>JALGBA010000614.1:417500-772500 GCA_023970755.1 Azemiops feae
TTCTCTTACCTTGCACCTGCATGTTCAACTTCTCGAGATCTGCTCCCGTCATGTGAGAAAATCGGCAGTTGGAACCAAAATCACAGTGGCCTGCAAGGAAGAGATCCAGGCAAGAAATTAAGAGTTTTTCCCTCATTAACCCCAAATTGCTTATCGGAAAATCTTATCGAACTTAAAAGGACTGGTAAGTGCCTTCCTTCAGCACCCTCGTAACTTCAGTGGTCACTGGAAAAACTGTCATAACTTGAGGACCACGTGTATTATTAAAACAAGATCGCCAAATGATCTTTTATGTCATTTCAACAAGTTGCCATTAGTGATTTCATTCGTTTTCGTCTCAACGGAAATACTTCGGGAGATTTTCAAATGTATTTTAGCCCACGTGGCAATCTTTAAGGCGACGCAAATTTCCCTGTTGTGACAGCTGGCAGATTTGCGTGGCGCTACCCAAAGAGGAAAAAAAAAACACTTTTGCCTAATTTTGCCTAATTTACTCAGGTTTAGGAAGCACTGCAATAAGAGCCTGCGACAATTGCGACAACTGAGTTCAGAGGAGTTGCAGTTCTTCCTCCAGGGGGCGCCCCAGCCTTGATTATTCCCCAAAATGCTTTTAATGCAGATTACTGGGAGAATCAGAAAAAGCAAGCTGTTATTGTAAACAAGCCAGGATGGATGAATTCTCATGACTTTAGAAAAAAAGCCAGCAATAAAAAAAAAAAAAAACCAACTGTTAACATGACATTAGCTTGCTCTGCATACCTGTTTGTAAAAATTTCCGACAAGGTTTTTTTTTCTGTTCTTCCTGTAAGATGGTTGCAGCATCTGTATAGGAAAAAAAAAACCACAAACAGGAGGAGGAAGAGTTGGCTTATACATAGTCCTCGACTTACAACTGTTCATGTAGATGGCCATATGGACAGAGTAGAAGAAAGATCTGGAACACCCAATAGTTCTCTGTCAAGAATGAAACTTTGGCAGCTACGCGTCTCTTCGTTTCAACCTGCCATTCAAGGAGTGTGTGCGTTGCTTTAGAATGGGTTAGATGGAGAAACGAAACCTCTACGATTCCGCTGAAGAACTGTGAGAGCTTGAAATCTTTCCAAGGACATTGCAGCAGGTGTGGAGAGGAAGCAGACGGTTCCCATAACAAAGTGAAATTGTTTACATGGACTACATAAGAGGATGGGGGTTTGGCCGGAGAAATTATTGTTTCATTCTATGAATTGGGTGTCTGGCAACGTCAGAGTTAGCTTTGCTTCGACATAACCACGACGTGTATTCAATAAACAGTAAGATTTTCGGAAGCGGAATGAACCTGGAGTGTTTATTTGGATTCTGGAGCTGGATGTTGACACTCTCCTTGCACACCTGCAGCTCTTCCTGTTCCACCCAAACCAGAGAAGCTGTTCTGTTTCTTACCTCGAAAGAGATTATACCAGACTTCCTTGGCTCTTAAATGTTGCACCCCGTTCAAGTGTTTTTTCCTGTTGTGAAGATTGTCCTGGAAAGTCCGGTCACAGTAATCACAAAAGTAGCGCTTCCCCATGCTGAATCTGCTAAAGAAAATATCCCTCTGGAAGAATGCCTCTCAACCTCGGCAACTTTAAGAGGAGTGGACTTCGATTCCCAGAATTCCCCAGCCAGCTTTGCTGTTCTAAGGGACAAAAAAAAATTCCCACCTGCTTCAGCAGAGAACAAGAATATATAAAGATATAGTTGAATTTTAAACATATAACAGAATGTTAAAACATGTAGACATATAACTGAATATAAACATATAATTGAATTCTAGACATATAACAGAATGTTAAACATGTAGACACATAACCGAACGTTAAACATATAAACAAATTTTAAACATATAAAACATACAACTGAATTTTAAATGTGTGGTTCTTATTTATTTTTTATTTTTATCTTTTACAGGGTATTTTAGCTGTATGACTGTAAGCTGCCTAGAGATAGGCAGCACAGAAGTTTAATAAACAAACAAACAAATAATCAATTTGAACATGGTCAAAGCGTAAGATGGCAATCAACAGAAAGAAGGGTGGAAGTCAACATTTTAAGTTTTCTTTTTTTTTTCTCATTGCCTATCTTTGTTTTTTCTTCTTGTACACTTTTATTGTCAAATTCTGATGCTTTCTTTTAAAAAAAAAAAAAAAAAAGACCACACAAATATACACAACCAGCTTTGGCTGCCTAAGCTCAGAAATCATTAACTAACACAAGGGTGACTGTGTTCCAATTTGCTAGGCTTCAATGTAAGTCTGAAATTTGACATGTAGAAACGCTGTTCCTAATAGACTGCGGTGCCCACGGTTTGTAGAGAAGAGTATTTCCTAACCACCTGCAGGGCTGAAAATTGAATCTGGAACTTCCTGCAGGCAAAACCAGAAGTTACAACTCAGGTCAGGATGACATTTTCACATATATTCCTGGGAAAGAGGCCCCGTTTTGCTTTCACTAAGCATTTATGTGTAGGTTAGCTAGATGCAAAACGTAGCACACCAGATAGGTTTGTATTATCATTATTGTTCTAATTGCAAGGGGAATTTATTGTGTAGATTATAGCAGCCTAGATTTAAATGTCAGGGATAAATAAATAAAATGGGCATTTTTGGTGCAGAATAGGATGTACGTGCAGCCCTGACCCTGCTTCTATTTAATAAATAATGCATCCGAGTGGGACTTCCAGCAACTGATACATATATGAAGAGTTCAATTAGCTATACTGTTAGAATGCAGTATACGAAGAGTTGAAACTCAGGAGCATTATTGCAAAGGAGTCCACGCATCTTAAAGCAAATTCTGGGAGTTGAAGCCCAGGGTCTTAAAGCTATGCTGGCTGGGGAATTCTGGGACTTGAAGCCCACGCATCTTAAAGCAAATTCCGGGAGTTGAAGTCCAGTGTTTTAAAGCATGTTGCTGGGGAATTCTGGGACTTGAAGTCCACGCATCTTAAAGTGAATTCTGGGACTTGAAGTCCACGCATCTTAAAGCAAATTCTGGGAGTTGAAGCCCAGGGTCTTAAAGCTATGCTGGCTGGGGAATTCTGGGACTTGAAGTCCTTAAAGCGGCTGAGGTTGAGAAACACCGGTTTACATGGTGGCTCTGCTGTGAATGCTTTTGCAGAGGCTTTTTCTTTTTAAAAAGAAAGAACAAACCAGCACCCAAATAAACACACAGGAAGGCGATCAGCACCGCAAAATTGCAAAACCCAAGGCTGACTTTCGATGACAAAACAAGCCAACCCACCCGCCAGGGATAACCAGGCCCAGCATGCTGGGGAAAGGCACTTTTTTGCACTGACTTTTACTGAAATTTAGAGATTTATTGCAATTTAGACTGTTCTGCCTTCTCGAGTCATCCGGTTGCCGCAGCCCAGATCTCGCAGCCCTATTTCGGTGGAGCCTGTGATGCTCACAGACGGCCAAGCACTACTGGACAGGGCTGGGTGGGGATGATGGGAACTGTAGTACCTTGCCCTACCTCTCCGGTCGCTCTGCAGTCGGGACGTTTCCTCCCTCCTCCCGTTTCAGAACCGAACTACATTACTCCCACGGCATCTTGGGAAACGTAGTTCAAGCTCCCCCCTATGGAAGAGCGCGCTGCCTGTGGCCGCCGGACTTCAAAGCCCAGAAATCAGCGCGGCGCAGGGCTTCCGGCCCAAGGATCTTCCGGTCGCCCCCCCAAGAGGGCGTCTCGTCTTTCCCGAAGGCAGCAGCGCGCCTGCGCGATAAGCCTCCAAGCGTCCAAGATGGCGTTCGCGCAGCAGCTCTACCGGTTCGTGTTCCGCCGCACGTCCACGTTGGTCTTCACGGTCGTGGTGGGCGCCGTGATTTTCGAGCGGGGCTTCGACCAGGCCACGGAGGCGATTTTCTGCCGCCTCAACGAGGGGGTGAGTCAGCCTGGGTGGGCGCGCAGGCCCCAGCCGGGGACTTGCGTGAAAGGCGGCCGGAAGACAGTTGAAGGTCAGGCGGGGCTGGCATCTACTTGAGGCCGCGGCTTCGGCCTGTCGCGCCGCTTCTTCTCGAGCAGCATCTTTTGGAAAGAAGCAGGCGCTTCGCTGCGGGTCTGGCTTTCGGCTTTAGGCCTCTGGGAGGATGGGATGGGATGGGAGAGGACAAGATTCACCCCTCGTTCTTCTTTTCTCCAGACTAGCCAAACCCAAATCCTGCAACCGTTTTAGTCCTGGGGTGAAGCAGGGCGTGGGCATCGCGGGTGGGAATTATCTGAGCGTTTAGTGCTTTCTTCTTTAGTCTTTATTCAGTGAGACGGGACGGAGGAAAGGAATAAACAGCGAAAGGATTTCCAATAAAACATTGTGTGTGTCTTTATGTGTTATCTGTATCAGGTCTCTCTTTACAGACACATATGTGCATATATCCACATCATATTTGTTTGGTAAATTTATATAGCTTGCCCACACACGTCCCCGTGCCTAAATGGGGGTGTATATACCTTTGTATGTTTTGTCTGTGGAGATACACAACCATCCAGTTCGTGGTTGTCCCCAAAAGTGCTTGTCCAAAAGACAACTGGACTTCCTTAGTTTTCTTCGAAAATGGTTTGCTTCTCATACAAGAAGCTTCTTGAGTTCAGGTAACATAAGTGCTGGATGCTGCACTGGTTGCCTGCATCAACCCCCCTTCCCCTCCCCTTTCTAGCACTGATGACGTTCCCTAGTTGGGTCATGGAACGTCTGCAAGAAAACAACCAAGCTCAGAGACCACCAAGGACCCTTCATTTCAACCCTGAGCTATAAATATTTTCCTTTGCTTGGACGTGTCTCTGCAGTTTTCTTGGCAAGATTTCAGAATTAGTTTGTGGTTGCCTTCTTCCTGAGGTTGAAAGAAAGTCACTGGCTGACCTTGTGCCTAAGGCAGACTAGAAATCAGCCAGGTGGTTTAACCATACTAAGCTGGCTCTCACATATACACACACATATGTACACCTAGATACACAGCGATGTAGTATATGTGCATACATATGTACATGCACAGAAACACACGTAGACCATATGTATACACTCGCGCGCAATCTTGTTACCCTTGAAGTTACTTTCCTCTTTTATGGACCTTAAGTACTTTGGGGAAGGCAGGGAGTGGGGTGTGTAACATGCTGGTCTGTGAATCCCATTCTGCATCCTGAGTGGGCTGCCATTGAGGGATGATGTTTCGTTTAGTTACAAGCACAACATCCCCAAATGCCATCCCTGTCTTACCCTGTTTGTGTCTCTTGCTCTGCAGAAACTGTGGAATGACATCAAGCACAAATATGAAGTAAAGGAGGACTGAGGCACAGAAAGCAACCCTGGACTCCTGTCAGATCCTCCACCATTCTCACCAATAGCCCTTTTCTTTGTCGCCAGCTGTTAGACCAGCAAACGTTCATCCTTGTATGATGGCCAGTGTGCACTATTCCAAGTGATGAAAAGATTCAAATGACTTTTTTTTTTTTTTTTGCTGAAAAGCAGCTTAATAAAATGCACTCTTAAGACCAGTATATTCTGTATTACCTGTGTCGCTTGGAAGTTGCCGAGTGCTCAGGTGCCTGTTTGGCAAATGCCGTGGTTTTTTTTCCCCCCCAATCCTGTCATCAGGCAATGTAGCATAAGATGCCGCAAAAGTTACACTTGCTCGTAGCTTTGGGTTGTAATACCAGTTAGATACTAACAGGCATAGTTGTTGTCATCAGTGTTACATTGGAAGATGCTCCCCTCTGAACTCATATGGCTTTCTGACCTCGGTGGTCTTCATCTGGTTAGCAGGTCTCAGAAAAGACCCCCTACAGTGGGAAGAAACCTGAAGGAGCAGGGTAGCTGGCTTCTGAGCAGGACTGGCCCCTCACTGGCACCCTGCCATCAAGGGTGCCAGGGGCAATAAATGGGCAATAAAGCAGTATGCCTTTACGATGGGAAAGTGGGAGGGGGGACTGACCGTTGAGGGAGAAAACAGAGCGGTTGGAATCCCGTTCACATTGGCGTGCTGGCACCTTCAAGGCCGTTTGCCCTGAGAGTGGGATTTCACCAGCCCAAACACCTCAGCGTTTCCCGGTTACACACAGACGGACTGGGGGGGGGGGACTACAGGGAACCAGGGGGTTTTGTATCGATGCACGGGAACTTCAGATTCCCTTCCATCAAATGGAGTCGAGAGTTTTCCTTTCCTAGGAGATCAGACGTGGGACAGGTCTGACAGATGAATAGATGGGACCACTCAAGCAGCAAAGTTTCTGGAGGAGCAGTTTAAAGAAAAGCATTTATTGACAACGCAATTTCCACGAGTTGCTCAGCCCTATTGCAGGTCTCTCTAACTTATCTACGTGCGGATTTGTGCTTCCCCAGGAAAATCATCTTTCCGAAAAGAGCCCCCCTGGCGCGCCACTGTTTCAAGATGGGATCATGCCTTTGCTGCGCTTCCGGTCGGCCATCGTGCGTCTGTTGTGGTTTGCTCTCGTCCCCTTGCTGGCTTCTTTCTTCCGTCGCTCCTGGACGGTCTCTCGGTTTTGGCCACGGCCTTTGGCACTGCCTGCCACGGCGGCGGAGCTATCTGGCTTGGGCCTGCAGGGAGGGTAGGAAAAGAAAACCAGACCGTTAATTTTTAAGAAGAGATTAAACAGCTCTTTGTCCAGAATGGTACAGGGTCTCCAGCTTGAGCAGGGGGTTGGACTAGAAGACCTCCAAGGTCCCTTCCAATCCTATTCTAAGTTCTAATTGGGTGGGAACTGCTATTCCCAGAATACCCCAGACTGGATGCCTGAAACATGGCACAAAGGTCAGGAGAGGGGGGGGGCTTTGGGGGAAATCTTACCCTTTTCTTGCGAGGAAAGTCATCCGCCTGGCCTCGGCTCGCTCCCGCAGCACTGCTGGATCTTGAACAAAGTGATCCTGTGAGCAATGAAAAGAAACATCTTTGAGAAGCGGGGACTCCATTGTCCAACAAAAAGAACGGGAGCTGCGACTCCTGATCTCTCCCGACCCCTCAGGAGCAGCCGATCCTTTTCCTGTTCAAATAGCAGGATTGCTCCATAGCCTCTACCCGCCCTCCGGCATTCCCAATCGTCACCTTTGCCGCCTCTTTCTCCTCCATCTCCTCTTCGTCGTCGTCGTCGTCCTCCTGCTCCTTTTCTTCTTTGGGCCTCAGGACTTGAGGGATGGTGAATGGCCTTCAGGAAGATGGGACAAGCACACGGTGAGACTCCTCGAGAGCCTTCGAGGCCCAAGCTTCATTGTCACAAGGGAGGCAGGAGTGTAGCCCTACTCAAGACCTTGCCTGAGGAGATGCTCACACGGAGGAGATGCTCCTCCCAAATTGAACCCCTGCAAGGGCACTCTTCTTGCAAGCAGAAAGAGGGGAGGCCCCGTCTTACTCCTTAAAGAGGAGTGGGCTTCATAGGCTGGGAAAGATGAAGAAGGCCCTTCTCTTGTCTGCCTGACAGGTGGGCATCTTTTAAGAAGATCTGTCCTAAAAACCCATCAGGTTTAAATAAGCAGATCCCTCCCCTAACAATACAACCAGCCTGTGTTGCCATCAAAGGACATCGAAGCAGGCGAGTCAGAAATTGGCTGGCTGGGGAATTCTGGCAGCTGGAAGCCCACCAGTCTTAAAAGTTGCCAAGTCTGGAGACCCCTGGTCTAACCAAATTGCCTTCCCCTTATACCCCGTGCCCAAGTGTGTTGGTCTTGTTTAAACAACCTAACCAGGAAAGGGGCTGGGTTCTGCCAACATGCTAAACCACGGCGTTAGCCTTCTCAGGTGAATTAAGCTCTGCAGGTCCTGTGAACCCAACTAGGGTGTGGGAAAGGTCCAGGTGGCCACTCAAGAGCCTGGAAAGCAGGAAGCCCTGAATCCTGGCCCAAGAGTTGCTGCAGCCCTGGGCAGTTAAGCACCGGTTGCAGATGGTCTCTGGCTTACCTTCTGCTGATCAGCTCATCATCGGAGTCGGCATCATTTGCTCCCACCTGGTTGCCATCGTAGGTGTCGTCATACTCGTCCTCGTAACCTTCCCGGGAGAAGAGGTCACCCCCGCTCGTGTCGGGGACCTCCTCAACAATCACCGAATACTGGCTGTAGCGTTCCCTCTGCTCCTTCACCAGGCTCTTGTCGTTCACTAAGCTTTTTGTGGTGGCTTTGTCGCTCCTGCAACCGGGAGAGGAAACAAACAAAACCCGGGTACAACTTCTTGTCTCAGGGATAGGAAGTTTTCTTTCATTTAAACATTGGACTTAAATACCAATAGAAAAAAATAGCTCGGTTGAGCTGATCCGATGAGAAACCCTGGATTGGATGGGAGCAGGGCAAGCTCACCTCTTGCCTTTTTGAATCCGAGAGACGTCCACCGAATCCTTGCTGAACACATCAAACTCGTCGTCCTGGAAAACGTTGCATCGGGCGCTGACAAGAGGAGTTGGGTCTGGTTTCACAGGCCTGGCAGGAAGAGTTTTTTTTTTAAAAAAAAGAAGAACAGAAACAAGAGTCTTCATTGCCAGGAGTACAAAGACAGACATTTTTTCGGGAATTTTAGGACTGCAAAACAGGTGCCTGAATGTGAGCCTGCGGGATGGAGGGAAGCGAGGAGGTAGATCGTCCAGGAGGGAGGAGGACATTCCAGAGGAGGAAGAGGCAACTCAGCCGAGATAGCAGGTGTGAGAGAAAGAGGGCAAGGACAGCTCCTCCTTAAGAGTTCCCAGAATATATTGTGTGATACAGAGAGTGGAGTCCTCAGTCTGGCAAGGTATTATGAAACAGTAAGGAACTTGGCTTGGAAGAATCACCATGCGTCATTCTTCATTTGGGACCTGACACACGGTGGCTGAGGAATCCTGGGAGTTGGAAGTCTACAGATGATGGGATGGAATGTATTAAGAAAGTGGACCTCAGGAGGGAGGGGCTGCATTCCAGAGGAGTAAGAGGCAGCTCAGCCTGTATATTTTGTGTGAGGGAAGTGCTGTTCAGCAGCAGTTGGATAGCTCAGAATTCACATCCCTGAATTAAAAAAAAAAATCCTTCCAATTTTTTAAAAAACAAACCCTTTACCTAGGCATTGCTCTGTCAAGCGTCTGTAGGGAGACGGCCAACTTGCCCTCTAGAAGGTTGTTGATGACCTGCTCCACGTTGTAGTTGTACTCCTCCAAGCAGGCCAGGACAAAGCCTTCTCCAAGGTCAGGGAGCAGATCCTTCACCTGAGAGATCAGGGAATCCAGCTCTACTCCAGAGACAGGGGCCATGGGAGCTGCAGCTGCTCCAGCACACTGGACAGGTCAGATCAATAAGCCATGTTACATACAGCAGGAGGATGAAACAGTCAAACCGAGAAGCACCCCGAATACAACTAAATCAAGTGCAGCAACCATCCATTACCCCAAATTCTGATTTTCTATCCCACTGCATTGGACCTTTGTGCTCCACAAGGTTATGGTAGATGTCCTCAGGAAGAAGCTATCTCCTCTAAGACCCTCCCAAACGTTCCTATACATTTAAAGCCACCTCCTCTGATCTGGCACCCTGCTGGAAATGGCCCTTCCAGAATTCTTAGCTGGCAAAAGGCTGACCTAGATGGCCTAGATCCCCCCCCCCCAGGAGAAGGGCCTAGATCAGCCACAAAGCCGCCATTTTTGTTGCAGGCTGATACTCTGCTCCAAAGACTGACCTCCAGGTGATCCTTTTCCTCAACGTGTTCCGTTTGCTCTGAGGCACTGGACACTGTAATGGCCCCGGCTGCGGTTTCAGTGAGGTCCGGATCCTGGGCCATCTTTTTCCTTCCATCCGTTTTGTCCCAGGCGCTTTCCACAGCTTGCAAAATGTAGGATGTTCGCGTTTCATCTCTATCCAGTGGGGTCAAGGGCAGATTCCCGATTCTCCGTATACACAGAACATTCAATAGCAATTCAACCTGGAGAATCTTCCTTTATAGCAATAGCACTTTTACAGCCCCTCTCTAAGCGATTTACGGAGCCAGCATATTTGCCCCCAACAATCTGGGTCCTCCTTTTACCGACCTCGGAAGGAGGGAAGGCCGAGTCAACTTTGAGCAACTCGATCAAACTCGAGCAACAGAGTTTATTTTTTCCCCTGTTCTATCTCTGACTGCAAAACTTGCCCACCGATAATTTTGGCCTTAACCGTCGTTGGTGGATTGACAGAACTAAGCGTTCACACCGGTGGCAAAGGATACAGCGCTGAAGAGGCTTGTTGGAGCAGGCTGACATCATCTGCCACAGGGAAGAGCTCATCATAATCACAGAGAAACCTGAAAGCAGAGAGACGCAAATCCCCCCCGTGATTTACAAGGAATAACAGAGCGACAGAGTCGGAAGGGACCGTGCAGGTCTTCTAGTCCACGAACCCCAGACTTTTTTAATTCCCTGGATTGCATAAATTTAAGAAAGGGATGAATTGGATTAAGGATGTGGTATATATATATATATATGCCACATTAACCTTCCGAGACCGAAAGGGCAGTAACAAAAGGGCGGCAAGACAGAGAATTTGGAGAGATTAACCATGTTCCAGAGTTGCATCCAAATCTCTCACCTCGTCTCTTGAAGCACAGAGGTGAAAATCTGCAGGAACTCTTCGACATAAGCCTGGATATTGTCACAGCTGTAAGAACAAGATAAGAGTTGCACAATGATCCGTGAGAAGGATACAGACAGAGTCCATGTTTACCTACTTCTAATGCTGCAAGAAAGGGGATACTAATTCTAAGACTGAGGTCAGGGCTGCCGTTTTGTTTTTTTCCAATGGCTAAACTGATCCATGAAGTCACTTAAGGCCATGACTGCAACTTCCAGCCATACTGGAGAGGCAGGTTTGCTCAATTTATTGATTACAATCAATACCCCAATTCTATCTGAATGTTTGGGACACAGACATAAGAACACAATAACAGGACAACAGAGCTGGAAGGGACCTTGGAGGTCTTCTAGTCCAACCCCCTGCTCAAGCACCCTATACCATTTCAGACAAGGGGCTGTCCAGTCTCTTCTTAAAAGCCTCCAGTGTTGGAACACCCACAACTTCTGAAGGCAAGCCATTCCACTGATTGATTGTTCTGTCAGGAAATTTCTCCCATGCATACATATATATATATATGTATGCATGTATGTATGTATATGTATATAGCATGCATATATGTGTGTTGTGCATGTGTATGGGTAGAGATATACTTTCTTTTGAGAGCAGGCGACAGAAATTCGTTTTTAACGGGGACCAGTGTGTTCATGGTAAAAAATGACAATAAAGGTTATGTATTCTATTTAACCTCCGAACCCTTTATCATCTTTGTTGCTCTTCTTTGCACTCTTTCTAGGATCTCAGCATCTTTTTTTTTTTTTGTATCATTTTGTATTGTTTCTTCAACGGGAATACGGCTCTTGAGGAAGGGAACGTTTGCCAAGCTCTGGCCGAGACTCTACAAGGTGGGATATACCTGCTTTCCAAAATGGGCTGAAGACACAGCTGGTGGACCACTGTGTGAAACATCTCCACCATCTTCTTCCGAGAGTGAGACAGCCTCCTCCATAAATCTGACAAGACTCTAAAGGGCAGGAAGGAGAAACAAAACCCACACCGTCGTGGAAATCAGGACAAGACGTCCACAGCTTAAAAGGCAGGAGAACCCTGACAAAAACGGGTGCCAAAAAAAAACAGCCGGCTCGAGCAGATCTCAAGAACCCCTTCCAAGCTGGGCAGAGAAAAGGACGGAAATAATGAGAAACGAGACCGTCGCGCCGAAGATCACGAACCTGATATTTTCGTGGTGCCGTTTCTTGATAGCAGATTCCAGCTCGGGGATCACCAGCTCATAAAAGGCAGCCAGCCTGGCAAACACAAGGAGCAAAAGAGTGAGTGGGCTTTTATCAAACGGCCAATCAAATGGCTGGAGTTGGGGTGGGGGTGGGGAAGGAGAGATAGGGGGGAAAATGTTAAGATGGATCTCAGAAGATGCCGGAGAAACAAGAGCACGGCTCTACGTGCAGCAAAACTGTCGGTATCTCCTCCTGAAGACACATCTCGGCAGGCAAAGAAGAGCAAGCCATAGATCAGAGGGGTCCAACCTTGGCAGCTTTAAGTCCTTGCGGACTTCCGACTCCCAAAATTCCCCAACTTTAAGACTTGGGGACTTCAACACCCAGAATTCCCCACCAATGTTGTGGACTTCCAACACCCAGAATTCCCCACCAACTTTAAGACTTGGGGGACTTCAACTCCCAGAGTTCCTCACCAACTTTAAGACTTCAACTCCCAGAATTCCCCAGCCTTCCCAGAGTTGGAGTCCCACTTGTGAAGTCTTAATGTTGCTTTGGACACTCTTTGGACACCCTGGCTTAACAGCACCAGAAGGATACCACCCCAAGCAGCTGGATGAGTCCAAACAGCGGAGAAGGTTTCCAGACTCCAACTGACATGGAAGGCAGGTGAAACCAACAAGAATACCTGAAACAGCCTAAAAGAATACCTGAAACAGAAGTCCTGCTTCTGAAAAGTCTGGCAAGCCACGGGAAAGATATCAAGGAAGGCCCACAGGGTAATGCAGCTGTCGCACACGTACAGGACGATATCTTTCAGCTCCTAGGAGGAGAGAGAGAGAGAGAGAGAAAAAAAGAGATATTTCCTGAATTTGGGTTCCAAATAGATGGGAAGGACAAATCCCATCATTGCAAGTGGCCCAGTGTCTGAATATTAATCTTGAGACCCTGGGGATGCTACAAGGGTCATAAATATGAAAATCAGCCACGAGTCCCTTTTTTTAGGGCTATTGGATCTTTCAGCCGTCACTAAACGAATGGTTGTTAAGTTGAGGACTGACTGTATTTGCCTGTCTCTGGCATCCCAACCTCTTGAATCGTCTCAGATGCCCAAGAAGATAACAACAGAGCTGAGACCCAGCTCAAAAATGTGGGTTCCTTTTTTTTTGGGGGGTCGGTGAATTCGGCTTGTCCTCGTGAAATTGTCAAAAAGGAAAAAGTCGTGTGTCCTTGTTGCTCGTTTGGCGTTTCGGACTTGCTCTCTGCTCTTTTAAGCCGACCCTCGGAAGAGGTCTCTAACTTTCAAACGTTCTCAGCCTGTGCCGTGATGGCAAGCCCTCTCCCCGTGTCTGTCATCTCCTTTCTCCTGGCCTGTTCTGACCTGTATTGGAGTGACCTCTTTTCTGCAAAGTCTTCCAGTCAATCTGCACTGCTCAGGGAGATGGCTAGAAGTGGACAGAGAGCGGGACTGTAATCATATGGTTGAAGGAAAAGCCTGGCCAAGCCCATGTGATGGGGAGAAAATGCCTCACCCAGTCACAGGACAGACAAGAGAAGGAATGACTAGTTCAGCGGTAGGCAACCTTGGCTCTTTTATGACTCGTGGACTTCAACTCCCAGAATTCCTGAGCCAGCCATGCTGAGGAGAAAGGGAGAGGTTTCCAAGCTGAGCCATGCTGGCTCAGGAATTCTGGGAGTTGAAGTCCACGAGTCATAAAAGAGCCAAGGTGGCCTACCCCTGGACTAGTTGAAGCCGTAGGCAGGCTGAAGGAAATGGGTTTGGATGGGGGGCGAACACGGCCTCACTGCAATTGGACGGCCCTCACCTGCAAAGGCAGTCCCTTTGGAGTCATCCTGACCCTTCCCTCCAGCTTCTGTGGATTAGCTGAAGCCCCTTCGCCTTGCAAGCCACAAGCATGGAGGATGTTGCTGAAAACCTGGAAGGCAAAGGAAAGACGGATAACGATGGAAGAGGATATTGGTAGCGGAGGGTTGAACTGTGGGGTCCTTGGTGCTCTCTGAGCTTGGTGGCTTTCTTGCAGAGGGTTCATGACCCAACTAGGTAACCTCATCAGTGCTAGAAGGGAGAGGAGGAGGAGGAGGAGGGACTTATATATTGTCTCTGAGTAGCTCTCAAATATTCCCAAAGATGTAAACCAACCTGAAGAATTGTAGGCACGATTTCATCCAAATCATTGAAATAACTCGACTGTTGCGTAAAGATATTTCCTGTGGACAGGGCAGAGAGGAAAAGGGGAGAGAGAAAAGGCTAGTTAAATGATCAAAGGATAACCAGAAGCAAGGGGGGTGATGAGGGCACCGATGGGAAAGGTGGAAGAAGAGCTTAGGGTTAGGGTCCCAATTATGGGACCTTTTAATGCATTGGGGTCCTGGTCTTCCAATCGTTGAAACCCAGAAAATTCTCCTGGACATACTTTAAATGAGTGCACACGTTATGTCTTATTTTTAGCATAAATGCCTTGGGGGGCGGGAATTAATTTGCTACACGAAGCCTGTTACTTACTGGATGATTTAAAGCTGCTGCAAAGTGCTTTAATAAACAATGGGAGGATTAAAAAACAACAACACATGAATAAATCTCGTATCTTTCAGATAGAGACGCCGTCCCTCCCCACAGTCTTCCACCCTTGTCTCTCCCATCCTGTAAACTAACCAATCATCTTCTGGAGCAGGGAACCATTGCCTTTTCCAAACAGCACACACAGATCCAAGATCTTGGGAATGTCGAATAAGAAGTTATTGTAAAGGATCTCTCCAAATGCCGATGGTGTTATGAAATGATCCTACAGGAGAAAGGGGGGTGGGAGGGAGAGAGAGAGAGAGATTGGAAGACATTGATTGATAGCTACAAAAATGGTCTCTGTTGTGGTCATCAGTGCAGGATAATGTCTACTCAATAGAAGAGAATATTTGTACTTCAGGGTTGACCGTGGGGTCTTTGGTGCTTTTTTTTTTTCTTTGCAGACATTTCATTACCCAACTAGGTAACATCATCAGTGGGAGAGGGAGGAGGAGGAGATCGACTAGAGGGTTCTTGGTGCTCTCTGAGCTTGTTTTCTTGCAGATGTTTCATTCCCCAAGGGCAGGGGTAGGCAACCTTGGCTCTTTTACGACTCGTGGACTTCCAACTCCCAGAATTCCTGAGCCAGCATGGCTCAGCATGGAAACCTCTCCCTGTCCCCTCAGCGTGGCTGGCTCAGGAATTCTGGGAGTTGAAGTCCACGAGTCATAAAAAAGCCAAGGTTGCCTACCCCTGCCCAAGGGGATAGCACTGATGATGTTACCTAGTTGGGTAATGAAACAACTGCAAGGGAGCAACCAAGGTCAGAGAGCCTCAAGGACCCCACAGTCCTCCTCCTCCTCCTCTTGATGTTACCTAGTTGGGTGATGAAACATCTGCAAGCAAGCTCAGAGAGCTTCAAGGAGCCCACAAGAGAACAAGGCTGAGCTGAGTTAGCTACTGTCCTCAGAAATTAAGGACGTCTCTTTTAGGTGCCAAAACCGGAGATCTCTGAAAGCGATCTGTGAATCTGAGGACTGTTCTAGAGCAGCCTTTTGATCAGAACAAAGCAATTTGCAGGACTCTCTGGGTTGGGGATTAGAAGCTGCATGCTTCCACATGCCTCTGAAGAGCCCTTTGAGCGGTTCAGCGTGGCATGACTAATTCATAAAACAATAACCGACAGAAATGTCAAACACGTGAAGGGCCTGCCTTGGGAAGAGCCTTTGAGCTTTCTCAAAACAAGCCTCGACTCCCAAAGGACGGCTTTTGAGAAGGGTAAACAGAAAGCTGTCCTTCCTTCACCCTTTTTTTTCCTCCACCCCCCCCCCCTTCTCCAAACAGAAACACGTCTACGTTGCAGGCTTTCACCATGTCTTAGAAAAAAAACAACCCCCAAAAAACAAGTTGCATTTACTTTGGATTCCTTGTGAGTGGACATACGGAGGAATGTTAGGAAAACATTCCGATGAAGGTGTCTCTCCAGGTCGTTCAACTCAACGGGCACCCCCGTCCTCCTGTCGAACTTGCGGGGGGCGTAGTGCAGGTACGAATCCAGGCATTTCTGGAGCGACTCGTCAAAAATGACCTGTTGGGGAGAAAGCAAAGGCTTCCTGGGAATTGGTCGGAGTGGGGGGAAAAAACACCTGGTTAAGTGAGGTTTCCATCTTGAGTCTCCCTTCACCCTTCCGGTTGATGCTTCCTGATTAATTGGGGGGGGGGGGAATGCCAGGCCACACCCAACCACAGGCCTTCTCTCTGCCATCTTTTCAACCAGTGGGAAACTACCCTGGAATCTCTGTCAAAAGGCTGCTTCACTATCCTAAAAAGGGATCCTCGGTGCTCTCCGATCTGTCTTTGTTTTCTAGTAGACGTTTCATTACCCAACTAGGTAACATCACCAGTAGCTAGTAAGGAGTGCGGTTTGCTGTCAGTTTATAGTCTAGTGTCTTTTTCCCTGTCAGCGTGGGTGGAGGTGGTCTTAAGAGATCCTTTGGTTTGCTGTCGGCTTCCTTGGCAGTTTCTTGATTGGGGTACTGTTTACCTGACTGCTGGTCTGATGTTAACCTGGGAGTTAATCTAGGCTGATCTGGGTGCTGATTGCTGGTGGTGGAGAGATGCTGGGGTCTTTTTGTTCCCTTTTGGGCTGGGTGATTGTCCCTTCTGCATAGTCTATAGATGTTGCTAATGTCTACGTGTCTGTTGATGGCTGATTGGTCAGAGTGCCAGGCTTCCAGAAATTCCCTGGCCTTTTTGGACTTGGAATCTCTAAGAGCACCCCCACCAAGTTAACAACTGCAATGATTGACTTAACTATTCTGGCAAGAAAGATCGTTAATAAGGGGCAAAACCCGCCTAACGACTGCCTTGCCTAGCAACGGACATTTGGGGCGCAATTGTGGCCATAAGCCGAGGACTTCCTGTACTTAACAGAATCATAGAGTCATAGGGAATCCTTACACCTCGTTATGGACGCCCAATCTTTTCATGAAAACCTCCAGGGATGGATCATCCACAACTCTGGGAGAGAAGCTGTTCCACTGGTTAACTGTCTCAGTCACTGCTTAACTTGCCTCTATCGTTCTATCTAAAATCCTCTTTTCTTTTCTTTCCACCTTCTCCCATTTTTCACAACAACAACAAAAAAAAAACGGTACCTGGCACCAGAATTTATCATGAGGCAAAGCCAGGAGCCAATCCAGATCCTCTGCAATAAATCTGGCTCGTTCCGAAAACTCCTCCACCAGGCCTGGATCTTCGGTGCCCGGGAGGGGCTTATAGAGCACGAAAGAGCGGTCTGTTTTATTTTGGGGATGCTGGAAAACAAAATGGGGGGTGGGGGTCAAGAGCCCCAAGGCAAAACAGTAGTCCTTGGTTTGAGGGATTTTGGAGGGCTTGTCTGCCAAGGACAGTTTGTGTGTTTGCAGGAGAATTTGGCCCGGTTGGTTAACCATCAAACTCCTGTTTGGTCTTTTTAAATGCTGGCATTCTGCCTTTCTGCCTCATCCCAAAGGCCCTGCTGATTAGCACTTTAGGGGGAGAGAGCCCTGCTTTAAAACATTTCCAGAAACCTCCTTAATTTGTACCACATTCCATTTCTCCTATCCAGTTGCTCCTCGTCTGTCATGTTTCCAAAATAAAAGCTAAGTTTGTTTAGTGGCCGTTCGAAGTGAGAACGGCACTGAAAAAAGGGACTTATGACCGTTTTTCACACTTATGACCGTTGCAGCATCCGCAGGGTCACGTGATCAAAATTCAGACGCTTGGCAACTTGACTCGTATTTATGACGGTTGAGTGTCCCGGGGTCCCTTTTTGCGACCTTCTGACGAGCAAAGTCAATGGGGAAGCCAGATTCACTTAAGAACCATGTTACTGACTTAGCAACTGCTTTGATTCGCTTCACAAGAGAGGCAAGAAAGGTCTGAAAATGGGGCAAAACTCAACTTAACAAATGTCTCACTTAACGGCAAGAAATTTCGGGCTGGATTGCGGCCATAAATTGAGGACTATCTCTGTCCTACAACTCAGCTCAAACCCAGGAGAACTGAAGACTCGTATTCCATGATGGTTTACAAACGGGGGGCTGGCAGCGGGACTATAAATCCATGCCCCTGGAAAGACAGATACCCGTTTGTCCCTTCCTGTATTTTTAACTTGACGCAGTGGCTTCTTCTCAAATTGCTTTGGCAGCTTCCCCAATATATGGCACTTCAGAGAGGCTAGAGAAGTCAACAAAGCGTAACTGCCGTTTCAATCAATGGCTCTTCAGTCTGCAGTCTGCAAAACAACTTCAGGGAGACACCCGTGTTTTCCAGGTTTATAAGCAGGATTCCACTTTTTCCTGCACCTCATCCAGCATAAATGTACATTTAAACTCTGCTTACCAGTGCTGGTAAAGTTGTTATCTTCCCTGTCAGTGAATCTTTTTCGGTACACTGGAGTTCATCCAGTGGCAAAACTGGCATGTTTCCGGGATATCTTTTCACCTGAAAAGACATATACATGCACAAAGTCACATCAGGAATTCACAACCCCAAAACCCATGTTGATCCTGGTACGGTAACCACGCCTAGAGATTCAAATTGTTTTTGTACAAACAAAGAACATGAGAGAAAAATAAAATTCTCAAGGTTTTTTGGCACGAAGCTTGAAGAGAATGTCAGCCACCACAGTAGAGTAGAGCAGAGCAGAGCAGAGTACAGCACAACATATCACAGTATATAGAGTATAGCAGTGTTTCTCAACCTTGGCAGTTTGAAGATGTGTGGACTACAACTCGCAGAATTCCCCAGCCAGCATAAAATTCTCAAGATTTTTTGGCATGAGGCTTAAAGAGGCCAGCACCTTAACCACTACATCAAACTAGCTTCATATAAAGTTCCTAAGATTAAAGGACTTTGTATGACCAATATCCTCCTCTGCCATATTATTTTTTTTTTTTTTAAAAAAAGCTGTATTTCCACAATTGATTTCTGTTCTGGAGGAGAAAGTGGCACATACTAATCTTGTACACTTAGTCGAAATGAACAACTGCAAAATAGCAAAATATCATATGATTGCAAATTTGGCATCAGACCTCAGGCATTGGTTAAATTTAGACCTTACATTAAATGGTCTGCCTAGGTGTGGCTGAGTATGCATGAACTCTGTCATGGGTTTGCATTAATTATGCCTCGGGGTTTCTTTCGTCTGAACCAAACAAATGCACAGGTATGGAATAGGTGGAACAGAGCTCAAAAGCAGACCTTAACTGAGAGGGGATTTAGGTGTCCTAGTGGACCACTCCTCAAACATGAGCCAGGAGTATGCTGCAGCTGCCAAAAAAAGCCAACACAGTCCTAGGCTGCATCAATATAGAGGGATAGCATCAAGGTCACATGGAGTGTTAGTACTGCTTTATACAGCCCTGGTGAGGTCACAGCTGGAATAATGCATCCAGTTTTGGTCACCATGATATATTCTCCATTATTAAAGAGAGATCCAGCTTAGAACTACGGAGACATTTCCTGAGAGTGAGAAGAATTAATCAGCTTGCCTCCAGAAGTTGTGGGTGCTCCATCACTGGAGGCTTTTAAGAAGAGACTGGACAGACATTTCCTTATTTCCTTCCTTTTCTTGGCTAGCTTTGTTCTTCCGCCCTGTGCGGTTTCCTGGGTGTATGGCTTTTTTCTATTGTTCTTTGTTTTAAAAACATTTTAGCTAGTGTAAGCCACCCAGTTATAAAAATAATATTATTAGTTATTTATTTTTTAAAAAAGCCTACGTCCCATAAATGTAGATGGACTGTCTTTCTGTTCCAGCTTTTCCAAATCTACCTGGATGTATCTGCATTTATATCCAAGGCAAAGCTTCCCATCTCAAGTCCAGGGCCTCCTCCGAGTTGCTCTGGCTGGCTCAGCTTCGGAGGAAGATGGGATCTGTAGTCTTTGCCTTCATTCATGGGAACTGTAGTCCAACGCCACTAGGAAGCCCTCCTCCTCCCCTCCCCTCCTCTAACTGTCCTTCAAAAGGTCCTAATTTCATAACTCCCCTCTCCTCCCCAGAGGAGCAGAGCGAGTAAATCACGTCACCTCTCAAACCAGCTTCGCCTCCACCACACAACAACCCTGCAAGACGGGCCAGGCATCAGCTGGCATTGCCAACCCGTTGGCCCCACCCGGGCCACGCCCTCTCCGGCAACCGACCAATCCCCTTCCTGAGCCGTGACGTCACCGCGCACCGTCCGGCAGCTCAGCCACGTAGCGTCACAGCAGGCCCCGCCCTGCATCCGGGTCTTCTGGCTTGAGCTTTGTTGACTTACTCAAGGCCTAGTCCGCTCAGGGAAGCCGGGCTCGGGTAGGAGAGGCTGGCCGCGGCACCGAGGCCCTCCGGAGCCCTTTAGATTTTCCCGCCGGTTCTCCTCCTTCCTGACGAGGCACTCGAGAAAACACCCCGCAGTCGCCTGGCACTGCCTCGGTGGTAGCTTCGCCTTCCCGGCGGCCTCTCACTTCCGGTGCTGGGAAAAGCACTTCCGGGTCGAGAAGGCCCTCAACCCGCGCCGGGTTGCTTAGCTGCGAGGGAGCTTTTTTTTCGCGCCTGTTTTATGTTTTTTATTATTAGCTACCAAGGCGGGTAATTATTTCTTTATTCAGTCATTATCATTATTATTAGTTGGCCAGGGCTGCAGTTCTTCCTAGCCCGTTTTCCTCGCGGGCGGGGAAAGAAGAGAGGTTGGAATTACAAGTCCCATTGTCCCCAGCCTTAAGTTAATCTTTATTGGGACGTCACTGTGGAGTCACTCCTCAACTTCTCTTTTCTACTTCGGCCCTCAGAATTAAATAAAAGGTAAACATGATGAAGAATGTAAAGGGACAAGGGAAAGAAGGCAAAACTAAGTGCTTTTTCTTTAAAGAAAACGAGTAGTAATTGGGAGTGTAAATAGACACATAAAAACACAAATGTGATCCCGAGAGTTTATATGTTATCTATAGTTATATTTATAACTACATAAAATGCATTTCCACATACAGTATTATATAATATACCATAATTCTATTTAATATTTCATATTGTATATTATCTGTTGTATATAGATGTACATTTCATGTGGACAGATCAATCTGAATACAAGATATCCATGTATTATGTTAACAACTGGCAAGAAAAGTCGTAAAATGGGGCAAATCTCATTTAACAAACTTAGCAACAAACATTTTTGGTCTGAATTGTGGTCGTAGGTTGAGGACTACCTGTACTCTGATTTCTCTTCAAATCATATAAATCTGCCTCATTAGTGTGACATAAAGTGGTATTATCACTTGTGATCTTGACCTTTGTTGGTGCAGCATAGAATAGAATAGAATAGAATAGAGCTGGAAGGGACCTTGGAGGTCTTCTAGTCCAGCCCCCTGCTCAAGCAGGAGAACCTATACCATCTCAGACAAGTGTCTGTCTCTTCTTAAAAACCTCCAGTGATGGAGCACCCACAATTTCTGGAGGCAAGCTGTTCCACTGGTTGCTTTTTGGGAAGCTGAAGAACATTGCTGATTCACTTTCTGCATTATATTGCTGAAAATCGGGCTAGGGGAGATACTGCTTTCGGAAATCCTTGGTCTCAGAATTCTTTAATTTATTAAACCAGAATATTTTGCACAAGGCTCCAGTTGGTAGATATCAAGAGTTCTGGCTAAAAAAATAAAAAGCAATCAACTTTACAAGCCTAAAATCTACATATTCTTGTTATAAAGCGAAGAGTTGTCCCATGTAACAAGTGTCTCTCCCATTGTTTGTTTATTTGTTTATTTTATTTCTATCCTGCCTTTAATATTTTTACAAATAACTCCAGGCCGTAAACATATCCACACATCTTCCTCCTATTTTCCCCAGAACAACAATCCTGTGAGGTGAGTTGGGCTGAGAGTGAGTGACTGGCCCAAGGTCACCCAGCTGGTTTTCATGGCTAAGGCGGGACTAGAACTCCCTGTCTCCTGATGATTGGCCCACAGTCACCCAACTGGCTTTCCTGTCTAAGGGGGACTAGAACTCGCTGCCTCCCGCTTCCTAGCCTGGTGTCTTAACCACTAGGCAACTGGCTCTCTCCATTTATTGAGCCACGTCAATTAATCTTTCCAGATAATCTCCTCTCTAACCCTTTGTAAGTAGACAAAACAATGAGGTAAAAAAAAACAAAGTTACAGAAAAAACAATGGTTCTGTCTCCCATATTTAATACACGCTTTAGGTTTGTGACTAAAGAGTCCCCAAACCAGAAAGGCAGGCTGAATCGTTTCAACACTTTATTTATCTTTGGGCAGCATCAAGGGCGAATTCCCCACAGGAATTGCGTGTGTTGGATTTTTATATGTCCTCCCCTTGAAGAACATCTCTGGCTAAACTTGCTCACTTTGCTGCTTGGCTGGGCTGGAACTTGTAGTCTCCTGGTGATTGGCCCAAAGTCAACCAGCCAACTTTCATGGCTAAGACAGGATTTGAACTCTTGGTCTAGCCCGGTGCCTTAACCACTAGACCAAACCGACTGTATGAAAGTCTTATTATTATGAAATACTAGATCCCAGTGTGGCTACCTTACCCTGAGAAACGGCATAGAACCATTATGCAATTGTTCCAAAAGAATGCTTAACCGAATATTTAGAAGAGATGTTCACGCATCTTAATATTTGGGCGTGAATGAGAGTCGGCCAGAATTTTAATTTTAATGCACTGGATTACAGACAACAGTGCAATTGATATAAAATCTCTTCTTGAGGAGGGATAGGTTCTGGGAAGTTATTGGGCACGATCAACGGCAACTATTGAGCTGTTAGTCGCGCTCTGCCAATGAATGCTTCAGATAACGCCTTGATGGGAAGGCTTGACAGATGTATGCCAGCAATCTTGGCTCTGTTTTAAGTGTTAGGAGAAGCTTCCTGGCACAGCCGGTAAGAGGGTACAAAGCAGCATTTTCATTCCAAAGAATGTCAGGAGCAGAGAACGGCAGATTTAAAGTCGGCGTTTCATTAATGCATATCTGCTAACGAAGAAAGGCCTCAAACCTCCAAACTTTTCTAGGCCATTTTCAACTGTTGGAAGAGTTCACGAGGCACATTTCCGTAATTTAAAACATAAACCTTTTCTGTCCACGCAGAAAGATGCTGGCTCCCGTTTTGGCCCACCTCGGCTGCAGGCGGATTGACCCCTGTTCCTGAATGCAAAGTAGCCACCCTCAACTTGGCTGGCTTTTCATGTTCCGCTGGCTTTTCTTTTCAAGGGAAATTACAAAGAAAGGCTGGCGGAGCGAAGGGAGCGAGTCGTGGTGGGGGCTTTTGCTTCTTTTTCCTTTTCCACAAGTAGGTCGGGGAACCTGGAAAGCATAAACAAGTCACACTGTACATTTCGTTGGCAATCTAGGTTATTAAAAACGACGCATTCAGATGGGGCTCAACAATGGAGGGGACAAATTCCACGGAGTTCTAAAAGCTTTCCCATGGCTTGCAAGGCTTTGGCCAGCTGAGGTGGGGAAGTCTAGAGGGAAACCATTGGCCGAAGGCAAATGCCGTCTTTGTTGTGTTTTGGGTTCTTTTTCCAGTGACCCCCAACGGGAAGGGAATTAACAATGCCGCAGCTTTAGGGCTACAGAGTTTGCTGGGTCCTTTTTCATTACACAGGTATTTGTGGGGGAGGGTTGCATTCTCTGGCACGCCCCTGGAAGTGATCTGCAATAGACTCGGCCAGTGGTGAAAGTTTTGTGTGCGCGTGTGTGTGTGTTTATGTGTGTGTGATGGCGGGGACCGTTCTGTGTCGCAGGAAGGGGATCAGTTGCACCACTTTGAAATCTGTGATTTGTTTTAATTATTAGAAATGTAAAAAAAAACTGACAGCAGAAGAAGCCCTTGTGGTCCATGGAGTCTGGCCTTTGAGTTTGTTTTTCTTGTTCGTTTATTTTTAATTACAGATAATCCTTGACTTACGACCATAATTGAGCCCAAACTTTATGTTGCTAAGCGAGGCAGTTAAATGAGTGTTGCCTCATTTTATGACCTTTCTTGCAAGTGATTCACGGCAGTTATTAAATTGGTAAGCGAACCTGGCTTCCCCATTGACTGTGCTTGTCAGAAGGTCGCAAAAGGGGATCACGTGACTCAGCTCACTGCAATTGTCATAAGTGTGAGTCAGTTTCCAAGCGTCTGAATTTTGATCATGTAACTATAAGGGTGCTGCAATGGTCATAAGTGTGAAACAAACGGTGATAAGCCACTTTTTTCAGTCCCGCTGTAACTTTGAACGGTCACTAAATGAACTGTTGCAACTTGAGAACTACTTGTCATTAATTATTTTAATTCCCGTTTTTATATTTTATTATGTTTTTATCTTATTTTTAATTTTTGTCAGATGATGGGCTCGGGTTTATCCCAAGCATGTTTAAACTGAGTGACTGACAGTGGATCCACTCACTACCTCTGCTGGAAGTTGGTTCCAAGCTTCCAACTGACCTTTCTGTGAAGTCATATTTTCCGACATTAGTTTTGAATTATACATTATTATTTTTTGCTTTTAAAATAATAATAAAAAAACAGAGGGAACAAAGCACAAAAATACAACTCTGTCATCCAGTACCACGGGTGCTTTGGGATTAGCGCACGAGCCACAGTAGATAGAGGTTCCCCTTCAGCTAGCTCAATAATTTTGCAAGAACTGGACATAATCTCAAAATCCCAAAACCAGCACAAAAATATGAGAGATTGCGGGTCTTCTTGCACAGATACAGTAGCTTAAAAGCCTCAATTTTAATTTCTTAAAGAATTCCTTAATTTTTCTGAAGCTTCAAATAGGTATCGCCTGTAACTAAGGACTTCCTGCCCTCATGAATAGGATCATTCTTTAATCTTGTTTTGTTTCATATCGAGCGTGGCCATCTCTCTTTGCACAAATGCTTTTAGTAGAACCAGGCTTGGGCATTTTGCTCTTCACTCTGAGGTTTGAGTGATTTGAAATCTGTTCTTGCAATGATTGAGTCATCTCGGGCAAACAGGATTGTGCTTTTCCTTCCTGTTCTCTCTCTCTTCAGCCATTTCCAAAGAGTGGTGAAGTTTAAAGAGTTCCTTGGGCAGATGTGTATAATTGGTAATGTAAAGCTTATTTCACTGGACTTGCGGATGCTTTGTGTATTTTAATTACATATTGCATATTCTTGTCTTTGTGAACTGCTGAGAATCCTTTCGGACTGAAACAGTCTATAAATGTGATTAATAAATTAATAAGGCCATCGTTAACAAGGCAGTCTATTGCACGTATAACGAGAGATAAGTTCCATCTTGCTCTCATGCATATAACTTGGCAATCAAGTTAGACATCAAATAAAAGAACAGGCATAGGCAATCAGTCGAACCATTTTCAAAGAGGATAAAACGGTAAATGTCATGTCAATTTCAAGCTGAGTTCAAGCATGTCCATGCGGTTTTCTTGGCTCTAATGCAGAATTGACTGACCAATGTTTATCTGAGACGTTTCTTGGCTTCCCAGTCCTGCCCTGCTATTTTCTGGAGGATTCCCATCAATTTCTAACCAGGTCAGACCCTTGTTTAATATCTCATCACCAGAGATAATCCGGTAAAGGTTGCAATCTGCCGAGATTCAAAATAGGATAGACATAATTAAAAAAGCCTGGGAGAGTAAAATGTTTGGTAAAAAAAATACTTTGCCAATATCCTACAATGCAGGATCTATGAGAGTCTGGGAGTCTTTATCACTGCAGTTGATAAGTCAGTAACCCGATGGTTAAATGAATCTGGCTTCCCCATTGAAGCCACGTGATCCCCCGGGACACTGCAATCGTCATATTTGAGTCAGTTGCCAAACGTCCATATTTTGGCCATGTCACTGTTGGGGATGCTGCAACAGTTGTAAGTTGGAAAAATGGTCACAAGTCCCTTTTTTCGGTGCCCTTTTAACTTCAAGCGGTCACTAAGCAAACGGTTGTAAACCGAGGACTAGCATTCATACAGGATTGCCTCTTGCAATCTGCTATCGGAGTTCCCGAGACGGGACTCGCCCTACTCATCCAGGCTGGCTATTGGTGCCTCTTGGACAGGAAGGATGGTTAAGGCTTTTGGCTGGATTCTGAGAGTTCCTGACCAATAATGTTTTTTTTAGGCTGGATTCTTGGCTCCCTTTTCAGCTCTTGACAGCTCACAGCTAACCTGGACAAACGATCTCCCGTCAGGAATCTGATTTATTGAAGCAGTCCTGAAATGGCCTCAGTCAAGGCTGAAAGATTGGTCAGAGCGAGGTTAGTTTTGCAGCAATAAGAAATCGAGCTGTCCTAAAGCCCAAAAGGGGTTCTTGATGCAAATCCTGGCAATGAATTTGCGGTGCCCCAGGACTGCCCCAGGTGTGTATCTGATTAATAGGTCAAGGAAAACTAAGATACTGGGAAGTCATTTAAGGTAAAGCCCCTCTCCTCAATTCTCAATATTTTATCTGGGTATAATTCAGCCTGTAGAGCAGAATTCTTTAAGGTGAAGGCTCCAGATGTGCACAACAGCAGTTTTCATGAATTATAACAGCTCCCCTCGCCAACAAACGTTGAGAGCATTGACTTAGAGCAGGGGTCTTCAAAGTTGGCCCTTGTATAACTTGTGGACTTCAACTCCCAGAATTCCTCAGGCTGAGGAACTCTGGGACTTGAAGTCCACAAGTCATCAAAGGGCCAACTTTGAAGACCCCTGACTTAGTGTTTTACAACCTTTAATTTTTTTTTAAAGAGTACTTATTCTTTTATTCATTTGGCAGTCATGAAACAGAAAAACAACCACCCTAAAATAAAATAAAAAATACACGCATTATCAGAAACACCCAAAGCGGTCTAAATTAAAAAAAAAAAAAAAAAAAAACGTACAGAAAATACATGGTCAAAGAAAACTTTTTTTTAGAAAAAAGTGAAAAATACAGTATATATATATCACTTCAGCTGTAAATCGTTACATACGGTTATCTAATGCCGTTCTTATTCAAATCCCTGTCTCTTTCTAATACACTATCGGTTTGTTTTGAACACCTGTATTACGGTGTCCATAAGAAAGGGCTGGCCAAACTTAAAAAAAGGTGGACCCAAACCTTGGAACGGATGAACGCCAACGTTTAAAAGATTCTTGTGAATGTGTAAAAACCAGGATAGAAACGTTGAGAGGCTCCAGATCTGAAGTGTTTAAAAACGGATGTAAAAACTGGACGCTTTTTAAGAAGAGACTGGACAGCCATTTGCCTGAAATGGTATAGGGTTTCCTGCCTGAGCAGGGGGTTGGACTAGATGACCACCAAGGTCCCTCCCAACTTTATTATTGTTGTTGTTACATAAAACGTGGGCCAAAATGTTTAAAAGCCTCCTTTCTCTCCGCCCGCCCGCCCGCCCGCCTGCTTGCTTGCTTTGCGAGGACAAGCCGGCAGCCCCGCCCTCCCCGCGCTAAGCCCCGCCCCCCGCCCCGCCCCCGGCGTGTGGCCCCGGCCGCCATGTTGTTTGGCTTGTGAGGAGGCGGAGGCTGGGCGGCAGCGAGAGCAGCGGCCGCCGCCGCCGCCACGGCCACCACGGAGGACCCCGAGGGGCTGCCCCGCCGCCGCCGTCGCCGGGACCGGAGGGCCGCCGCGCCATGGCCGGGAGCCGCCGACAACGCTGCCGGGTGAGCGAGCGGGCCGCGCCGGGCCTGAGGGCGGCGGGGGAGGGGAGGGGGGGGTGGAGGCCGCGCGGGCCTGGGGTGGGAGGGGGGGCGGCGCTGAGGGCGAGCCCGGGGCTGGGGTCGCTGCGCCCCCCCTCAGGAGGGAGAGGGATGCTGCGGGCAGGGGGACCCCCAGGAGGGTGAGAAGGAGCCTCTTGGCCCGGGGTGGGGGGGGGGTGGACTGTGCGCTGATCAATAATCATCATAGTAATAATAATAATAATAGTACCCGAATATTCTGACTTTGCAAAAGATCCCACCTTACTTGGAGCCTTCACAGCAAGACCTTGACAAGTCAATAATAGTAATACTAATAACAACAATAATAATAATAACACACACACAGACACATACACACATTACCTTAACAGCTTTTAGGTCCTTGGTTAGGACTTGGAACTGTTAAGCTTTTAGTAGTCCCAGACTGAATCAAATTGAGGATTAAATCAATCAATAATAATAATAATAATAATACACACACACACACACACACACGTGTTACCTTAGCAGCTCTTAGGTCCTTGGTTAAGACTTGGAACTGTTAAGCTTTTAGTAGTCCCAGACAATCAAATTGAGGATTAAATCAGTAATAATAAAATAATACACACACACACACACACACATTACCTTAGCAGCTCTGAGGTCCTTGGTTAAGACGTGGAACTGTTTTTACCAGTCCCAGACTGTGAATCGAATTGAAGATTAAATCTTTAATAATAATAATAAAAAACCATCACTTCTGGCCATTAATAGTTATTAGTCACCAGAAGGGATAATGACAACCCCCTCCCCCCCATTTTGGCCTTGAATGAGGTGAGCCACCAAGAGGAAGAGGAGGAAGGGGATGGAGGTCGAGATGGATGCTGGGGATGGTCTGCAGCGGGGAAGGCCAAGGATGGGCCGAAAGGCCTGGTCCGCCTTCTGCGAGGGGGATCCATCTCTCATGGGGAGATGGGCTCCCAGTCTCATCATCCCTGACTAGGGGACAGATTGGGGAGCATGGCAGCTGTTCTTGAGGGGCCTGGGAAGAAGGGGGGAGTGGGGTGTCTTGGGAACGGGGATTACGGCCCGGCGGATGGTCCAGAAAAGAGAGTCATGGGGTGGGGAGTCCAGCACTTGTGATGTGGGGCTGGAGTTGAGAAGCCTCAGGACAGGTAGCTAAGCTCTGAAGAGAAACCCCTAAGAGTTTAAGGGGGCTCATGCCCTGACTGGAGCATGCAAGATTGCTCCTTTCCAGCCCAGACAAATGCACATTTGCTGAAAAGTCCAATTTTAACCAGGACCCCTGCTTTTGTGCTGCTGTAGAAATTGGTAAGTAAAGATGAAATGTAATTTTATGCAGCCAGATTTTGGATCTGCGATCCTTCATCTCTAGGGCAGGAAACTGAGTCTCTGTCCTCTTTGCTTGCTTTCTCCCACACGATGCGTGGCAGCTTTCTGTTCTATTCCCCCAAGCTGAGTCGTCTTTTTTCGTTTTTCTGGCTGGTCCTCACTCCTTCCCATCCAGTATTGCTGCCATTAAATCATCCTTGAGCTCAGCTGTGGTTAATCCAGAGTAACTCCCATCTTCCACTTCAGCACTCCCATTCATCATGTAGATTAGACTACCTTGAAAAGGGTGTGGGGAAAATTCATTTGCCTCTCGCTGTATCTGTGCTGTGATTATGATTTAAGGGATTGAAGCAGGTTTATAAAACATCTCTCTCCAAGTTGCATGTGGGTGTGTGTGTGGGGGGAAAGCTGCCCTGGAGCAAAAAGAACATGATGAAAGTCAGATCCTAAAGTCTTAACTGACCACAAATGACAGTCACGAGTATCCGCACGCTGGTTATTAAATAGTCCTTGACTTATAGCCACAATTGAGCCCAGAGTTTTGTTTGGGAGAAATGTGTTGAGTTTTGCCCCATTTTACGACTTCTCTTGCCACATTTGTTAAGGGAATGACTGCAGTTGTTAAACCAGTAACACGGTTGTTAAGTGAATCCGGCTTCCCCATGGACTTCACTTGTCAGAAGGTCGCAAAAGGGGATCACGTGACACCTCCCCGGGACGCTGCAACCGTCATAAATGTGAGTCAGTTTCCAAGCATCTGAATTTTGATCAGGTGACCCTGGGGAGGGAGGCTGCAACGGTCGTAAGCGTGAAAAATGGCCATAAGTCAACTTTGTTCAGTGCTGTTCGAACGGTCACTAAATGAACAGCTGTACGTAAGTTGTAAGTCGAGGACTGCCTGTACAGTCTGTCATATGCAGATAGTCCTCAACTTATAACAGCTCACTTAGTGATCGTTCAAAGTTAGAACAGCACTGAAAAAAAGTGACTTGTGACTCTTCCACACTTAACCACCATTGCAGCATCCCCATGGTCAGGTGCTCAAAATCCAGATGCTTGGCAACTGGCTCGTATTTTATGACAGTCGCAGTGTCCCGGGGACTGGCCTTTTATTCTGGCCTTCCGTAGTTTCTTCAGTCATGTCTTAAAATTAGGATGGTAGGTTGGGTTTGTGGCATCACGCCATTTAATGGCAAAATATTGCCGGTTTTGGTTGCTTCTGAAGGTTCCACCTCAGAAGTCCTGTCTTTCCTTGCCTCTCTGCCTAATTGTCTCTTGTTTCTGTTCAAAAATAGTCCCTTTAAAAGGAATCCTTGCTTGGGGCCTGCAAAGCAGGATGAAGATTGCAACTTAAGTCCAAACAAAAGAAGCCCGTCTGGAGCTGGCCTTTCAACTAATAACTGGACCGTTCTTGGAAATGCCGTTTCTTTTAAGAAATTCTCCAGTCTTTGAGAGCTGTTTCCTTTCAGCTGACCGGAAGTACTGGCTGATGCTTAAATACTCAGTTCAGGTTCCACATCTTCTCCATTCTTCTTCACCGTGCAAGCTGCTGAACGATTGTGACTTGCTATTCTTTAGGTTGCGCCTCAAAAATCCGGATTGGGAAATTTGTAGAGGTTTGAAAACAGCTGTCAGATTTCAGAATTGTCCCAGAAGAGGAAGTTATTGGGTGAGGACAGAGAGAGACCTCTTTAGTTTGTGGCGGTGGCTGGAAAAACGTGGCTAACAGTTGGAAAAACAGCAGGAGAAGGAACGATGTGTTTTTTTTTGGGGGGGGGGGTGTTTGAAGTCGCCCCGGAGATCAAGGTTTTGCACCGCTTCAGAGGACCGAATGTTATTTGGTTTATGAAAGGTTGGGATCGCAAACTGCTGTGTCATTTCATGTGGCAGCAAGCAAAATATCTCCTGGTGCCATATTGAGTTGTGCTTTGCAATTATATAACTGCAGAGGTGTTAAAGAGGGAGGCAGAAAGAGCTAAGATGAATGCAAAAGGGATACTTTTCGTTCAAGGGCAAAATTGCAGGTTGCTATTATGCTTATGGAACTGTGTAATCAGGTAAGAGGAAGTAAGGCTCTCCTCTGATTTTTTTTTTTTTCTTCTAAATAAATTATACAGCTCGTTAAAGAGCTATTCCAGCTGGTTCTCATGTGATCTATCATGCTCATGTTGAAGTATTCAAAAAAAAAACAAAAAACAATCTTACTAGGATTTTGGATTTTTGCAGGAACCTGTTTTACTCTGAACTAAACTCTTGGCACGTTTACTTTATGACTTCCTTAAAGTGATTTTCGGGTCACAAGATAGTCATCTTTTCCAGTTCTGCTGTAAGAATTGTTCTTGGGAAAGCCTAAATCGGAAAGTGGCCCTTCCCAGTAATATATATTTATTTCACAGAAATGCTTTGCAGCTTACTGGTTACTGTGCCAAGCTGCACTAGGAAGAATGTAGTTCTTCGTCAACCAGAGTCACCTTGTAGAGGAGATGGGCGGCATAAAAAATTAATAAATAAAATTAATAGTGGGTTTATAGAACATACAATTAAAGCTGAAGTGTGTTTTGTTAGTTTGTGGATCATAGTTTTGTAGGAATCCAATTGTCTTAACATAGGTATGAACCATCTATAATATCATGTAGAGATGTGTTTCTCAACCTTGATAAAGTTAAGATGCGTGGACTTCAATTCCCAGAATTCCCTAGCCAGACATGGTTGACCGGGGAATGCTGGGAATCGAAGTCTTACACTTCTTAATATTGCTAAGGTTGAGAAACACTAGTGTGAAGGGTAAAATATTGGACCAGGTGTGGGGAGGTCTATTCCATCCTTAGCTACAGAAATACAGAAGCTCACGGAGTGACTTTGAGCCAGTCATTCTCTCAGCCCAGTCTATCTCCCCAGATTGTTGTTATGGGGACAAAAAATGCGGGAAGAGTCTACTGTGTGTGTTGCCTTGAGCTCCTGAACAAAAAGGATATAAATCAATCAGGCCTATGATTAATGGAAGGCAATAAAGCATAATGGGAACTCAGCCAGTGTGTGGTTTTGAAGCCTATGTTGTGGGAGCCCAGACACACTGCCATTTAGCTTTATGTTGCATATTTAGCCTGTCAGAGATGTCATAGAAAAGCTTATTACTTAAAAGTGATTGACAGAAGTAGGCTAATGAAACAGTTTTAAATTAAAATGATATTCGGGAATGCCGGCTTCAATAGAATATAAATATTTTATAAACCCTTCTGGGTGTCAGATAGGCTGCAGCGCTGCACTCTTTGAAGGGGGACGATGCTCCCGGAGAAGGAACAGGAAGTTCGGCTGACATTGTTGGGGAGGGCAAGGCCAATTTCCCTTCCCCTCCCTTTTTGGGGGGAGATTTAAGAACGGGAGTGGAAGGCCTGGTTTTCCACTGCTCTCCTTAAAATATCCCAGACTCCTTAGTACAGGTGTCCTCGACTTACAGCCATTTATTTAGTGGCCATTCAAAGTTACAATGGCAAGAAGTAACCTCATGCAATCACCTTTTGCAACCTTCTGACAACAGAGTTATTGGGAAAGCCAGACTCACTTAGCAGCCTAACAACTTCAGTGATGCATTGAACAACTGGGTCATAAAATGGGGCAAAGCTCACTTGACAGATGTCTTGCTCAGCAGTGTAAATTTTGGACTCAGTCGTGGTCGTAAGTCAAAGACCTGTAGGGCCTTGAAACATGCAGCTGAAAATTGGCCAAATCGGGGTATCGGGGGGGTGTCTGCTAGTTGCCCCTCCTAGCTGTGCCCTCTTCCTTGGCATTCCTGACACAGGCGTGACCAACAAATGGAATAATCCTGGCATACCTCTGCTTAGGTCAGACTTGACTTCTTCCTGTCTGCAGAGATGCTGAGGTTTCTTCACAGCTTAGGTCACTCAGGCCTATTTCAGCTGAACAAGCTCCCTTTCAGTGTGTTTACACAAACCAGGAAGTGTTACTTCAGAACTGTAAACAGGGATACCAACGTTACTTGGTGGAGAAAAGGACTCTCCGTTCTTTCCTGGCGTCTGTGCATGCTTATCCTCCGAAGGGGGCTGTCCAGTGTTGGGGAGTTCTTCACTCCCTTCTGACCAGGTTTATGGGCATCTTGGGAGGGGCGCAGTGCGAGCAGCATCGTGGCTTGTGCAAAATGGATCCTTCCGAGTTCTCCAAGGAAGATGTAGCAGACCCTGTCCCGTAGTTGCTTGCTACTTTTCATTTGGATCCTCCTAACCGCTTGCTCCTGTCTTCTGGTGCTTCAGTCTCTGGAAAGGCGGTTTGTAGATTTAACCCTCACGACAAACCTGCAATTTAGTTTCCTTCATGTAGTTTTCTGCAGTACCAGAACTGGGATATTTTGTAAGAGTGGAGAGTAATTTTCTCCCTTAGCTGATAGGTTTGTGGTGGCAGAGTTATTGGCTCCCAGGCCTGTTACTGTGAGGTGACAGAACAGAATGGGAGGCTGCTTATACCTAATTTCCAAGCTCTTTCTTTCTCTTTCCATGCTCCTCTCTCTCTGTCTTGTGTGAGCTGCATTGTCCTTGGAAGGTTGCTTAAATTTATCATCTCGGATCCAAACCCACAAAAGGGCACTACAGATAGTCCTCGACTTAATGACCGCAATTGGGACAAGACCTTCTGTTGCTAAGCAAGGCGGCTGTTAAGTGAGCTGCATTTGGTTTTACGACCTTTTTTGCCGCAGTTGGTAAGCAAATCACTGTAGATAGGAATTGAATCATGAGGGCATTAGACAAATCCGGATTCTCCCATTGACTTTGTTGGTGGGAAGCCGAACAGGGAAGGTCACACACTGTGAGCAAATGGACACACACACACACCTCCCCAGGAAGCTGCAACTGTTGTGAATACACGCCAGTTGCCAAGCCCTCGAAGTTTTGATCGTGTGACTGGAGAGGCTGGGACAGTTGTAATGTTGAGACCAGACGTATAAATCATTTTTTTCAGTGCTATTGTAACTTCAAATGGTCACTAAACAAATGGTGGTGAGGCGAGGACTACCTGTGCTAATGCAGTTGTTGAGATGGCTTTGCTTTGCTTTGCTTTTGGGAAGGGGAAGCGTAGTCAGTGTAAACACCACGGAATACATGGATGTGACATTGTTGCCAGAAGCACAGCACGTATTCCAGGTTGCTCTGTGCACTGTGACATCACCTAGTTTAAAATGCTGTTCTAGATTCCTTTTTCTGAGCTGGGAATATCCACAAGAGGTGTTGGTGTGCACCCCTTTCCAGGTATGGTTCTATTCTCTTGCTGTTCAAGCTTTTCAAATCTTGATCGCTCAGTATGGACCTGGTATGTGCTCACGAGCCTCCAAAGGAGGCAGAATTTGAACTCTGCAGCTCCAAATCATCATCATTTATAATAAAAGTTACTTAATGTCCGTGGTTCCAGAGCTACTGGTGGTTCTTCCTTGGTTTAGACAACTCCAAGCTAGGCAGACCTGGGATGTAATTTGATGTGCAAAGCCACCTTCCTACTTTTTTATGTCACATATTGTATATTGGCTACAGCTGCAGTGGTTCCCAGGGGGGAGAGCTGGGCTGCAGTGTATATTTATTTTCATTCTGTTCAGAACAGTGATTTTGTTTAAAACGTGTCTTGTTTTGGTCTGGGAGACACGCTGGTTAATTTAAAAACTGCCTATTAGGTTATGTCCAAAAATAATTATTAAGTGATGTTCATAAAAAATGATTTAGAATGTGAGGAAATATGAAGGAAACACTAGAGGGCAAAAAAGGGCATTTTAGGCAGAGGAAATATTTATACGCTGCTCCTACGTTAGTTCCACACACATACCGATATTGCTCATAAACCTGGTAGCAGTTCATTTAAGCTGCGATCAACTTGTCTTAACTGATTTATGCCTCATTCTGGAGCATTCAGTAGTGTGTGTGTGTGTATGTGTGTAAAACACCATCTTTTGCAAACCCCCTTCTGATAAGGTTGGGAAGTCCAAGAAACGTGTGTTGCTATTGGAAGGCAGCAATTGAAGCAGATTCAAGTATTCCCTGTTTCCCAACACTGCTGAGGTTGAGAAGTGGTGAAAACCAACTTTCTCACCCCTCCTAGTGTCATCGCCAGTCCCTTTCCCTAAGGAATGTGAATTTAAGAAAAGCTTCTTTTTTTTCATTTTTTTTTTTTTTTATAAACAGGGGCAAACGTCTGACTTTGCCATTCCAAAGTCCTTTCTTCAATAATCTCTGGAAAACCCGATGCAAGACTTTGGGGTCGTTCACCCAAGACAGCTATGTCAGAAAAGGAGGGCCCTTCATTCATTGTATGTGTTTCCTGGAGATAAAAGATCCTTTTGCTTGTGAAATTACTACAAGTGTTTCAAGGAATAGGGCAATTAATAGCAATCAACTTGAACGTATTAATGGCAAATATGTCTGGATTCAATTTCCTCCACTGATAGGTTAAGTTGGCTGTGGGAAACACTTATAAGCCATTTGCTATAGCTCACATGAATTAAAGATGCTAGGGGAATTTAGGGTTGATCGCTAATTAGTGGGCTGGATGAAGGAAAACGTATGAGAAAGGCTTGGTTCTTCGGTGTTCAACATCTATCCTGAACAGGATTCACACTTCACGCCAAGTCATGCCTTGTACCAATAAAGAGGAGAATATTTGTAGCTGAGGGTTGAAATGAAGGGTCCTTGGTGGTTTCTGAGCTTGCAGACGTTTCATTACCAAACTAGGTAGCATCATCAGTGCTAGAAGGGAGTGGGGTTTGCTCTCAGTTTATATTTTAGGGGCTTGTCCTGGGGTGGTCTTAGAAGTTCTTTGCTCGGGCTGTTTACTTGTTGGCTTCTTTGGCAGTGTCTTGATTGGGTCTTTGATCACTTGATTGTTGGCCTGATGTTAATCTTAGATTTAATCTATGCTGATTTGGGTGCCGATTGCTGGTGGAAAGATGCTTGGATCTTTTTGTTCGCTTTTGGGCTGGGTGATTGTCCCTTTAGCATAGTCTATAGATATTGTGTATGTCTATATGTCTATTGATGGCTGATTTGTCAGAGTGCCAGGCTTTTAGAAATTCCCTGCTGTTTTTGGACTTGGATTTTGGTAGGGAGTTCTATCCGTAATTGATTTCCAGGGTCTGCTGAAACAGGTGGCTATGGATAAGTCAACTAGTTAGTATATTTCTTTATAGGCTGAGAAGATGCAAAAAAATAAGCAGGAAGCTTGCTAGTTCATTATTTTTAAAGCTGCTGCTTTTAGAGAACTCTAATTATATTAAGTGCAATATATTAAGACTATAACTAGGCTGCTTCTGATGCCCTGCGGGCTTATGGCATCCTTTTGAACTGTGTTTATTTGCCGAATGCATAAAATTTAACTTGAATTGTTTGGCGTAGAGGTGATGACCACTATCAGATAAAAGATAATAGTTTTGGACTTTGCAATAGCAGTGGAATAAAGTCTACTACATGCAATTTTCTACTGAAAGAGCACACATAGGGAAAATTCAGATATTCTATTCCTGCCTTCACTGTTCATATTCCTGGTAACAAGAATTTGCTGCGAGCAGGAATATTAAATTGTGGCTGGCTATTTAGTATGATCAAATTATGTTCTTTTGTCTACATGCAATGAAGCTTTCAACTTTATTTGAAAAGCTTTCACAGTAAGATAATGCACTTTTCAGATCGAAAAGAATTTTGCTTCTGCCGCTCTTCATATTTAATTTTTTGCTAAGTAAACATTTTTTTTATTATTATTTCTCACAACGTGCATTCTTGCAGGATTTGGTTTGTGCCTGAAATACAGATTGCTTTGCCCTATAGGGCAGAGTAATTCAGCTTTTGCTTCAGCTTGGAATCTTTTCTGTTTCACCTTTGAATGCCCTGTAATCTTCTAGGATGCCTCATGTTGCTTGCCAGCTGCTTGTTTTATAATTTAAGAACTCTGATACCGGCAGTCTTCGACTTAAAACAATTCGTTTAGTGGCCATTCAAAGTTACAACGGCATTGCAGCATCCCCAGAGTCACGTGATTTACATTTGGATGCTTGACAACTGACTCCTATTTATGACGGTCGCAGTGTCCCGGGATCACGTCTTCTTCCCCTGTTGCAACTTTCTGACAAGTAAAGTTGATGGGGAAGCCAGATTCACTTAATAACGGTGTGCTAACTTAACTGCAGTGATTCACTTAACAACTGTGGCCTGAAAGGACATAAAATGGGGCAAAATTCATTTAACAACTGTCTCTCACTTAGCAATAGGAACATTGAGCTCAATCGTAAATCTTGCAGCTGATGAGAAGTTCAACAGACGTCTGTCCTTTTCATATTGATCCTGCAGATTGACCCCAGGACAAGATTTAGTGCCCTTAATCAAGAAATACATGTAAAACATCATTTCTTGTTCAGAACCTCTGGCTGAACTCAGGAAAAGAAACCCTTACTCTCAATAAAATGAATCAATGCCTTTTGTTCATTTTCTTAATTAATTTCTGAGCCGATGTAATTTTCAAGCTGTCCTTCCACATTTTTCTGAAATGACTGCTGACTCTGGTTTGAATAATTACGGTGGGTTGAGTCAATGGCACGCACACAGACACACACAGAATACAGGCACATGCACTTATGTCACGATTTTGGACATCTCAATATTGCATTTTCTGATGGGTTATTTCTTGCTTATGTTCGGAATGTGTTTTAGGCCTGTCTCAGACTGTATTGACCCATCTATGTCCATATAGTGCTCAAGATCCAGTATATTTTTTCTTCTTCTCAGCAAGAATGTTTTAATTTTTTTTATTTTTTTCTGTCAGGCTTGATGTTTTCTGGTCAGATGGTCTTTTCTTCTGCGTTGTGAACCACCTGGACTAGTTCTGAGCTTGGCGATATATAAATAGGGATATATATTCAGAAGAAAAATCTCCGCTGAGTTTTAGGATCACAAGTTAGGTTAGCAAGTTGAAAAGGCATCCCAAGGCGACTGTCTGAATTTTGGATCACGTGACCACGGGGATGCTACAACGGTAATAAGTGTGAAAAATGGTCCTAAGCCACTTTATGTAGTGATGTTGTAACTTAGAACTTAAGACGTTGTAACTAAATGAACTGTTGCAAGTTGAGGGCTACCTGTAAATTTGTTTATAACACAGGCTCGGATTTGGAAGAGGGAAGGAAGAACTATTGCTTTAGCCTGGGTTTAAGACTTTAGAGGATTATAAATGTATTTGCACATCAGTTTAGGCTAGCTAGCCCCTTCTCATTTTTATGATCCCTGGATTTGTGTTCCTTAAGAACAAAGTTAAGCTTGAATGTGTGTGCCGGATGTTTATTAATAGGCAAAAACTTATCAAAACCAGAGCAGAAGGGCACATGTTTTAACTTGTGTTATCACACGCTTCTGTTTGCTTGAGATACAGCCTAAGAGGTTGAGGCCGACTTGATCTGCTACCCTGGGTTTGTTTACTCAGACGTAAGCCAGCATGCAGGGTGGCTTTTTGCCAGATCAGCCGGCTCTGAGCTGTACTTCCAGAAGGGAAGCTGGAATCCTTGTTGTATCTGTAAGCAGATGATATCTACAAAACTGGTTTCCCATGTGGAAGTGAGGCTAGGCAGAGAAGAAACGCCATCAAAAGGAGCAGATCTGAAAGGTAATTTGGATATCAAACCTGTCGTTTCATTAGCAGACTTTAGAACTGACACCACACCTCTGCAAGTGTATTTCCATTTAGGCCTCTAAATAAAGTCTTCCATAATCCTTATTATATTCACTTGTAATAATCATGTGCAATAATCTGTCATTGAAACCTGCAAAGAGTCGGGCAGCCTAGTCAAGACAATTCCTTCATTTCCTGTCCATTTGGAGCGTTATCTGTTTTATTTTCATTTTTTGCTTATCATTTGTCGGAGAAGGGGGGGGGGAACTGGCTTTTGTAGGGAGAGATGTAGGTGAGGGTTGACTGTAAAAGCAAGAAAATGTATTGGCAGGCTACCAGGAAAGATTTGAGGGAGTCAGAATGTAAGCACAGCCTCCTGACCTTGACTGTCTTCTAAACCATGTCTAGTCTCTCTTCCTTGTTTTTAGCAAAATCTCACGTTTGTAGGATTTTTAATTTTAGCGAATGCTTTAATTGTTCTGGATTGGTTTCCGCCTTCTGAGATCACTGGAGTTTATGTCTAAACAGATTTCCAGAGCTCTACATGGCGTGTTTAGTCAGCAGTTTTTTAAATTATATTTCACTGTTCATTTGAAAAAGAAGGAAACGGCACGAAACACATACATATCACGTACATTAAAGCTAAACCTAGGTAGTTACACTCATCGGTCGAAAGCTAGCTCACATTACAGGAAAAAAGAAAGGGAAATTAATCGGATAAAGTAGTATCTGCAAATGTCTTAAGTATCCCTTTCAATGAGTAGAAAATAAGAGAGAAGTGTGATCTTGAGACGTTTGTATAAATGACAGAATGAGCATCCCTCCAGCTACGTTTTATCAATCCTGTTATGTACACACGCACCGTGACAGCTTGTAATAGCCATTACTATTATCTACCTGTTAATTTAAGAGTACACAATCATCGGCTTCCAACATGAGGTTCCAACATGAGGTTGACATGTGAAATGATTCCATCCCAAAGGAATTCGTTACGCTACTTCCCTGGCATTTTTAAGCACCCCTGGAACCCATACTTCTCTCTCAAAATGTTCATTAGCATACAGTATACATTTTGATTCGATCAATAGCAATAGAGGAGGACTACCTGTATGACACATAGATAACCAACAGTTTCCCATTGATATTCCTTTACATCAGGGGTCTTCAAACCTGGCCCTTTTACGACTTGTGGACAACTCCCAGAGGCTGAGGAATTCTGGGAGTTGAAGTCCACAAGTCATAAAAGGGCCAGGTTTGAAGACCCCTGCTTTACATGTTGGGTCAGAGAAGAAGAAAGCAGTAGGCTTCACAACAGAGAAACACTACTGCTGATGTGTGCAGATAACACTAAGCTAGTACTGGGAAGTTTCCCGACTTCCATTTCTTGCCCTTAGCTCATTTGTACCCGCTTGGCAAACAGCAAGAACAATTTGATCAAGAAACTAGATCTCAGGGCATTGTCCGACCCAGAGATCTTAGTTTGTTGGGGAGCAACAAACCAGGAGACCCAAGTTTGATTTAGATACCAGCCCTGAGCTTTTGAGTAAAAACTAGTATGGTTGCTAAGCAAGGCAGTTGTTAAATGAGTTCTGTCCCATTTCACGATCGTTTTTGCCACGGTCATTAAGTGAGTCGCTGTGGTTGTTAAGTGAATCATGCAGTCATTAAGTGAATCTGGCTTCCCCCGTTAACTGCTTGTCAGAAGATCCCAAGGATGGTTGCAAATGAGAATCCCAGGACACCATCGTAAATACATGCCAAGAACCTGACGTTTGATGCCTTGACTTGTGGGGATGCTGCAACGGTCATAAGTGTGAGAACTGGTCATAAGTCACTTTTTTTCAGTGCCACTGTAACTTTGAACCGCCATTAAGTAAGTCCAGAACTACCTGTATTGACCAGTACCAATATGAAGAGAATAAGTTAGAAGCAGTCCTTTAATTCTACTGCTTAAATGTTAGTTTAGGAGGAAGCTGATTCACAAGCAAGCAGTTGATGCAGTTTAATTACAGGATAATCTTTTGTCCTTTCAGCTATTTTTGCTGTGAAATACCTGACAATCTGAAGAGCATCTGAAATTTTATCAAAGGAGTTTATTATTAATAGGTAAGTTTATAGATCCTTAATGCCCAGCAACGTTTTCCTTTTCCAGAATTGCATTTTTTTTAAAAAAAAAATCCCGCTAATTATTTTGCATCACTTGGTTGCCAGTTGCTTATCTCGTTTAACTTTCTGTGTATTTATTTATTTTTAATTGTTAGATTCTGCCTGTAGACTATAGTGGAAGTGTGATGAAAGGGCACAATAAAAATAAAAATAAAAAATAGTTTCCTTAACCTTTCAAATATTTGTGCTGAATTGTTCAATGGTATTTAGTACCGGCACTTAGACGTATGTACTGCTTCACAGAGCTTTACAGCCCCTCTCTAAGCAGTTTACAGAGTCAGCACATTGCCGCCAACAATCTGGGTCCTCATTTTACCGACCTGGGAAGGTTGGAAGGCTGAGTCAACCTTGAGCTGGTCAGGATCGAACTCCTGGCTGTGGGCAGAGTCAGCCTGCAATACTGCATTCTAACCACTGCACCACCCAGGGCTCATAATAGCCGTAGAATGTCAATATTGCCATCATATTTTCTTTGCGGCTATATGTGGGTTTTCTGAAATATTTCAAAAGGGTATCTCCCTCTCCTCCTTCTCTTCCAGCACTTATTTATCCACAAATTGTGCCTTTTTATATGATTAGGAAAGCAGCAATCTGGACCAGTGATTAATTCTTCCCTTTTGCTCCTTAACCAAACCAGTTTTGTATGGAACCTTGATTTCATTAAGTCCCTAATTAGGAAAGATCCACATAGACTATGCATATAAATCTCTCTCTCCTTCCATCCTGTCTCTTAGTCAGCACCGACCTGAATTTCTCCCTTGCCTTGAATTTTTTATCCCGTCTTTATTATTTTTATACTCCTTCCTTCCTCCTGTTTTCCCCACAAGAACCACCCTGTGAGGTGAGTTGGGCTGAGAGAGAGAGAGGGATTGGCCCAAAATCACCAGCCGGCTTTCGTGCCTAAGGCAGGACTAGAACTCGCCGTCTCCTGGAGATTGGCCCAAAATTATCCAGCAAGCTACCTTACACTTTACCATCTTTAGGAAGCCAGACCAGAAACTTCAAAAAAAAGGAATGTTATTGGAACTCATTCTTTCCCTGGACACTTCCTAAGTCTGAAATATAAAACTAACGACCCACCTGTAAAATGATTGTCTTTGGGTTGACTTTGCTTTCTGATGCCATATTAAACAACAGTATCCATGATTCCCAGTTGTGACTTTGCTGACTTGTAGTTAAGATTCAGCAGTATTGGAGGTCACTGGATCTCCACACCCATGTTAGAATTGTGGTATCAGCAACATTAAAATTTAATGGAACAATACGGTAGTTGGACTTAATTAATGTATTGCCCAGAATGCAAGCAGCTGTTTTAGGTGTGCCCAGGCAATTAAATGCATTTTGTTTTTACTTTTAGCCTTTGAACAGCAGACTCCTATACTGTATGGCATTTGACCACCACAAAGATTTAAAAGGGAATTCCTTCATAGCAGAGGAGACAGTTGAGAAACCAGTCAGATCTGTGGTTGAATAAATTATCATCAAGCTTTAAAGGCATTATGCAAATCATTTTGTCAGAACAGGTCCAGTGAGTCAGATTCAAATTTGAACTCTGGATTTTTAAAATTTTTGATTTTTTTAAAATTTAGATTACATGTTAATTTTAAGGATGTCTTGCTCCTTTTGTTACACATAGCCACTTTGGTAAGAGTCTTGAGTTGAAACGTAGTCTATAAATATTTTAAACAAAACATAATGCACTTGGTAATGCCTGCCTCTAAATTGTATCACTAGAATTCTACGTACGTCTTTTTGGTCTGGGGTGATTCTAATATTTCTAATATTGTAATATTTATTGGCAATATTGTATATGTATAATTTTGTCTTCCAGGTCTTTCCATGATATATAGCGCTGCAGAACTTGAACGCAAGGGTGAGGACCTTGCCTTGCAACTCGGCTCTGTCATGGTACGTGCACAGATCCTTCAGGGCTGAGAGAAAGAAAAGACGGCAGAAGCACAGGAATGCTAAGCGTGGCAACCCTTAGGTGTTTAAAGCAATCTTTCAAAGTTTGATTGTGCTAAACCAGTGTTTCTCAACTTTGGCAACTTGAAGCTGAGTGGACTTTTAAGTCTCAAAATTCCTCAGCCAGCTTTGCTGGCTAGGGAATTCTGGGAGTTGAAACCCAGCCAGCTTCAAGTTGCTAAGGTTGAAAAACACTGTGCTAAACAATTCTAACTCCCTTCAGAAGATCATTTTGATACTAGCAAAAATCAATTAGCTTCACTCTGTCCTGTTGAGATCATACAGAAATTTAGGTTCTAATGAAAGAAGTGAGTTGGGGATTTAAATTAGTCATTGCTATCCCTGGAAGCCTCACCCAGATGAACCTGCTTCACCTCCCTTTTTGTTTTACCTGGACGGACAAAAAGACTGTTGTATGTGCCTCTGAATCCAATTCACAGAGGGGGAAAAAAAGTACAACGAGATGCTTCCAGAATTTCTGGTAGAAAAATAAACCGCATCATTAGTGCAGCTAAAGCACCGGACGTGACTGGCTTCACACAATACACTAAGTTGTGGCTTAATCATTGCTTGTTGAGGATACCACCACTAGCTGGGCTTGGTGTCTCATGCTAAGGCTTAACCTGTGAACAAGTGTAGAAGGTTTAGAGCAGGGATATCCAACCTGGGTAACTTTTAAGACTTGTGGACTTCAACTCCCAGAATTGGGTCTGGTTTCGCGTGCTGCCTGCATCCCACGGATGGGGCTTTGCTTGTTTGCACAGGCCGGTTTCTGGCATGCCACGGGCCGTTGGCGGTCCACAGATTGGGGACCCCTCGACTAGAAGATCCCCAAAGTCCTTTCCAACCTTGACACTTTATGAAGAGGCTTCTTGGATGAGAAGCGAAACGTCTTCCAAGAAAAACAAAGTCCAGTTGCCTCTTGAAAAAAAAAAAAACTACCCGTGAGACTGGATACTTTACATTCTGTGTCCTCAAAGGTGTGACAGAGGAACAGAGTTTCAGAATGTGGTGACTAAGGATGAATCTTTGTGACTATTCAGTTGGCGGAAAAATGTAGCTAGCTTGTACAAGTCCATTGGCATGAACAGAATCCTTGGCTTGACGTCTAAACTTAACAATTCGCAGGATGAAGAGACTCATCATAGCCTTGAATGCATCCAAGCTAATCAGATCTTCCCCAGGAAGCAGCTGATCCGGGAGGATGAAAATCTCCAGGTGATCCCTAGACTCTCCTTCGATCTTGCAGTGGGACCCAGGGGCCGTGTGGGATTTAGCCTAGATTAGAACTTTGGGGTGCCTTGCTTAGCAATGGAAATTTGGGGCTCGAGTGCAGTCATAAATCGAGGACTACCTGTATTGATAATCAGGTGGGTCCTGGAGCTAGTCGGAGGCCGAGGACAAAATATTTGGACCATTTGAGGCCCGCGGGCGCCATGTTGCAAATCGGCCCTGCTCCTTACAGCCTCTGCAGCATAATCTGGTTTGCCAAGACACACACGACTATGGGGTCAGGTGCCAGCTTACGTAGAAATGCCCCTGTCCCTTGGGTTCCTGGTTGCAGAACCGTGAAACCCCGCTGTAGGAAGTGTTTGTGCAGACGCACACAGTTGTGCATTTTGTGGTTTCATCATCACCGTCTTTCTGAAACGAATCTTTCCGCTGTCTCTGCAGGTACCCTTTCTTGAACTCCACGGGGAGAGCACCGAGTACGTGGGCCGAGCGGATGACGCGGTCATTGCCCTGTCCAACTACAGGCTTCACATCAAATTTAAGGAGTCTCTGGTGAACGTAAGTTGTCTCTTCCGAACCGGAAACTTGCTGGCGATGGAAGCCGGAGCTGCACCCCGTAGGCCTTCCGTTCAAAACTGAAACTATCTGAAAAGCCAGCTAGTTTGTCTCCCCTGTGATATTGTGGGCAACCTCTTATCGCTGGTGGCGTTTCAGTTCCTTGCCCGCCAACTCTAGTGTCTCCTGGTTGTGTGTACCAGTGTAGACAGGCATGTGGAATTTTAATTGATCTTACAGGTTCTCGTTCCAAATGGCTGGTTGAGAGCAAGGAGAGCAAAACTATTGCACTTTATTTTATTATTTTAAAATCCTCATGCATATTCTGCTGCGGAAACGTGTGAGTCCCTAGTCAGCTGGCAAGTTAGAACACCTCTCGTCCTCGCAGCTGCACACCTACAAAAGTTTCCTCTGGTTTCTCTCCCATCACAACGCTCTGACTCACCCCAAAGCTATGACAGGGAGGTGAAATAGAATTAGAATTTATCCGGATCTTTAACTCAGGCCTCGATGCTAACCAATCCCCAACTTCATGGCTCAAGTGGAGCTGTTGAAACATTGTAAGCAGGCTGTGAAGCTCTGCCCTGGCCAAAGCCAATCCTCAAAGTCTCAGGAAGGGTACAAAACCCGGAGAATCTTCCTTTATAGCAATAGCACTTAGACTTATATACCGCTTCACGGTGCTTTACGGCCCTCTCTAAGCAGTTCACAGAGTCGGCAATTTCCCCCCAACAATCTGGGTCCTCGTTTTACCAACCTCAGAAGGATGGAAGGCTGAGTCAACCTTGAGCTGATCAGGATCCTGCTTTGAGCCCTCCTCTTCCCTCCTCACCTGCAGCCCCCCCAGCTGACCTGTCGTTTCTGGGTTGCTTGGCCTGTTCCCAAAAATGGTCCTAAATTGCATCAGTCTCCTTCCTTTATGTTTTCAGAATGCTGATAGGATGGGTGTGAGACTCAGAAGCCTTTTGGGAAATAAAACTGGTGCTTGAGATTGGCTCTTTACTGTGTAGCAAGCCTGACAAACATTTTATTAACCTGTTTTAAATGAAGAGATTTAAAAAAAAAAAAAAGAAAGAAATTTCAAGCAAGGCAGGAGTCCTGGCAGATGGCCAGACAGGTCTTTGTAGGGATTTTGGTAGCCTTAGCTGCCATACTTGGGGTCTTTGATCTGCTGAAACAAAATAATTGCATTCATTCATTTTAGATTTTTATTTTAGATTTTTTTGTTATCCTGCTTTTTATTATTTTTTATAAATAACCCAAGGCGGCGAAAATACCTAATACTCCTTCCACCTCCTACTTTATCCACAACAATGTCCCTGTGAGATGGACTGGGCTGAAAGAGAAGGAGTGGTCCAAAGTCACCCACCTGACTTTCATGCCTAAGGCAGGACTAGAACTTACTGTCTCCTGGTTTCTAGCCTGGTTCCTTAACCACTACACCAAACTGGCTCTAAATCTGTATAGCTCTGGTTTATATCTTAATATTAAACCATGTTTTGGCAGTTTTTTTCTAGACCCCACCTTCCATGGCCTGCCTTCACATGATCAGCCATAACCCAAACTTAGCTGTAATCTTTCCCCCCTCTTGAAATGGTCTAGGGTTTCCTGCCTAAGCAGGGGGTCTGACTAGAAGACCTCTAAGATCCTTTCAAACCCTGCTATTCTATTCTTTCCCCCCCCCTCCCCCACATACAGGGCCCTTGTGCTAACCCAATGATGTAGAATTCTGTAATTAAACAGAAATATGTCCGTGTTAAGGCTTGGCCATTCCTCTCTCTCTCTCTCGTACGCAGCTGCGAGTTTATTTTCATTTTAGCTGATTCTTGTCTTTGATGTGCAGCTAGTCAGTTGCAAAATTAGCCTCCCAGAGAACAAAAATGTTTGTTTAGGAATTGACAGCATTCTAAATAAAGAATGCAATTGCGGCTGACATGAAAGTGAGTTATTGCTTGACTATGCAAGAGCGAGTGCTTGGAATGGGTACCATCTCCGACAGTTACGTAATATTAAATGAGTTAATACTTTAATATTGCATGGGAATTCCTGCGATGAGAAACCTCAGACCGCTACAGCAGAAGATAGTTCTCCAGGTGTGAGCCGGCTTGTGCAACACACAAAATTCCCAATCTTGGTTCACAAACCGTATAGTTGCTATGTGCCTATAACAGGGCAAGCATAAAATGGCATAATGTGGTTTGCAAAAAAATTAAAATATAATGGCCACGACATGTCGGACACCCCTTTCCCCTTAAACCACCGCAGTTTACTCAGCGATGATAATTTTGGCTAGACTAACACTTGTGCAAATCTAGCCAACTAATTATTCGCTTGCAAGGGGAAGACGATGTGATAGTTGGTTACAAAGAGCTGCTATGTGGAAGAGAGGTGGCACCAATACAGGAGAATATTCGTAGTTCGGAGTTGAAGTGAGGGATCCTTGGGGCTCTCTGAGCTTGGTTGTTTTCTTGCGAGACATTTCACTACCCAAACTAGGTAACGTCATCAGAGCACCGATGATGTTAACCTAGTTTGAGTAATGAAACGTCTCTGAGAAAACAAACTCACACGCTTTTCTGTAGCAATTGGGCAAGACGAGGATTTGTGGATTGAGATTTTGAGAAAGGAGATTCAAATCCTTGAAGTACGTGATGCAAGGCCTGATCTACAGGACTGTCTTTCCCTAAGGATATCCACCTGACCTACCAGGTCTGATAGGATCCTGGTCCCTTCCCCTAAATATGGTTACCTGATGGGAGCTAGATAGCTTTTCCCTAGCAGCCCCTGCCCTATGGAAGACTCTGCCCCCTGAAACTCAGCAGACCTCCACCCTCCTAGCCTTCCGTAAAGCTGTGAAGACCTGATCCCCCCCCCCCCCCAAGCTCTGGCATAAGATTAGGTGACTGCACATCTGAAGACTGAGTTGGTGCCAGGCCTTTGTTGGTTTTAACGTGTCTAGTTTTATAGTTTTGATACGGCAAAACGTACGCTCTTTTAACTTGTGATTGGGAGACGCCCCGAGTTGGTTATAAGATGGGAGGCTATATAAATGTTTTATATAGGTAAGGTAAAGAACCCTGGAGATGGTCTTGGAAGAGAAGATTCAGAAGCCACTGAAGGAACCCCAAGTCCTGGAAAGTGTCCTGCTTGAGCAGGGGTTGGCCTAGAACAGGGGTCTTCAAACCTGGCCACTTTAAGACTGGTGGACTTCAACTCCCAGAATCCCCCAGCCACATCTTAAAAGTTTCTGAGGTTGAGCAGCACTGGCCTATTTCAATAAAGCATAGTTATAGCCCAGCTAGAGTTGCTTCATCTAGCCTATTTTAACAGAGGTGACGGATGAACATTACAATACATTTCCTAACCGAGAAAAATGGTTAAGGAATTAAACTATCTGCCTAGAACAGGAGGGTACTCTCCCCTACTAGGGCTATTTAAATACGGCTGGGGAGCCATCTAGGAAGACTTCTTGCACCGAGCAGGGAATTAGTTAAAATGATCTCTCTGGTCCCTTCTGACTCTTGCATTCTGTAATTTTATAATGTTTTTATTCTAACTAGTGCAGCTTCAATTTTCAGTACTCTGGAGAGCTCTTCTCCCTTTTTTTTTTTTTTTTTTTTTTTTTTTTTTTTAGTTTTTTTTTTTTAATCAGTGGAGTTAACTGAACAAGTGAAACCCTTATTAGGTATGATTATCTTGGTTAGCTTTTATCTCACAGCTTCTTCGAAAATGGAGCCCCTGACTCTCTCCTTGTCGGTTAGATAGTGTCTCCAATGCAATGAGCATGAATTTGAGCAAATTCCAGGAAATACTGGAGAATAGGGGAGCCTGGTGTGCTAGGATCCATGAGATCGCAAAGAGTCGGACATGACTTAGCAACTGAACAACAAAAACAACTCTCTTCTTGTAATGCTGGATGGAATGTCTTTGAGTTTTTGCTTCTGAACATCTCGTCCAGGCAAAAATTAGTAACCCCAAATTCATTTCAGGAAACCCTCAGCTTAAGCCAACCTTGCTTTAGGAGACTGCCATGGGAAAAACATGTCTCTGTGATGTGTTCTTTTGTGGATGCCTCAGTTCTCCTTCGTAAGCATAAAAGGTGTGAACTCCGTAAAATACACGTGTGAAATCCCATTCTGCTTTAATAGACACCGCTTCCCTCCAATTAGGACACGGGGTTTAATGGGCCCAGTGTTCAATCTGAGTTTGTTAGTGATCTAGCCGATGTAGGTTTATATCCCACGGCCTTTGATTTCTCGCCTAATTTTGTTCTTTCTTTGCAATTCATTAGAATGTCTGTAAATTTGCCACTTATGAGATCTCAGTAAGTAGAACGTTGCTGTTTAGCATTTGTACTGCCGCACCTTTGCTTGGAATATGGTGAACATGTGCTGACCGTGGCTTGCAGCATAGGCAGGCGTGCATGGATCATGTCAGAGCATGAGGTTCCCTCCTATATAAATAAATACCTGAATAAAAGATTCAGTCGACCAAGTGGCCAACTCATGGAATGGTGGCTTCTCTGAAGTATTGGCACACCCATCTTTTGGGAGCAGCTGCATATTCAACAAGGGATACTTTATGTCTGCATGAAATTTAAGAGGGTTCTCTCTCAATTGTCCAAAAGTTATGCATTTCAACTGGGTTTGATCCTAAGTAAGTCCTGGATACAGTTCACAAAGTTCCAAGGCTTCAGAGTTGAAGTTTAATTACGCCAATCGGTCTTCCTTCTCCCGTTTGGTTTAATTTTGCATTGTTTAATTCCCTTACTCCTGTATTTTCCCCCAAAGGGACCCTTCCCAGCCACAGTCCGCAGCGAGTTCAGAAGCTTCTCATGTCTTTAGGAGATTGTTTATTTAATTACAGGCGATCCACATTCCTAGAGATTATACTCTGTGAAATGCCAGGGGTAAGCTTGGCTAGTCCTGCATGCTCATTCATAACCAGTAAGGTAATTGGCACGTAGGTCCCAGTCTTACGTTTGGAGGAAGCGACCTTACGAAGAGCAGAGAAAAGGGGTCAGGAATAGCAAGTCAAAAGAAATTAAAGGGGTAAGATAAGACAAAGAAAAGGGAAACGGAATTAGATCTAGTTTGCACCACTATCACTGATTATTCTTTTCCGGTAGGTCTTCCTAAGCAAACCACGTCCGTATTCTCCAGTTACAGCGTCTACACCTGCAACCTATTATTTTCAGTTTTCTCACAAACTTGCTTTCCTTTTCACCAATTTTTTCTTGGTCACAGACAATTAATAGCCTCATTTCAATTCCACTCTTTGACATTTCCTTCTCATTCCCATATAAATTTCTAAAATAGTCCTTCCTGCTCGCTTTTATCCTGGCATACATTTTTTTTTTTAAAAAAAATTATTGTTGTTGTTTTGCTTTTCTCCTGGAAGTTCCTCTTTTCCTCTTTCCCCGTTTCCAAAGGGTTTATATTTTCCCCCTCTGAACAGCCGATCCATTATTTTATTAAACATTGCATTTTGCTAACAAATTCAGCAAATGGTTATCAGAGGCTGGCACTTAATTATTTACCTGCATGGTGTGTTTTGATTTGGGGTGATTTTTCAGCATGAAGATTTGCTCGGGGAATGGATATAACGCTTGACCAAAAGGCAGAATGCAAAGGAGCATGAGATGCCTTTGCTAGGGAGTAAATTCGCCATTTTTATGGGGAGTTTTGTGCATAAAGGAAATTGTTCAGAAGGAAGGAAAGTGAAATGGAGACATTAGTTCTACCTAATTCATCTGTTTTAACCCAAGTTACGGATGTGGAGAATGGCCTTCCTCTCAGAATCAGTTAATTGGCGCTGATCCTGAAGCCATAGTTTGATGAAGCCGCAGTAACCTACCTGAGCCTGGCCACACTTTTAAGTCTTTGGGGAAGCCCCATCACATATCTTTGGAGAAGTCAAGCCAGACTTTGGAATATGGGGAAGTTTTGCAAGCACCTTCTCAATTTCTAAAACCCTGCGTCACTTGATCAAATGCACTTGGGCTTTGCTAGAGTTCTCTGAGTAATTTTAAGGGTTAGTGAAACGAGAGCTGTTGAAGAAAGAAAATTGTTGCGAAGGCACCCTTCTATCCAGTCTGATGGCAAATGGTGAGGCCGCATAGGTTACCTGCACGTGGTAATACATTTTATACCAACTGCCTGCAAATTATTCTAACCTTTTGGCTGCAAAGGAGACCAACAGACACGAAGAAAGAATCTGGAACTAAGGAGAGACTTCCTATCAGTGAGAACAATTAATCAGTGGGACGGAAATTGCCTCCCATCGCTGGAGCTTTTTAAGAAGAGACTGGACAGCCATGTATCTGGAATGATAAGAGGGTCTCCTGCTTGAGCAGGGGGTCAGGCTAGAAGACCTCCCAGGTCCCTTCCAATCCTACGATTCTGTGTTCTAAAATAAACCCTGGCTTCACAGGGGAGTTCAGTTAACAGGCTTTTGCATAGAAAATCCCTCATTGTTTTTTTTTTTAATCTTAGTGTGATCTGTGTAAAAGGGAGCATAGTGCCCCCTCCCACGTTTGAGAGACATGTACTAAAAGATTTAGAGATTTACAGTAAAACTGACGCAACACCATTTCATCAAGGCGGATTTTAGATCAAAATGAGAAGTAGGTCCACATGCCACGTTATACCGTCACTTCATGATTTAACCTCGGATGCTTGCATAATAATGGGAGGGAAATGCTACCAGTAATTGGCAGTGTGTGAGTAATGTTTCGTTCCAGGCCTTCCGTTGTTTAACAAATCCTTGTGAGAAAAATGGTGTTAGCCTTCTGGAGCAAGACGATTGATTGATTGATTGGGAAAATTTATATTGCCGCCGCCTCGCTCACAGCGACTCGAGGCGACATGCAGGAAATAAAAACACAACATAAAAGAAATAAAAATAAAACAACAACAACAACACCCCCATCCTGGTGACAACACACACTCATACCAGCCATTCATGGGCTCCGTCCCGCTCTGGGTTCCCCAGGCCCGCTAGCAGAACCTCGTCTTCAGGGCCTTCCAGAAGAGTGGGGGCCGCTCTCATTTCCGGAGGGGTGATGTTCCAGAGGGAGGGAGCCCTTCTTCTGGGTCCCGCCAGATGGACCTCAGGGAACCCAACATTCCTTGCCTCCCCGCTCTAGTGGGGAGACGGGTCCCTCAGATAACCTCTTATCGTCTTTTCCGTCACAGGTTCCGTTGCAGCTCATAGAAAGTGTGGAATGCCGGGATATTTTCCAGCTTCACTTGACCTGCAAAGATTGCAAAGTTATCCGGTATGTACACTCCCTGCACAGCGCAGTCCGTATTTCACGTTAGTTAATGCAAGTCTGGCTTCCCTCTCCCTAAAAATAAATAAATAAATACAGTTGCCTTTTGAATCATTACGCATTCGCCTTTAATGGCACGGTTTCCTCCCGACTCTAGGCTTGGTGGTGCCAGCCAAAATAACTGGCAGAACAATCTCAAAAACATTTTAGTTTACCACTGGATGGCATTGGAATATCAGAAATAACAATAACGATAAGAGTTGGAAGGGACCTTGGAGGTCTTCCAGTCCAGCCCCCTGCTTTCGTTGGCTTTTGCGTGGATTGTTTGTTTGTTTTTTCGCAGGTGCCAGTTCTCTACTTTTGAGCAGTGTCAAGAGTGGCTGAAGCGGCTGAACAACGCCATACGCCCCCCCTCCAGGATAGAGGACCTTTTCTCCTTCGCCTACCACGCCTGGTGCATGGAGGTGTACGCGAGTGAGAAGGAGCAACATGGGGATTTGTGCCGCCCAGGTACGTTTGGCCTTTTGCTTGCACAGGACTAGAACCTTTTTTTTTTTTTAACAGCAAGCATTACCTAGTACACTATAGGCGGTCCTCGACTTAAACAACCATCCGTTTGGCAGCCATTCAGAGTTACAATGGCACTGGAAAAAGTGAATTATGACCAATCCTCACACTTACAACCATTGCAGCATCCCAGTGGCCACGTGATCAAAATTCAGGTGCTTGGTGGGGTCAGGTGATCACCATTTGCTCATGGCTGGCTGGGGAATTCTGGTAGTTGTAGTCCACAGGTCCAGAGGCCTTAAATAGCAATAGCACTTTGACTTATGTAGCTCTTCACCGTGCTTTACAGCCTTCTCTAAGCAGTTTACAGAGTCAGCATCTTGCTCCCCCCAACAATCTGGGTCCTCATTTTACCGACCTCAGAAGGACGGAAGGCTGAGTCAACCTTGAGCCGGTCAGGATCGAACTGGCAGTCGGCAGAATTAGCCTGCAATTCTGCATTCTAACCACTGCGCCAGCGCACGGCTCCTAAAGCCAAAGTTGCCAAGATTGGACACCCCTGGTATAAAGGAATCCTTGAAGTACCACGGTTGAGTTGATGACTCTTTGAAGATAGCCTTGTGCACGAGGTCAAATGAGGGTTTTGACCTTGTGGAGCATCATGGCTGGATGCAAAGTTGGCATTTGCATTGTGCTTCCTACATGGCACCATCCCGTGCCAGGAATTGTTCCACTTCACTTCAGTGGAGCAAATAAGATGCTTGCATGTTTTGTCTTTACAGCAGGGGTGTCCAACTTTGTCAATTTTAAGACTTATGGACTTCAGTTCTCAGAATTTAGCTTCCAGAATTCTGGGAGTTGAAGTCCACCAGTCTTAAAAGTTGTCACGGTTGGACCTCCCTGCTTTGCAGAGAATGGTGTTTGCTCTTAACGCAGGATTAATAAGCTTTTCAAAATTCTGAATAGACTTGTGAGTGAAGACGAGTCAAGGAATGCTCTGCTATTGTTCGGTCATGGGGGAGTATCTCTCGCTACAAACCCGGGCACGGTTCCTGTTTGCTTCCCGTTGTCCTTCTGCTATCTAGGAGAGCACGTGACGTCGAGATTCAAAAACGAGGTGGAACGGATGGGTTTTGACATGAACAATGCCTGGCGGATCTCCAACATCAACGAGAAGTACAAGTAAGCTGTTTAGATGTTCACAGAGGCTTACTCCTCAGAAAGCCATCTTCTCCTGTCAAAGTCCAGCACTTCAGGGCATTTCGTGGACCTGGCTATGATCACATGCCAACGCCGCTCATTATTGGAAGCAACTTGACATTTTTGGAACAGCTTTAAAGCCTCCAAAGGAAGATCAAAGGAACCTGACACTTGGTTGTTGGTGTTCTGTCAAGCTTTTGTAAGCTACTCCGCGAAAGATGGACACAACTGTCGCTCTCTTCTTTCTGGTCTCCAAAAGCTGGGCTTTTGACACCAGCTACACCGTATGAGTCCGCCTTTGGCTTCTAGCCGTCATGTGGCTTGTTTTGTTTCAGTACATAACGAGAGCCCAACCGTGAGTTACGGCTCACCGTAATTCTATTCAATAAATTCCAGATAAGAAACTGTTATTGTACCACAGCAAAAAAAAAAAAACAGTAAATATAGCTGCTTTTTCCCAAATGGAAGCTGCATGCCGAGATTGAGGAAGTGAGGCTCTAAAGACTGGGATAGGAAGGAAAAGTTTAGTTTTTTTTATTTATTTTTTTATGATCATTTATTTATTGAGAAAGAGAAGGAGCCAGTTTGGTCTAGTGGTTAAGATACCAGGTTAAAACCCAGGAGACGGTGAGTTCTAGTCTTACCTTAGGCATGAAAGCCGGGTGGCTGACTGGATCAATCACGCCTTTGCCACGAAAGATAGCTGGGTGACCTTGGGCCAATCATCAGGAGACTGAGAGTTCTACTCCCGCCTGAAGACAGGAAAGCCAGCTGGGTGACTTTAGGCCAATCACCAAGAGACTTGAGAGTGCGAGTCCCGCCTTAGCCACGATGCCTTTCCCCAAAAACATTTACCCCATTTTCTTCTTCTTAATTTCTAGTGGTGCAAATTTAGCTTTAATTTACCAAGAAAAGAAAAAGAAAGCACTTGGTACATGAACCAGCGAGGGTCACGCCGTGCCTTCTGTTACAGTTGCACGCGCACATTGTGTTTTTATATTTGAAACCGATCGCTGTGTTTTAAAGCCTAACGAATAAAACTTAACCATCTGGGGGAAAAAAGAAGCAGCAAAACGTGGCTGAATCCGTCCTCCGTACCCTACAAAGGTTTTAAGCTGAACATTGATGGATGTGCACAAGCCTCTTTTGCTCTAGCCAAAAAACAAAACGGGGGGGGGGGGTTGGGTTAAAACGCCACTGAGTTTTACTGTTTATCTGCGTTTTCCTTGCTGCTGTTTCACGGGGGCAGCAGCGTGGGAGGAGAGGCGGGGTGCGTCTGCTCCACCCATGGCTGGTCTCTTCTCTTCCACACAGGCTCTGCAGCAGCTACCCTCAAGAACTCATAGTGCCGGTCTGGATAACGGACAAAGAGCTGGAGAGCGTAGCCAATTTCCGATCTTGGAAACGCATCCCTGTGGTGGTTTACAGGTGAGGCCTTTCCCGAGGCGCCTTCCTGGCATCTGGAGGATCGGATTTTGCAGGTCGGTTGGCTGAATCTGAGAGAGACTTTTGGCAGATGCCTGTTGCTGTCAAAGTGTACCTCCTTTGAGGATAGAAGGGAGGATATTGATACAGGTGGTCCTCCACTTACAGCCCTTTGTTTAGTGATTGTTCGAAGTTACGACGGCACTGAAAAAAGTGGTTTATGATTGGTGTTTCTTTTTTTTTTTTGCACTTAACAACTCTTACCCCAGGGACCCACAATCAAAATTCAGACACTTCGGCAATTGGTTCAGATTTATGACAGTTGCAAGGTCATCTGATCCCCTTTTGGGACTCCAGATTCACCCAACAATTGCAGTAACCCTCACAGGTTACATAAACTCTAGATGAGTCCCTCGGTTCTCTGGTTTTTGAACAAAAAAGGCAGGTCCAAACTGCTGACATTGCTAATCAGCATTAACCCAGCTACTGACGAGTTCTAGATACCTCCCGTGTTATTTCACGCTCCTCTGCAAAAGCTGATTCAGGTTTTAGTTTTAGTTTTTCTTCCTCTTCGCGTACTTTTGAAATTTTTTATGGCTGGGCTGTTCGTTGGTAGTTCCCCCCCCCCAAAAAAAAAACAAGCAAACTCGGATCCTCCTAAGTATTCAGATATGTTTATCAATTGGATGACTTTGCAGCATGTTTCTTCACCAGGGTCCACAAAACTGTTTAAATCCCAAGGGAGATTAATTCACGCATTTTATCACAAGGGTGGCCAATAGTGAGAGTTGTTTCACCGGCCGTCAAGTTAATAGACAAACTAAACTGCCTTTGGAATTTTTTCAGATGGCTTCCTAAGGCTCTTAAGTGCTTTTTCCTCCTCTGTGGCAGTTGCTTCCTGTTATGTGCACATACGACCTGCAGCTAATTCCTGTTTCAACGGTGCTGGGATGATTTTTGTTTCCACGCAGGCACCAGAACAACGGGGCAGTCATTTCTCGCTGTGGGCAGCCGGAGGTCAGCTGGTGGGGCTGGAGAAACGCTGACGACGAACATCTTGTCCAGTCAGTGGCCAAAGCCTGTGCCTCCGATTCCAAGTCGAGCAGCGGTAAACTTATGAATGGGAACTGCTCACGAGAGTTCTCCAATGGGGGAGACTTTTCTGATGCAGAGTTTGGTAAGCTTGCTTTGGTAACCTCGCTTTGTGTTCAAAAGGTTAGCTGTCTACGGAGTGCAGATGGCCAACATCCACTGAGATCAGCCTTCCCAGGTAGGCCAGACAGGAAACACGACCTGAGGAGTTATTTAGCAGTAGCAACAGCACTTAGACTTATATACCTCTTCACTGTGCTTTACAGCCCTCTCTAAGCGGTTTACAGAGTCAGCATTATTGTCCCCAACGACCTTGGTCCTCATTTTACCGACCTCGGAAGATTGGAAGGCTGAGTCAACCTTGAGCCGTTGAGAATTGAACTGTTAGCAGTTAGCCAAGTTAGCCTGCAATACTGCATTCTAACCACTGCGCCACCACGGCTCTAACTTTCTACTTTATTGTAAAGCTACATGAACAGAATCTTGCAAGTGTGGAGGTACACATCTCCCACCATCCCTTTGACAGCCTGATAAGCTGGGAAAGTTCCTTTGTGAGTTTCTTTCTCTGCCCGTCATGCAGCTGTAGGCTCTACCCTCTCTTATCCAGTCATTCTCTAGGCAGCATCTCTCTTCTCCACCTTTCCCACATACCTGTGGGAGAGCAGTTGGCTAAGTTGGGAGGGGGCCTCAAACTGCAAATATCACAGAGCTGCTTCTCCTGTCTGCAATAGAAGACAGACTTTCCAAATTAGCCGGACTGCCACTCCTTTTGTTAAACTGGCCGGGAACCCTAGAAATAGCAGCTGTGCACATCTGGAGGACTCTGGGTTGATATAAGGCAGTGTTTTACAACCTCAGCAACTTTAAATGGGGGATTGAAGTCCACCCATCTTAAAGTAGCCGCGATGGGGAAACACTGACAAAATGGGTGAGTGTTAGGCAGAAGGAGATCCATTTGTGATAGCTACCTTGTAATTCTATTTCTATTTTGCCTGTTTCTTCCCCAGATTCTTCCATCTCCAATGCTTCCGGAGCAGAAAGCTTAGCCATCCAGCCTCAGAAACTTTTGATCTTAGATGCACGCTCCTACACAGCCGCAGTCGCCAACAGAGCCAAAGGAGGGGGCTGTGAATGTCCAGGTGGGTCTTACGACTAAATTCTTATCCAGGTGCTCATGCATTTATATACCCGAGGAAGCAGGGAGCGTGTCCGGACTTGGCCCTGCCGGCTTCAGAAAGGTAGTTCAGGAAGAAGGACGATGCCGTAAAAATGTGGGGATCGCTTTAAGAACAGGAGTCTCCAAACTTGGCAGCATGGCTGGCTGAGGAATTCTGGGAGTTGAAGTCCGCAAGTCTTAAAAGCTGCCAAGTTTGGCGCTTCAGAGCAAGGATGATCATTCCTGATTTACAAACTCAGCCGAGTCTCTCAAACAGTGTACGGGCCCCAACTTGTTTACACAGTAAAGCTTGTAATTCAGTTCATCCTGGCCTCTTCTGAACCGCTTTCTCTTCTCTCCCTGCTTTCGGACAGAGTATTACCCAAACTGTGAAGTGGTGTTCATGGGAATGGCCAACATCCACTCTATTCGGAAGAGTTTTCAGTCATTGAGGTTGCTCTGCACGCAGATGCCAGACCCGGGAAAGTAAGTGTCCCCCACGGGCTCTCCCCCACTCGCCTTGGTACAGGGGTGTCCAACTGTGGACTTCATCTCCCAGGATTCCCCCGCCAGCACAGTTGGCTGGAGAATTCTGGGAGTTGGAAGTCCGCAAGTGGCCAAGGTTGGACATCCCTGTCTTAGTAGATGGTAGGTTTTTTTCTCCCCCTCTTAGAAAAGGGAACCTGGATTGTTTGACGTATATTTGAAGAACTGGCAGGTGAAAGGTTTCATTATCGCAAAGGCCAAGGGGAAGCCCCGTTGTGGTTTTCTCCCTCGTGTTCCTCTGCCGTCAAGGAAGTTCCCAAGGTCTGCCTTACCCTTGTTAGAGCCATTTCCCAGATCACACTTAACCAACCAATTGACTCTTGCCTAAGCAGTCCCAAAAAGATCTGCCTCGTGGCAGAGTTGTGTGTACCGACTTCCACAACGCTTTTGAGCGTTGCGGGTGTTTCGTTTCAAGTGACTTCCTGCCCTGTTGAGCTTTGCTGTCTCCCCACGTGAAGCAAGTGTGTACGGGCAGTCCTCGGCGTTAAAGACCACAATTTCTGTACTTAAGTGAGGCATTTGTGAAGTGGGTTTTGCCCCATTTAACGAGCTTTCTTGCCACAGTTCTTAAGCGAAGCCCCACAGTTATTAAGTCGGTAACCCGGTTGTTAAGTGGACCTGGCTTCCGTCTGCTCGTCAGGGGGTCACAAAAGGGGACTGCAACCGTCGTAACTGGGAGCCAGTTGCCAAGCATCTGAATTTTGATCGTGTGACCTCGGGGGATGCTGCAGTGTGAAAAAGGGTCACAAGTCACTTTTTTCAGTGCCGCTGTAGCCTCAAAGGGTCACAAACACTGATCCAATTCAGGGCAAGTCCCCTCGCTGGGCTTTAATGGCGTGTCGTAATCAGGTTCTCCTCTTGTCTGCCTCTGCAGCTGGCTGTCGGCTCTGGAGAGCACCAAGTGGCTCCAGCATCTGTCTGTGCTTCTCAAATCAGCCCTCCTGGTGGTTCACGCGGTGGACAGAGACCAGCGGCCGGTGCTGGTCCACTGCTCCGACGGCTGGGACCGGACCCCACAGATCGTGGCTCTGTCCAAGCTGCTGCTGGATCCCTATTACAGGACCATCGAGGTTTGTGTCTCCGGAACGGGTCACCTTCGACTTTGGGTCGAGAAGAGGCTTTGAGTTAGAACGCTTGGGGTGGTGCTCACTGGAAGAAGGGAATTGCAGAGTAAGAAGGTGCTTAGAGAGACAAAGATGTGTCCTAGGAGGAGTGAAGCAGGATTTAGGTTCCTTTTGGGGAAGGCCAAGTGACAGACATAACCAGAAGCGATTCACACACAGCCCTCCCTATTGCACTAAAGCAGCCTTGGTGTGTTGGCATTTCCCCAGAGCTTTTTTGGGGGGGCGGTTGATTCCATATGGATCAGGAGTGTCCAACCGTGGCAACTTTAAGACTTGTGGACTTCGACTCCCAGAATTCCCCAGCCAGCATGGGGGATTCTGGGAGTTGAAGTCCACAGGTCTTAAAGTTGCGAAGGTCAGACGCCCCCTGATGTAGATTGTCAGGGGCATTGAGGTTTACGGTCGTCTCAGAAGGCCTTCAGTCGATCCAGGAGCTCAAAAGAGGACGGGCTTGGCGAAGTCACTGCCCTGGGTTTCCCGCAGGGTTTCCAAGTGTTGGTGGAGATGGAATGGCTGGACTTCGGCCATAAGTTTGCAGACCGCTGTGGGCACGGCGAGAATTCAGACGACCTCAACGAACGCTGCCCGGTGTTTCTGCAGTGGCTCGACTGCGTCCATCAACTCCAGAGGCAGTTCCCCTGCTCCTTCGAGTTTAACGAAGCATTCCTTGTAAGTGATTGTTTCTCCCACAGAGATCCTGCCTCAACAGTTTGAATGTGTTGAATCTACACAATCTGGCTGAATGTCCAGCTCATACCTTGGAGTTAAAAGGGTGGCTTCGGTTCATCTCTGACTCTGCTGTTTACTCTGGCAAAGAGAAAAAGAGTCTTGAGTGATGAATCGCCGTTCTCAGGCTCTTCTGTCTTTATCTTTGTCACCGTCTGTTCTGTTGTTGTGGATTGCGCATTGTGTAAAAGGAACCTGCAACCTCTGTTGGCAAAAATTTTGCAACTTGCGGGTTCCTTTGAGATATTCCCCAGCAGAAGAACTGTTAAAACAGTAGGCTTTGCAAATTCTGAGGCAAAGTCTCAAACGCACAAAACTAGAGGACTTTGCATCCAGTTCCCCAACAGTTTGAATTCTCAGGTTGACGTTAACTGTATTTTAGACAGCTGCCAGTGAGACATTTTCGTTTGAATAATTTATCATCCAAGAATATTTTAGTGTTCCAGGTGAGTTATAAGATCTATTAGGCTGCAGCTGTGGTGTAGGTCCAATCACTCTTCAGTAGGACCTGGCTATGTAGAATTGTCAGAGAGCACCAAAGACCACACAGTGCTCCTCCTCCTCTCCCTCCTCCTCCTCCTTCTCACCCCCCTCCCTTCTAGCACTGATGACGTTACCTAGTCAGGTCATGAAACATCTGCAAGAAAACCACCAAGCTCAGAGAGCACCAAGGACCCCCCCAGTTCAACCCTGAGCTATAAATATTCTCCTCTGTTAGACATAAATACCCTTTCTACTTCCAGACCTTGATGGGCTCTAAGTAAAGGAGTGAATATATTTGCTCTCCCTTGGCGTATGGCTCTGCCAGCCCAGGTCCCAGCACTGTCCTTTCTTGTAGGTCAAGCTGGTGCAACACACCTACTCCTGCCTCTTTGGTACATTCCTGTGCAACAACGCGAAGGAGAGAGGCGAGAAGCACACCCAAGAGAGGACCTGCTCGGTGTGGTCCCTGCTACGGGGAGGAAACAAAGCCTTCAAAAACCTGCTTTACTCCTCCCAGTCTGAATCGGTATGTTCTGCTTTTTATTCATCCTTTATTCTTTCTTTGGTCCCTTGTTTCTTCCAAGGGGCATAAGCCCCCCCTTTCTCCCTGTTTGATTCTCACAATTACCCTGAGCTTGCTCAGCAGAGGATGCAGCTGGCCCAGACACAACACAGTGAAATCCAATCAAGTTCAATCCTTTATTTGCTTTATTTGCCCCTAATGGGCAGAATTTTGCCAGGCTAAAGCTGTAACGTCTAACTTTTAATCGATACAGTATTGCAGGCTAACTCACTGCTCACGGCCAGGAGTTCGATCCTGACCGGCTCTTTAAGGTTGACTCAGCCTTCCAGCCTTCCGAGGTTGGTAAAATGAGGGCCCAGATTGTTGGGGGGAAGGATGCTGATTCTGTAAACCGCTCAGAGAGGGCTGTAAAGCCCTAGGAAGCGATATATAATAAGTCTATGTGCTATTGCTGTTGCTACATCCTGAGAGGTTTCTAGAGCAGAGGTGGGCAACTATGGAAACTTTTACCACCTGTGGACTTCCAATTCCCAGAATTCCTGAGCCGGCCATGCTGTAGATCTGTTGAAGTCCACAGGTCATAAAGTTGCCACAGTTGCCCACCCAGCCCTGCCCTAGCGTGTGGCTACCCTTGAACGTCTTCCTTCCTCCCCCATCCAGATCGGGACTGCGCAGTCTCTCAATTTGGACCTCTCTCTCTCTCTCTCAAATGGACTGCCTCCTCTCTGGGAAACCACGCTGCTCCTGCCAGGATCGCTCCCCCCCACCCCCTTTCCTCCTCCTCCTCCAGGTGCAGATTCCATCACACAGACTGAGGTCATCCCGGAAGCCACAAAATTAGTGGGTGGTTTCTTCTCGGGCCTCCTGCAGCCTTACCTAATTTATTTTTCTGCACTGGCCCTTTATTTTTTTTATTTCTACCCTCTTTGGAGTGGGGGAATATCACTTTACAGTTGTGCCTGATTAGAGGAAGGCAGTTTTTTTTTTTTTTTTTTTTTTATGGCTAACATCTGTCCATCTCTACTCTCAACAGCTGAGAGTATTGAAAAGGACCCATCAGTAACAAAACTGTATCTGTCATACTGATATCGACCAGCAGGGGTCAGTGTCAAAATCTCAGTCTCTGTTCGTCTTCCTTAGGTGCTGTATCCTGTGTGTCATGTGCGCAACTTAATGCTGTGGAGTGCCGTGTACCTGCCTTGCTCCTCACCTTCCACCCCTGTGGATGACACCTGTGCCCCTTACCCAGTCGCTGGCTCGAACCCTGAGGATCAGCCTCTCAGCAGGTGAGCCCGGATTTCAGGTCATCTGCTGTCCTCTTTTTCACCGTCCATACGTTGAACCAACAGCAGGTGTATAAAGTGTTAAAACTTCTACTGGTTTGTAGAAAAGCACCCTCTTCTATTGCTGCTGTTGTTGCAACTGTGGAATGTAAACCCTGGAAAGTTAAAACACACACACACATATATATATTTAAATATTATTTATTGTTTTATCATAAAAAGCAAAATACAAAACAGAAAAAACAGTAAACAAAATGAAACAAAAACAAAAGCACACATTCAACCCTAACAACAACAAAAAAGAAAAAATAGCGTACAAAAAAAGAGGACAAAGTGATCAAATAAATTTAACATGTAGGATCCACCCCAGCTGGGTGCTGAAAAAATGGATTTTGCTCATTTATTAAATGTATATGCCGCCCATCTTGCTGTCGAGCGACTTTGGGTGGTTTACCATGTCATAAATAATAATAACAACGTAAAACAGTTAAGCGGTTAAACAGGTTAAGCTAAACTTTACACTAATCTTCAAATCCATCCGTTGTTCTCTTTCGCGCGCAGAAAGTCCACCAACGGTTTCCGGCCTCTTCTATAAGAGCTTGACGAGAAAGTTTAAACCTTACACTTGATTACTCTCGCTGTTCTTCTGCAGGCTCCCAAAGACCAGGTCCTTTGACAATCTGACCACCGCCTGCGACAGCAGCCTACCAACCCCTAACCGGCGGAGTAGCGACCCCAGCCTCAATGAGAAATGGCAGGAACATCGCCGCTCCCTGGAGCTCAGCAACCTCGGGCATCCGGGAGACGACCTCTTTGACGGCGAAAGTCTGGGCAAACCAGGCAGGACTCTGATGGGAGCAGAGCTTTCGGTGGCTGTGGCCGAGGGGCAGATGGAAAACATCTTGCAAGAAGCCACCAAAGAAGACGGGAGCCTTGAGGAGAATATGAGGGCAGGGAAGGAAGGAGAAGGGGATCTCACGCTAGACAAGGAACGCAGGACTGAACCCCCGGCTGGTTCTGCGACTAACAGCATTTGTGAAAAATCCGACCCGGAGGGAGAAACCTTGTTAGACAATCCAGTTTCTAATCAACAGGTGGTATCACAGGGTGCTTCTGAGCTTCAAGGCCAAGAGGAGGGGCACCCGGCTGTCCCTTGCACGGTCCAGAAGCCAACTCAGGGGGGAGAGCTACCGCTTGGCTTTTGGGACAATCCTGGAAATAGTGAAGTTTCACGAGAGGAGGAGGAGGAGGGTGTTAATAAGTTAAGTTCAGCAGAAGCTGAAAATGCCCCCAGTCCTGCCCATCCCATCCCACCATGGCCTGTAGGACTTGAGGCAGCCACACCAAATATGGAGAGCTCAACAGAGACCTTAACAGAGACGGGAGCCAGGGCAGAAAGGGCACAGCCCAGGTCTCCCCGTTTGCGTCCTCCCTCTGCGGCCAGCAGCGTCGGTGGACTTTCCCAGACGGAGGAGCATTGGCCGGAGAGGGAGGACTCGGTGGACGCTCACAAGTTGGCCGCTGCTCTAAATAGGACTCCTTACAGCAGCAACCCTTCCCCATGTGCCTTGCCTTTAACTGACTTTAAAGAGGTGGTCTGCAACGGAGACCTCGCCTCCGAGAACAAGATGGCCGAGAGCCCGGCGGGCTTTGCCGCTCCCCAGAAAAATGCGGCGCCCAACGGGCACTGCGTGAACGGGGAGGAGATCCGGGCGAAAGTTCCCCTCGGCCGGCAGATCTCCGCCGCCAGCCGCAGCTCCACCCCGCTGCATCTGAGGAACCTGCACCACAAGTGGGTTCACACCATCCCGGGCCGGCAGCAGGCGGCGGGCAGCCCGGACCAGCCTGCCCGGAATCACCTGGATGACGACGGGATGCCGATCTACGCCGACGTCATCCAGCAGCGCCTCCGCCAGATTGAAAGCGGGCACCAGCAGGAGGTGGAGAGCCTGAAGAAGCAGGTGCAGGAGCTGAGGAGCCGGCTGGAAAGCCAGTATCTGAACAGCTCGCTGCGCTTCAACGGGGAGTACGGGGACGAAGTGGTAAGTACGGCCGTTCCTTCTCAGCGTGGCTCCCCTCGTGCCAGCCGCACCGCCCAGGGCACAAAGGCAGGACAGAGAACAGCCCCCAGCCCAGAGGCTGCACTGGACCCGGCTTAGCTTGGATTGATTTTGCTTAGGTATTAAATTTATATGCTGCCCATCTCACCATGGAGCAAACTGGGTGTTTTACCATGCCATAAATAATAATAATGTAAAACAGTTAAAGAGATTTAAAAAAAAACTTGGCGGGCATTAAAGTTGAAACGTTCAAATTAACCCCAAAGCCAATAAAAAGAACCAAAATGGGGGTGAAGGTGGGATCCTAATTAATTAATGAAATTTATATGCTGCCCCTCGCTGTTGGAGCAGCTCCGAGCGATTTACAGAATGATGGCAAGGTTTTAAAAAAAGATAATATGAAACAGTTAAGATGGAGTTAACTGTTTAACTCACTTTTAACTGTTTAGATTGATAGATAGATAGATAGACAGACAGACAGACAGACAGACAGACAGACAGACAGACAGACAGACAGACAGATAGGACAGATGGATGAATAGATGATTGAGGGACAGAGAGATAGAAACAGATAAGAGATTGGAAAGAGATTATACAACAGATGAGAGAGAGAATTAGAGAGATAGAGATGGATGGATGGATGGACAGATAATCTTCCACAGACAGACAGACAGACACCAGTCCCAGTTTTCCAAAATAAGCAAGGCTGATAGGATCAGCTTTCCCCTCCTCTAATCTGCTTGCTCCCCACAGCAGATGTAGAAGATGCCCCGTTCTCAGCTGCTAACCCCTTCCGTGGACTGGGAGTAGGTTATGCTCAGCTGTGTTTGTTTGCCAACAGACTTCAGTGCCCGACTCAGAAAGCAACCCGGATCACAACTGCTTGTCTCGCTGCAGTACAGAGATTTTCTCTGAGGCCAGCTGGGAGCAGGTGGATAAACAGGACACAGAGGTACAGGCCTCCACCCATCTCCGGCGCCGCCCCCCCCCCTTGCCTACTCAGCACACGATATACTAACCACGCCGCTCTGTGATCCCTCCCTCTGGTCCTAACACTGGTCTCGATAAGCTTTCCTCCTCAACTCTGCAGCTGTCTCGGAAACGTCTCCGTCTCTGTGCCCGTGCCAGAGTCTCACTGCTTTCCGCTCTGCGTCTTTGGGGAGGGACGAAAGCCGTTCTGGGATTTGCGCACTTGCCTGCGGACGTGCGCAGAGGGAAGCAAGCGAGTGTGTGGTGGCTGTCCCACAGGTCGAGTCAGCTGGGTTTGGGATTTCTCTGCCAGAAGACTCCTCCGAGGTTTTCTCCTCCTCCTCCTCTTCTCTCCTCTCTCCCCAAAGCCGCAGCTTCTCAAATCAGTTTGCCTTTCGCTGTTTTCTCGTTGCTTTGATGCTTACCTGTCGGGTGTTGCGTTTGAAAGCAAGGGCTCTCTTTGTCTTTGTAGGTGACGCGCTGGCTCCCCGATCACCTGGCTGCGCACTGTTACGGCTGTGACAGTGTCTTCTGGCTGGTCAGCAGAAAACACCACTGCAGGTATTGTGCCTCCCAACGCTGCCTGCCTTGTTGTCACCAAGACAGCACTTTGCCATTCCCACTCAGCCTTCCACGACATCCTTCCCTGTTAGAGCAGCTCCCTAGCCAATCGTCCAGCTGTTCGGCACCTAGGGCAACAGACAGATGTTCCTTTCCCATGCTTCCACCATCCCCAGCAGCAGCAGCAGCTCTCCTGATAGTAAAATAGCTATTTAGCTCTTCGTCACTTCCCTCATCTAATCTGTTTTTCTGCCTTTCTGGCTTCCGAATAAAAGCATAACCCTCTTCCATTGATAAAGCACACTTTCAAATGTTCAGAATGCCTATATTGGGAATAGGTTCAGGTCCCCACAATAATGGAGATCTGTATTTTGTCTCCACATTGCAAAGGCTGGAAGTAGCTTGCCTGAAGCAGCCCATTTGGTTCATGGTTGAAGGGAAGGTTGAGCTAGAGCCGTCCTGGGTCTCTAGTTGATGAATCTGGCGGAATTTGTATTTTTTAGTAAAAAGATACTGGTTGGGAGGAAGCCTTTTATGTTTCCTTTTTTTTTATTTTTTACTGAACTGTTAATTGGAAGATCACCTTCCTACTCGGGTCTCTTTGGATTTCTGATTGCCTCCTGAGCAGTTGGGTTTGTTTGTCTCAATAGTTTTGGCCAACCTTTACTCTAGTGACCTTAGCAACTGTTCAACTAGTGTCCAGGGCTCTGGACTCCTTGGTGGATCAGTAATGAGAATTTGCTGTAAATCCTGATTTTAAAAAGCTCACGAAGCCGTCTTAGACTTTGGATTCCACAGGCTAGTTAAAGAACAAATCCTAGTTAAAGGTAAATTCTTCTCACCGGGACCCCCTGTGTTTCTGCATGAATCCTTGCCGTGCCTCTCAGCTGGAAATAGGTGAGCTCAGTCACGTAGAGGTACAGCAGACAGCCTTAGTGGATGGATAACACAGTTGTGTAAGAGTCTTTGACCTGAATGTGTTACCCACAGCTCGCAGTGTAGAGTACTTCCTTACAATGCACGGACAGAGAAGTGATCAGTTTCTTCTTTAAGGCCATATAATGCCACTCTCCGGCAAGTTGGGAAGCCAAAGCCTTTCAAAACATTTAAAGCCTTCATTATTGGCGATGCCGACTGAGGTTGCCGGGACCTGCCGCTTGCAGTTCCCCACTCTAGGCCCAAAAAAAACAAAGACCCCAGTGGTCCTTTTTTAAACTTCTCTGATTTAGTGTCTGCTCTGAGCTTTTTCTCCCCTTCCTGCAGGGACCCCGAATGTGTTGATCAGACTTGGTGAGCATTTGCATCAGCCTCTCTTGTCTTGCCTGCATTTCTCTGATCACCTCTCCCCCACTAACAGTTGCCTTTTTTTTTCCCCTCTGCGCTTCCTTTTCCCAGAAGTCCTAAAGCGCAAACAGCCGAATCCCCGGCTTTTTGTTTTAACGTTGGATGCTGCCAATGTCTTGCTGCAAAACCTTTCCCTTGCAACAGCAGCTGGTTCATGTACACTGCTCCATCAGCAGATTATTTCGGTCTTGGTCTTCTTCTTGGTATCATGGGCGACTGATGGTAGCTCACAGTTCTTGAACAATCACAAACACACACACACCCCAAAATCCAAATCTAAAAGCAAATAAAAGAGCGTTGACACCAAGGGATAAAATGTAGGTAAAAACGAATGCTTGGAAGACAAAGCAAGTGTGTTGCCCATAGGTTCTCCTTTGCTAGTCGTGTGGATTACCAGGGACTCCGTCTCTTCTATCAGTCCCAACAGTCAACTTTAGGATTTGGGCAAAAGGAAACGGAAGTTAGTGGGCCCGGGTCCTCTTTGGGGGCAATGTGCTATTTTTGAGATACACCCAGGCAGAATTTCATAAACAGCCCCTGCTTCTCAAAACATCTCAGAAAAGAGGCTCTCGTCCCATCGCAGGAGATTCTGCTGTGATCCCTTCCAGGCCTGATCTGCGATGCTGCTTTAACGAAAGAGTTGTTTTAGGATTGCTTTTGCCTGGCACCCTATTTTTCTTCCTCTTTTACTAAAGTTCCACTCCTGCTGTTCTTGTTTTTTTGTTTTTGCTTTTCTTTCTAATACCAGGGCCTGTTTGAGTCCATAAGAAAGCTTTGGAATCGCTTACCCCAGCCTGGTTAGAAAGATTTCAGCTTGATATTTGAAGGCTGCTTCAACAGGTGTCAGGTTTTTTTTATTTTAAAGGCTCCCTGTACTTGCAGTTAGATTACGGATAACATGAACAAAACCACAGCCAAGTATTAAGGTTTAAATCGAAGGGGGGGGGGACTTGTTCTGTTACATCCTTTTCTCTAGCATCACAAAGTTGTCCTTTCGTTGCTTCTGGTGACCCAGACGAGGCACAGGTGCTCGAATGCCCCTCCTGATTGACCACTGGCCAGTCAGCTGCTGCGTCGCTCACAACACATGGACTGCATCTTGTTTTCCCTGGCGGCTTGCTGTGTGACTTTGCATGGCCCTGGCAGATTCACATTTCCTGGGCGCTGAAGCCTCGGCGGGCTACAGTGGACTCCCTCCGAGTCCTAACAACTTCTCGGGCAACCTGACTTGCTTGCCGTCATCAGGATCAGCTGGTGTTTATGTTGGGGAATCGTCTGGAGGCAGACACTTGAACCTGAGTCCCATTGCAACCAGCACAGGCGTTTTGATGACTCAAAGGGGATTTATGAAATAGGCTTTTTGTTCACCCCTTCTGCTCCTGGCCCTTGCAGGAACAGGCCCATCCCTGAAGGGAAAGAACTCAAACCTCTACTCCTGGGGTTATTCTCTTGTCGAAGAGGGCTCCTTTCTGCCTAATCCTAATGAAACCGTGCTGTTCTTGTTTCGGAATTGCGTTTCTGCGTTGCAAACTCATGCTCGTGTTTTTTCTTCCCATTTTCTGACCCAAGGAATTGTGGAAATGTGTTTTGCTCCAGCTGCTGTAACCAGAAGGCGCCGGTCCCCAGCCAACAGCTCTTCGAACCCAGCCGGGTCTGCAAAACCTGCTACAGCAGCTTGCACCCCAGTAGCTCCAGCCTTGACCTCGAACTGGACAAGCCCATTGCTGCCACCTCAAACTGAAGCTCCAGCCTGGAAGGAAAGCTGGGAGGAGACAAGGCTGCCTCTGTCCCTTGAGGAAGACACACCAATTCCCGGTGGACTGAAGCTGGTAGGATGGGAGGAGCTGTGCACTTTGAGCTGGAAGTACAGGTTCCTGCTCAAGAGGGGAGAGGATGATGGGTAGATAGATCCTGGCGGAGCAGTCCTTCCCCCCTCTGTTACTACTCCTCCCCTTTCCATCCTTCTCATGTAAATGTAGTGTGGATTTTGCAGGAAGACCGTGAAAGGGGTCTAGTAGGGGGTCGCCCTGCCCTGCCGCAGCAGGCAGGCTGTCCTCCCTTACCGAGAAGAGGGGAAGGCGAATTGCCAGAGAGATTGTGACTACCTGTAGCCTTAGGACTAGAGCTTTCAGTCACTCCTGTGACTTCCCAGCAGCCCGTTGCTGTTTGGAGAGGTGTTGCTGCTAGAAGAAAGGACTCTCCCCGCTCTCTGTCCTCAAGGGGGGGGGCTGGATTGTTCCCGTCGCCCGAACGCAAGGGGTGGGTTGCCGATCTCCACACTGGGCACTCCTCTGTGGCCGAGGGCAGAGAAGCCCGGGTCACTTGGCTAAAGAAGATGCCTGCTTGCTTTGAGGGAGGCAAAGAGGGGAAGGGGTGGCTTTAAACCGACACACACACACACACACACCCGATGTAAAATTCTGTACATCCATTTTTATTTTTATTTTGTAAAGGAATCGGTGCCTAGGCTTGAAAGTAGCTTTTAAAATGCCTCTCCTTGCCCCCCCCACCCCATTTTAAAGCTAGTTTACACACAAAGCAGAGCTGCTTCACTGCACTCGGTAGGCTACGTGCAACGGCAGGTGGCCGCGTAGCATTGAGGTGTCCCTTTTCACAAAACAACCCCGTAAAGCTATAGAGTGGGATGGTTTTACTTTGCTCTAGAGCTGGTGAGGAAAGGTGGGGTTTGCTGGTGCCCCCCAAAATGAGGCGTTAGGAGAAGAGATGACTTTGGCCAGAGCTGTTTTCCTCCTGCTAAATTAGCTTGGTTAATGTTACCCCATAAACTTTCGATAGAGTCCTCCTATTTTTCTAAGTTTTGTATTTTCCCCCTCTCTCTATATAAAATACGCTCAGTTTATGGTTTTGGAATGGGAGGAAGAATTATAGTAGAGAGTTTATAATCTGCGACAAGATGCCTGAATCCATCCAGAATCAATTCTCTTTTTTTTTTTTCCTCATCTGCGTAGATCGGTACATGCAATTCCTTCCTTTCTGTGTCACCACACTTCAAACACCTTCCACATACCTTCTCTGCAACATTAGTTTTCACACGATACAGATCTACACACTGTCCTTGAGTAGCAGGTGGGAGGTCCCCACACCCCAGAACTGCCATAAGCTCACAATCCTGGCGTGAATAAAGAGCAAGCTACATAATAAAAGGAACAAGAAACACAACAGCTAAGCTGTTCTAAGCGTTTGTGCTGCAATAACTAGGCTGGTTTAGCGAACCTGTTGCCAAGGAGAAAATAGAAAAGTGAAAGATACATATGTTGTAAAGAACCAAGTAATACAGGGGAGACATTGAAGAATTAAGGATCCAAATTCCAGGGACGCATAGCCAGAGGCGCTGCCTCGTTAACGCAGACGGGGTGTAATAATGTCTTGGCACTCCTTTGTCTTCTTCCAACTGGGAGAAGCGGCACAAAACTTCAGTGTGGTGTTTTTTTTTTTCATAAGGAATGGAACGCTCTAGGAAAATCGGCAGAGGTGTACAGTTCCAGGTTGGGAATGTGGAAACGGGTTATTGAAGTGACATACAGAACGCTGGCTAATCTCTGCTTTTCCAATGCAACTGGTATGCAGCGAGACATTTTAAAACAAACACAACAAACAAAGCAGAATAATAAAGGGGAAATGGTATTGTGCGATGCACTGAGCCAGTGTGATTTTATGGTACAAACAAGAGGGCGAAAAGAGGGTCTAACGTTCAGTGGTTCGTAATAGGTGCCAAGTGGTTCCAATACGGGTTTTGGGGGTCTGTGATGTACAGTGTGAATAAACGCTTGCAGCTCTTAGTCTTTTGAATCAATGAAGCACTTTTTTATTCAAATTTCCTCCCCTTGGATGTGAAGCAGGAAACCCGGCTCTGTGTGAAAGTGTGTGTGTGTGTGTGTGTGTCTGAGTACAGAACTTCTAAAGAGGAGCAAAACTGCGTTTTCATTTTTTGTCAGATGTAGTCTTAAATACTCTAGAATGATTAAATATATAAATAAAAAGTGAAATAAACTTTAGAGTTTGCACCAAACAGGAACAATTGTTGAGCTACTTCCTAATTTTTATCTGCCCCAATCTTGTGCTGTTATTTCCTCCTGCTGAAATAGGTCAGTCTGGAGGTTTCTCTCTTGCTCAAACTTCCCTTAATTTCCAGGCCATCACATTTTAAAGCTAACCAGGCAAATTTATTCTCCTAGATAGCTGTAAAGACATATTCCTTACATTGCTTGAAACCTAGACCAGAGTCCACTGCATTTCCAGTTCTGGAACAAGTTAGTAAATCTTTAGTGGGAGTCAGTTACCTGTTAATGGTCCCTATTAATTTTCTTCCTTGCAAAGTTTGCGGAATTTAAAAATTTGGTCTCCTTCTTTGTGACTGAAGGCTGGGGAGGACTTGAGTCAGTTTCCCGAGAATGCTGGATGTGGTTTGAAAAGGCACTTTGACAAAGCTAAAAACACTACAATCCTCATTTGTGAAGAGACAATGCTATGTCCTGTATAAGGACACCACAGCCTCACTTTTCTGTGTTCCCAGTCAATTGTGCTAACCATACTTTCCATGGTTGGGTTTCTCAAGCGATACAATTCATATTAATAAACCAAGAACTCTTTCGGGCCCTTTTTTTTTCTTCCCATTTGTTCTATCTGGCAAGTCCTCATGTTGTTTAAAACCTTCCTTGGCTGCTTTTTCTGCTCAGCCGGTTCAGCGTACACACTTGGGTGAGACTTCTTATAAATGTCTGGGTCTGGCAAAGATTTGCATGCCGAAACCCTGCAGTCATTTGGAATTCCACAAAGGGGAATACATTCAACATTTCCAGTTTTTCTGGATTCCCAATGACCAGGAACTCTACCTGGCTGAAAGACGGCAAGTCATTGAAGTGGAGGAGTTCTGTCGGGGATGTGGCTTTTGTTTGGGGGGGGGAGGTATTGTTTAACTGGGGCATCATAGGTTTCTCTCGTTATGACGGTTTGAAACTTTGCGTGCTGCCCAGTATCACTGCTGTGAGAACCAACACGCCAGCTAGCTCCCGGATGAGTTAGATGGCAACCAAGGCCTTGCACATGAGAAGGGTATAGTGAAAGACTGAGCATTCGCAAGAAAAGTTGTGCTTCATGCTGGCATACAGCTTTTGTGACCCAATTCGTAATTTAGCCTAGCAATTTTGCGTTGGTTGCTTTTAGCTGTTTTAGAGCGATATTCTTTTGGGGAAATCGTCCTTCGTATTTTTTGTTTTCTTTATAAAAAACATTGGAAAAGCGACGCTGTTCTGCATGCTGTGCTCAACACTAGCCAGCCAAGTATTTTGGGGCAGCTGTTCCTCCCATTCTTCTCATACTTGGTGTCGGTAACTCAACCATTACGACAGGTATCCATTGATATTTTGGATGTATCTAATCCCCTTCTAACTTCAAGACTGTACTAGCCCTCGCTAAACACAGGCATCCATTTCCCCTCAGCTCAGTAAAATTTTAAAAGCAAGTCCCTGCAAGCAGAACCGACTGTCCATATCTGCAAGTAATTCCAGTAATTTGGAACTTGGCTTCATCGGCAACAGCTCACCATGGCAAATATTTAAGGAAGTTTTCATGGTTGATGTCTAGATAAAAGGAATGCAGGAACTCAACTCTGAAAAGGAAATCAACAGTGGATCTTCATGGGGAAAAAATGTGGAACATCGTTAAGGCAGAAGAGTCAGAATAAAGTTTATTTTTATGGAAATTAAGTTATATCCTGCAAGAAAAGGTCTATTGCATCAAGCTGAACAGCGTCTGGTCCAGTATCAGCAAGCCCAATACTTTTTTAAAAGAGCAAGTGCACTCTTATTTGGTGTCCAGTTGTCTCCATTTGGTTACTCTAGTTCACATTCTTGTACCAATTAAAACAGTTTCAAAAATGAAATGGATAAAAAAAAAATTGAGCTGCTTTGAGTGCTTCATTACAATGTACTCTCTGGTTGTATTTTTCGCTCTAATGCTAAACAGAAGAGATGAGTTTCGAAGGCTGCCAGCAATTAGTTTATTAATTACGCCAAGTGTCAAATTCGTTACTTGGAAGAAAAAAACTAGAGAAGGGATCCTGAACGTATCTTGGTCGGAGCCTGGATTAATTGTTTGACCCCCTAGAGCAGGGGAAATAGCTTTAACGAACAGGAAGTTGAGGCACTACGAAAGCAAAGGCCAGATAAAAAGAGCCTTGAGAAGGCCCTCGTTCTAGTCCCTTCCTGGTTCACCCCAAGGTTGCGGTAGAGAAGCTTATTCAGAATTGCAAGATTCTGTTAGTATAGCTTTACAATCAAAGTAGTGCTATCTTTCCAGCTCCTGTCCCTTTCAGGTGTGTTATCCTTCAACTACCATCACCTAGTGGACAGCCTGTTCAGTGAGACATACGAGTTGGAAGTCCAGCGCATTCAGAGAGCAACAAATGGGAAAGATTGCTTTAAATTCTATATTCAAAGTCGAGTGATGACACTCTACTTACAATACTGTTTCTACCTTCAAGAATGATTTGAGAAGTCCGTTTCTGAATTCAGAAGCCAGCTGGCCACTTAACGTACCACAGAGGTGCTTAATGGGAATGGACCTCTGGAATGTTGTCTTTCAGGTCCTGAAACTTGAGACTCTCCTAAAGGCACACAAGTACACACTTCTCCTCCAGCTCATGTCCTTCCCCAGATGGCTTCTTCCACATTCGCAATGCTTTGCTACAGTTTTCCTCTCAGAGAGGAATACCCATCATAAACCAAAGATTGATCCAGAGAGGCTGCTTTAGAGCTGTAAGAACCAGCCTTCTCTTCTCTGTCCGCAAGGCAGACGTCCTCCTGACACCACCTGCAGAAGGTAGGAGAAAGCCTTCTGTCTTCAGATTAAAACGGCATTTCCCACTTTCAGACCCCGTCTGCCTCAACACTGCTTCCTGTTGTTAGGATTTAAAGGGGATGGCGCATCCTGGATACCGAGTGTATTGCAGAAAGCTTTCATGGCATCTGCCCTGGCAGCTGAGTTCTAGCGCTTAATGACACATCAGAAAACTGGATAAACAAAGCTGATCATTTTGAGCCGCCGTAAACAAATTATTGCGTACCCCAGCGGCCCCCAACCTTTTGGGTACCAGGAACCGGTTCCATGGAGAGAGGTTTTTACACGGACTGGAGGCGTGTGTGGTTTCGCAGGCTGCCTGCATCCTATGGATGGAGCTTCCGGTTTCTAGCATGACACGCACCGGTGCCGGTTCAAGGACCAGGTGTTGGGGACCCCTGGTGTACCCCCATGTTAGGACAGAGGTGAGTGATTTTCCCAGAGTCTAGGAATGGAACTAGTTCTCACAACCAGTTAGAAGGCTGCCTGTGTCACTGCAAGGGTGGACAGAGAGAGGTTGACCAGGGAGGTTGTTTGGAATATCATCTAAATTTTGTCCAATTTCAGTAGAATAATATTGGGCCTGAAGGGGATTTTAAGGGGGGAAATGGCAGCTGCTGTCATCCCCGAATTTGATTCCCATTTCCATCCTTAATGTTTAAAAGGTGAGGAGGCAAGGGGGAACCCAATTTGTGCCACTACAACTCACACCTAAGTTCAGGGGTGCTGTGGGGAACTCATCATCCCTGTGTGCACTAAGGCTGTCAGCTGCTCCTTGCTGGGTCTAATTGTTCATTTTTCTTCTGCAAACTCCAGTCAGTTCTCTGGCCTCGTGTCAGGTGCTTGTCCTATTCAAGCTGCTAGTTCTCAATTTTCAGAGCAGCTGCTGCAGCCATAGAGCAAAATTGTTTCCCGACTTAATGTGCGCAATATTTTGGGTTTCTCAAGTCTTTGCTTTGCTATTAGATTTAATGGGTACCTCTGAGCAGCGTAGATATTTGTGGCTGATGCACCAGCCCTGGCGGCATGCTCCAGCAGAAGGACTCCTGCGGGAAATAAATGCATAGTCTATTAACATTTCTGATTTGCTTCCTAATGAGATCTAATGGGATCTACCCTGTAACCCGAATCGTCTCGGCACTTGACCACATGGAGAACTCTTTCTTGTGGGCAACCATTTGGAAGCTCCTTTTAAAGTCTTCCTATTAAACCTCATTAGCAGCATTCCAGGAACCGCTTTCTCTTCAAGAAAGGACTTCCTGCTTGTTCTTTTGCCACGGCCAAACTTGATTTTAGGAGAACACTTCACAGCATGAGCTGTGGAATTAGAAAAGAATCCCCAACATGTTAAATAATGCACAAGAACAGGACACTGCTTCAGATCCCATTTATAGAAGACCAGACTAATTTTATTGATGTTAAGTTTAATCCAAGCTCAAAATCTATGGGTTTCCTTGCCTCCCTCATCAGTTCAGTTTTGTACTGTTAAATTTGGTGTTTTTATATTTCTAACTGTAGCACAATACTGCCATCTTCAGTGCTGCACATACCACGTGCTAGTTTTTCTCCAATTAGCCTGCTTGCCAACAGTTACAAAACTTGAGGCTGTTCGGCTTTCTGTCTGTCTGTTCCATCACTCCAACAAGAGAATCCTGTTTTTTAAGCATTGCATGCAAAGTCTGAATGCTGGGTTGGTTTAGAGGATTATCATTCCAAGTCTTTCTGAGCAACATTCAACAATTTGAGATGATTTTTGTGGTGAGCAATTACCTTCATAGATCCATGCCAGAGTGTAGGCAAAGTCTCTCGCTGCAAGTTGCCACTCAGCTTCTCCCTTCGAGTCCATTCTTGGAACAAACTCTTTGAGTTTTTGCAGATTATTCTGAACTATTTGCACAGAAGTTTGCAGTTCGGACCGTTGGGTAGCTGCCTCCAATTTGGCCTGCAAGGAAACCCCCAAGTGACAGAACAACACATATGACAACTCAAATTACCTCGGGCTAGCAGAAGAAATTACTCAATGAATGAACTGGTAATACAAGCATCTCTGAATCATAATTAAATGCTTGACTACAAACAAGATGAAAAACTGCAAACTACAGCAAAGTGAGTTCTGAAGCGGCAATAGCAGCACGTCAACGTCAAAAAATGCCGCCTTAATTTTACCGGAGGCTGATTTAGCCTGTTGCTCCTACTAGGTGCCTCTCAAAGTTTAACGTTTATCGGTGGTGGGACAAGCTCATTTGTCGGTGTCTGCCGAAAGCTTACCTGGGCAGTGTAGAAAAAAACATCCAGCGCTTTTCCTTGGCTCTTGAGAATGCAGCGCAGAACATCCAGGGACAGGATGTTAGTAGTTCCCTCCCAGATTGGTAGCACCTGGGGGGGAAAGAGAGGCAGAGCTCGAGCAGCAGATGCCAGAGGGACAACCGCGAGGAGTAAGTTGGGCTGAGCGAGGATAACCGTCCCAAACTCTCCCAATAGTTCCCAGGGTTTTCTGGGTCTAGCACCATAAACACTCAAGAATAAGGTATTTTCACATTTCTATGAATGAATGTTCTGCACTTTAATGTGTTGTTCTCACTAGCATTGCTTAAAAATAAATCAGTTCTCAGAAATGACCTTAGAAATGTTATTTTTTAACATTTTCCTTTATAAGTGAATTTGTCTTCCAAATACACTTGGAACATCTCCATGTGTTGTGGAATACCACTGCTATATCTTCAAAGGCAAGTATTGTTTCTTTTTATTTCTTGTAAGTTTTTCAGACTTTTTATTTCTTTAAGAAAGAACTTTCTGAGTATTCAGAGGCCTGAATTACTTTCCCCCCTTTTCTTCATGAAACAAGTGAAACCAAGGAACTAAGGTGCAGATTTGTCTTCCTGTTTCTTCTCTGTAAAATAGCAGCAGACTGCAAGAAATAAGAGAAGGAGAAAAGAAAAATGAAAAAGCCCAGTGTTTTTTACCTGGCTAGTCCGGAACAAAACAGGCAGGCCTGTATCTTCAATGTAGCCCTGTCCTCCGAAACACTCCAGGCCTTCTGAATTCACAGCAACAGCCTGAAACGCAAACTGGCTTGTTTACACATCTGACAAATAAGCCGGGCTGAGAGAAGGACAAACAACAATCCACCAGATACATAAATGTTAGAATCTATTTTTGCTTTTGTGCATTTGATCTTTAAAGACACCTCGGCCCCCTTGGCTCGGGGACTCGGGGGCCTGCCTGCTTATGGTCTTCCGCCCAGTCAAGGCAGCCCCTCTTCTGACAAGCCCACTCCATTCAAAGGCATCTGCTTTCAGGAGCTTATGACAAAAACTGATGCCCTTGAGGAAACCTTGTTAGGGAAGAGGGGCTGACAATGATTCCCGATTCCTTGATCCCCAGACTGAAGGGCCCTGTGGAGATGCACTTGGCCAGTCTTGGAAGCCGCTTAGCCCACGGAAGCAAACTGAGCGTGACCTGCTTTGCAGTATAAAGTTTAGTGAGGGGAGTGAGCAGCCTCAGCATGTGCTTCTCCTGCTCTGTCGCCGTCTTCGTTTCTTCCAGGCCAAGCAGTCTCGCGAGCTCCATCACCAGCAGGAACGCTCCTTGGACTTGCACCTGCACAGGTGGGATGGCAGTTGCTCTGAGCAAGACACCTTGAGGTTGGCAACTTCCTCCTCCTCCCCTCCTCCTCCTCCTCCTTCCTCCCTGCATAATTACCCGGAGCAATAATCATATGGTTTGGTTTCAAACAAAAATAGGAAAAAATGCTGGAATCTTTCCCAAGTACATTGGGACTCGAGAGGGTGTGTGCTCACCTCCATCCGTGCCAGAGTTTGCATGTGCAAAGGGTGATCCTTCAGGGGTTTCCCAAAGGCTTCCCTTTTGGTGGCATAATCCCGTGCCAGGTCGACCATTCTACGGATGGAAATCAAGCCCGTCACGGGGATTAACTGTTGCCTTTTCTACTACTAAAAATGTATTTCTGCTATTTCCCAGAATTTAATTTCATTCCTTAATTAAGTCATAACAACATGGGAATCGGTACTTAATGTAATATACTGGAGGGATATAACATCAATATAATAAAAATGTTAAGAACTTTTTACTGTTTCTTTATCAATCCAACCTCTAAGTAGCAAAAATATTTCCATTTCTCTTTATACAGACTATAGGAACACTCAGGAATATGCTGCCAATATTGGACAACAAAATGGGTATTTTTCTTGGCATATTCTTTTTGCTTAAAGTCTGCAGATAGGCGTGTGAAGATGTTGAAATGCTTAATACACCCGAGTATTACTTTGCGGTCTTCAGTAAGTTGGCCAACATTTTCAAGTGACGTCACCACATCTCCAGCTATTTGAAATTACATTTTCCAATTGTTCACACCAATTTTAAGTTTGCTTAATTATCCTTGAGATAACAGAAGAAATGAATTGCTTCTAATTTGCCCAGATATAGTTTTTCCTAGTTGCTTCTCCTTCTCAGGGTTCAAAATCACCTTCTCATATTTCCCACTGCAGACACAGCATTATAGATCCTAGTGATGTTCAACATGTTGGCAATGCAAGGTATCCCCTTGCCTTCTGCAGAGATCTGAAAGCATCAAGAAACAGCTTCAAACTACTGCATTTGGTCCCCCTTAAAAACTTAAGAAAGAGAGCTTTATTCAAAAGACTGGACCTACAAACCAACCTTTCAATTTAAATAACTAATTCTAGAAATGTACAAGGTCTGCAGATCAGAGGGACCATAAAGCTGAGTGCGCACAATTCAAGCAAAGGAGTAATTTTCTGGAGCAACATAGGATACTAAAACCACGTTCTATCACAATTTCCTACTGAATGCACTGAAGAGCTATATTCACCAGGCTCTGAGGTCTGATGTTTTCTGAACCATTGCTCATAAGTCTCAGACTTTTTGTTTCTGCTAAAAGTTTTAAAAACAACAGAAATCATTTGAACTAAGTAGTGCCAGACACCAGAGGTGAGGATCTTCCCCTGCGTAACTCTTCCACTCCCCAAACGTGTTCACACAGAACCCTAACAATGGTCTGCTGTGAATGCTTCAATGTGTAATGCTTTTTTCATCCAGAGGTCAGATCTGCCGGTATAAATCAGTATGCTAGCTGGGGAATTCTGGGAATTGAAGCCTACATACTTAAAAGTTGCCAAGTTAGAAAAACACTGCTCTAAACGATCCCTTCCAACTTGCTGAGTCTCTCCTTTCAAAGTCAGCCACCTTCCCTGCCTGGCTGCACTCTCTGCGCTCCTCTCAGTGAACTGACGAGCAGAAATACTTTCCGCCATGGTTCCTACCAGATGTGCCCGTGCTCCATCCAGCAACAGTTCTGCGGTTGGCACCGCCCTTGTGCCCAGCTTCTCTTTCAGCCTCTCTATTTTTATGCCATTCAGCTTCCCGTCCTCATATGTCTTCAGGTAGAAGAGAGAGAGGCCTCTGGAGCCCTGCCAACAAAAGATGCTAGCCTGAGACCTCGTCTGGGTGGAATGAAATAAATGCAGCTGGAATTCGGACATTACTAACTGCACAACTACTTGGAAGCTACTGTTTTGTATTCTTTGGGAATCCGACCTGTTTTATCTGCCCATCAGGCCCCACGATCCTTGCCAGGGTCAGCGCCATATCTGAATCAGCGGCTGATGTGAACCATTTGAATCCGTGCAGGCTGTAGGAGCCATCTGGAAGTTCCCGTGCAACCGTTTCTGTTCCACCTCCTGCAAAAATAATAATAATAATAAAACACCACATTTTGTGCTGCTGGGAATCTTCCCTGGAAGATGAGCTGAGATACCAGTGACCACTGATTGATAGTGGTGCTTTTCATTCAGGAGTTTGTGGTGATCTTCACAACTCCCTCTTCCTATTTTCCACAGCACAACCCTGTGAGGTAGGCTGGACTTCAAGAGGTAGTGCCTGCTCAAACAAACACATTTTTGTTACAGCCAGACGATCCTAAACATTAAAACATCAAAATGCATTTTAAAAATATAATACTTTCTCATTAATGTCAATCCCTACTTAACATTCTAGCTATTAAGGGTTAAATTAGCTGGCAGCACAATTCATCTGCCTCCGAAGATGAGTTGTAAGGTTTCCAGTTTCATCAGGGGTAGTGTGGTAACTTCTGTGTGAGCAAGGTATCTGATTTTATCTGCCATAAAATATGACTGAAGGGTGCTCTACAAGAGCACAGCCATTGTGCAAGTTGTAGTATATGGATTTCCTATTCCCCTTTTATAGCATGCATAAAGCACAAAATGCAAACAATAGCAAAAAACACAAAACATGCCTGGAAAAATGGCATAACATACAAATTTAACTTCTTTAAATGGAGACTGTTGAATAAGTAAGCCTGCCCAAATAAAGTCTTATTTGCTAAACGGTATATTTTAGAAAGGAAGGATTGGGTCTCCCCTGTTGGACCCCCTTACCGACGTCAGAGCCCCCCTTGCGTTCGGTCATCCATTGGCCAGAGGTCCAGAATGTCTTGGGGTCACAGGAGGTCAAACGAGCGTAGGCTTCTTCCAGGGGTTTTGGGATACCTAAAGACTGTTGGAGTTGCAAGCAAAAGACAAAAGGCAGATACTGTATAGAGATGGATGTAGAGATGAACTACCTGTCAGCCCTACCTTCAATTCCTACAAGAGATGGGATGACACAAGCAAGAGGACTAAAAGTACATGGTGGTCACCATCATCATCGCCATCGGGCACCTGCTTGCATCTAATATCAAAAGCAGCAAGGTAGTCAGGAACCCTGGCACAGCAGGCCAGCTGCCAAACGGGATCATGGGAAAAGTCGCTGAGCAGCAAAGTTAGGCAAGGGAGCTTCTCCAGAGACATCACACCCACAGCTCTCAACAGTCATGGCCTAAGACGAGCTCGGAGGAGGAGGAGAACCACCAAGGCCTTTATGGAACTCAGCAGAGAGGAATTCTTGGCTCTTTGAGACTCTGAGCTAGATTAACTCTTGCAGCCCCTCAGCCAGGGGCTTCCAATTAAAAGACCACGAGGTGCCCCAATGCTTCCTTCTAAGTGCCAGCTGAATTGGAGTAGAGAGCTGCAACCTGGGCTATAAAATCTCTGTGGTGGAGGCTTCCTAATGCCTGGAACTCGCTGCTTGTAAGCTAGCTTGACAGTTATTCTTGTGCCTTCAGCTCTGAGTGCTTCACCCGTTCATTGCATGAACCTTGGCTAGCCTTTTATCTGCAGAAACTCAAGCAGGGCTCCGACCAGCCTGGCCTTTGGTTTTTAGACAGTGCGTCTCTCTGAGCAAATCAGCCATCAGGGTCTGTAACCACATTTCTACTGATCCCCCCTGCAGTATCAACAAATAGGCAGCCGTTGAAGGGTGTTGTAGCCCAACCAGCCCCTCTCCTCCCTATGATCTCAGCAGCCTCTTCCCTGTCAAGGCTATGTTGAGAGCCAGTTGTTAAAATTGCATCTTCAACCGTGGCTTTTGGCACACAGGTCCAATGTATAGGGTCTGCGAGTAACGGAATTGGAGCCAGATTCTCAGAGAGTGTTATATTGGGGGGGGGGAGGCAGAATCCAACTATCCTTCAGGGAATTTTTTTGATAGTGTTGATGGAAAGAGCTATGACTATCCAACAGGTACAAAATGGATGGACTTTCCAATTTGTTAGCATGAAGACAGAGGGATAGGGGATAGGACAGAAATATTTTTTACAAATGTTACTAAGAACACTGGGAGGTTTTAAATAAGAGTCACTTAGTCCAGCAGTTCCACCTTTGCAACATTAAAGGCTTACCTCAATTACTTTTGCTGCTGCATCAGTCATGGCTAGAGGGCATCCATAGAGAGCAGAAGAGGATATAAAAAGATGCATCTTGGCCATCTGATGGACACGACTGCGAAAAGAGGAATACGTGAAGATATACTCGGCATGCCTCCCCAAAACCCTTTTATGGCAAATTTGAAACATTACCAGGAAAAGGGCTTTTGAGGAAGCGATTAGGGGGCTGGAGGCTAAAACATATAAAGAACGGTTGCTAGAATTGGGTATGTCTAGTTTAATGAAGAGAAGGACGAGGGGGGACATGATAACAGTGTTCCAATATCTCAGGGGCTGCCCCAAAGAAGAGGGAGTCAAGCTATTCTCCAAAGCGCCTGAATTTGCAGGACAAGAAGCAACGGATGCAAACTAATCAAGGAGAGAAGCAACCTAGAACTGAGGAGAAATTTCCTGACAGTCAGAACAATTAATCCATGGAATGACCTGCCTCCAGAAGTTGTGGATGTTCCATCACTGGAGGTTTTTAAGAAGAGACTAGACAGCCACTTGTCTGAAATGGTCTAGGGTCTCCTGCTTGAGCAGAGGGTTGGATAGAAGACCTCCAGGGTCCCTTCCAACTCTTGTTATTCTGAATATTTCCCACAACCATCTGGGTCCTCATTTTACCGACCTCGGAAGGATGGAGGGCTGAGTCAACCTTGAGCCTAGTGAGAATCAAACTGCTGAACTGCAGTCAGCAGAAGGAGGCTGCAGTACTGCATTCTCATGTGGGCTTTAAAATGACAGGTTATAAGACTGATACGGAAAAAGATGTTATAATGAATTTATAAACCAAAATGACTCGCCTTAATAATTGAAAGGGATCCACAATAACAGACTAGATTTGTATAACATTTTATTTTAGATTTACAATGAAGATGTGTTAAAATGTGAAGGAGCTTCTGAGAAGATGAAGATGAAAGGAAATCAAGTTCTGGGACACTATTTAAAGCTGGGGTCCCCAAACCGGGGACACGGACCGGTATCTTTCTGCGGTACATTACTAACCGGGCCATGCAAGCGAGCGAAGCTTCATCTGTGCATACGTTAAATCTAGATAATGTATGAAACCACTCTCCCCCCCCCCCCGGTCCGTTGAAATATTGTTTCCCATGGAACCGGTGCCCAAAAGTCTGGGGGCTGCTGATTTTAAGGGTCTAAAGACCAACATCCATAAATGGAAAAGAAAGGACTATAAGGTTGGATTATTTGATTAAAATATATGTTAATTGTTTCTGGTAACTCTTAATGGACTTTTGCTAATGAGGATTGAATGACAAGGCTTTAAAATTGGTTTATAGATAAGAGATAAGGAAAGAAGAGATGTTTTGTTGAAATGTCAGACAGGTGGATAATTTATTGAAGTTACTGAAATTGTACTTGTAATGAATGAGGAAGTCGCGTCTTTGTATGTCTTTTCTTTTTTCTTTTTGACTAGTTAAATTGGTGGATTTAATCGATTATTATTATTAAACAAAAAACCCACCAAACATTAAGCCACGCCAGGATTTGAGAATATGCAGGAGATACCCAAACAAGTTCACGTGGCTTTGCATGGCTCCCATAAGCCAGAGCAGTACCTCCAACAGGAATATCTCCTTTTATAACCTTCAGCCACAAGGCTCTCCTCAGCAGAGATGTCCTTCAGCCTCTTCCAGGCTGGGCAGGTGATCACTTGGTCCACACACTGCCCCCAGGCATCAAAACGCAACAATCTAGGAGGGTTTAGCTCACACTCACGGCCCAAGAAGTCAATTTCATCTCTCAAACGAGCTCCAAACCGTTCCAGGTCAATGTTCATCTCGGCAAACACCTACAAAGTCAATGCATAAATATGGAAGGTGAAGAGGTGGTAGGACAGGAACCGGAAAGTAATTTTGAAAGGAACAAAGGAAACCTAGTTGAATGGCTGTTGATTTCTTTCGTATTTGGCCAGTAGTTTCATCTGATGTTGCTTCTTCAAATAAGCTAAGTTTGTGGTCCCCTCTCAGTTTTAAGCTCAGTTCACTGCTTTCCAATCATCCTTTTCTTGGGTAAAACAATTGATGAAAATACAGCGTTGAAAAGGGATATATGAATCAAGGTTTTGGTTGGCTCCTTTTCCTGTATCTCCAATCCAGGATTGGAAATATGTCCATCTGTCGGAGCACAGGAATTGAGAAAATCTCCCAAGGCCTCCAGAGCTTGTTTAGCTCTTTGGCCTGAGTGGGAATCTAATGCATGATTTGTCTTTGGGCATCCGGAGGAAAAAACAAATATAGATTCTTTAAATGAGTGTCAATACTTTAAATGCACAGGTAGTCCTTATAACTGTTTGTTTAACCACAGTTCAAAGTTATGAAGGTCTTGGACAAAGTGACCCAACCTTTGAGCTGCTGGTGATATGAATGATTTACTTATGGTGGAATACTGCAAAGTGTGTGACATTTGTTGTACATAAATGATTTAACAATTAATTGTTGGGTTGCAGTGTATAAACAACCTGCCTCCAGAAGCTGTGGATGCTCCAACACTGGAAGTTTTTAAGAAGAGACTGGACAACCATTTGTCTGAAATGGTATAGGGTCTCCTGCCTGAGCAGGGGGTTGGACTATTACCTCAAAGGTCCCTTCCAACTCTTATTATTGTTATTGTTATTATTAGGTAAAGGTGGTGGAAAATGTCACGCAGCTAACTGCAATATTAAAAGGACCACAGCTGCTTAACTTGTATTTGCTACAAGCGGATGTATGTTTTTGTATAATCATTTGTTTGCAATGGTATTGTATCAATATTGCAACTCTATTGCCATAATTTAATGAGTGAACCAGATCATTGCTGTTTTGTTTCCCCCCCCCCAAATTTGTGTTTCCTGAATTCAGGATGCTCATGTAATCGTTCCATTCCATTCCATTCTCCTATTTCCTAACCGCCCATCTCCCTCAGATAAGCAACAGTGTGCAATATACTGTATGCAAAAGGTGTTTGTTTAAAGATTCCCCCCCCCCTTTGGTTGATGTTGCAGTAACACATTAACAGCAGAGTACATTCTAAAGGTAGTCCTCACTTAATGAGAATCAGTGAGTGTTCAAAGTTATGATAGTATTCTAAAAACAGGGAAACGCCGAAGTTTAAAACTTCTTCCTGACTACTTCAGGAAAAACACGACTCCAACTCTGCCATCACAACTCTAAAAGGAGATGGAGTTCTTTTCATGGAAACTCAGTTTACTCCCCTCCCCCCCCAAACATATTAAGTCCCCAACCATTTTCTACAGATTAATATTCTTCTGCTGGTTTTCCTTCCTTCTCAGCATGGTGTAAACTGTCTTGTCCTATTTTTCAGCCGCAGGCCAGCTGGCTGGGGGAAGAAAATTGGATAGTAGCACACCTTTGAAGAAGGTTGAAGGGAGGGCACTCTTACACAAGAGGTTAATGGAAACCGCCACCGCCTCTCTTACGGCTTAAGGCCCTGTCGGCAAGGGAGAAAGACTGTGTTCTTAACCTTTGGCATTAAAAAGGTGCAAGCTGTGCTTGGAAGAGATCCTGAGAAACGAAGCCGCCCTTTGGCTGCTAAGGTGGGAGAGCACCTTTTGTTTTGGTCCCAGGAACAGGGAAGGGTCCCTCCACCACTACCCCCAGTATTTTAATTTCCCCCTTCTTCCAGCTTTTGGCATCTGCAAGCACAGGTAGGGACCCCTCCCAAAACTTGAGATGCAGAGAACTGGAGCTTTCCGCCCTCGTTGGTGCTGTCATTAGAACCACCAGGCTGGAAGAGGCCTCCGAGGTCTTCTAGACCACCCCCTTGCCCGGACGCGCGGCGGTTCCCAACCGGGTGCGCATTTCACTCTCCAGTCCCCAGGGGTAGGCAACCTTGGCTCTTTTATGACTCATGGACTTCAACTCCCAGAATTCCTGAGCCAGCCATGCTGAGGGGAAAGGGAGGTTTCCAAGCTGAGCCAGGCTGGCTCAGGAATTCTGGGAGTTGAAGTCCACAAGTCATAAAAGAGCCAAGGTTGCCTACTCCTGCACCGGGTAAGCAACCTGGGCCGGGGTCGCAGGAGCAAAAGCGGTGGGAGGGGGAGGGGGGGCAGCAAAAGAGGCGGAGAAGAGCCGAGCCAGCCTGGCAACCCAGACCGTCGAGTCCCCCGTCTTGCGCCCGCCTCCCTCGGGACCCACCTGGGCAGGTAGGTGGGCTCTCAGGTAAGCCTGGAGCAAGGGGTCTTCCAGGTAGGGGTTCCCGATCCGAGGCGCTTCCATGGCTGCAAGCCTGGCAGAGGGGTGCTCCAGCGCTCCGCAGCCTCCCTCTTCCCGCAAAGGGTCCTAAGCCTATAAACCCTCCCGGCCCTCGCAGGGCGTTTCCTACACGGACTTGGGGGCAGGAGGGGCGGTTCTCCTTGTGTGGGAAAAGGGCGACTGTTGCAAGCAGAGCAGATCGGATCGCGAGTCTTTGGGCAGCTCTTCCACCGCCCAGAGCGGGGCTGGGCCGGACCCAAGAGGGGCTGGACGGGGGCTCGGGACGCCAAGCGGGTGGCAGGCATTTCCTCGGGGCTCTCGGCTGCTGCTGGGCAGCAGGAAGCCCCCCAACTCATCCTCGCCCGGTGCAAAAGAAGGGGGCAAAAGCGAAAGCCGGGCAAGTTCTGCAGCGCCTCCGCAAGCGCAGGGCGAGCTCCCCAAAGGAGGAAGCGACATTGCCCCGGGGCGTCTCCAGTGGATCTGCTCCGGTCGCCCTGGATCCCTGGGCAGCCGGGGGGGGGTGGGGGGGGGGAGAGGGTCCAGCCTGACTCGAAAGAGTTCTGGGAGCTGAAGTCCAGAGGGGTCTTAAAGCTGCTGAAGTGGAAAAGCAGTTGAAAAGTCGACTTAAGCTAAGCAGGAAGGCTGCTGGGGTGATCCTGGAAATGAAAGCTGTTGAAAGTCCAAAAGCAATAGAGTGGTGCAGAATGTCAGGTTAAAAGGATGGGGAAACCAAAGAAAAAGGGGGGGAGAGATGTAAATCTGATGTGGTGTAATGTAGTATAATATAATATGATTAATATAATATATGCTACTATACTACATTACACTACACTACACTAACAATTGCTATGCTATGCTATATTAATACTATACTATACTATTACTATACTATATACTATACTATACACTATACTGTACTATACTATACTTTATATATATATAATATACTATGTACCCTGATGCTGCTCAGTTGGAACAAGCCATTTCGGTTTGCTTAAAGATGCTGATTATTTATGGGGTTTTGCCACAAAACGGAAACTTTTTTTTTTTTTAAAGCTCCAGATAAACACACAGGAGCAGCCCTCGTGTACAGTTGTGGTGGCCCATTGTGCTTCTTTTTCCTTTCCTCTTTTCTTTTCCTTTACCATTCAACTAACTAAAGGCAAGACCCTTAAAAGTGTCTTTGAATGGAACGGGCCATAGATGGGGGGAAAAGACATGGTGATTTGAGGAAGGAAGAAAACATTTAAAAATATATATACTTCTTTCAGTTGAACAGGCCACAATCGTAAAAGCAGGGTATGGTCTGAAAAAAAGAAAAAATAATTTGTGCGCTTCATTTCACTTGAAAGAAATGGAGAGGAGGGGAGACTTAAGTTCATTATGACCTTTTCACCAGCACTCTTTATCTGGATATTTTGTCTTTTCCCACCCAACAGAATGACAGAAGAGTTGGAAGGGACCTTGGAGGTCTTCTAGTCCAACCCCCTGCTCAAGCAGGAGACCCTATAACATTTCAGACAAATGGCTGTCCAATTTCTTCTTTAAAATCTCCAGTGAGGGAGCACCCACAACTTCTGTGGGCAAGCTGTTCCACTGGTTAATTGTTCTACCTGTCAGGAAATTTCTCCTTACTTCTAGTTTGCTTCTCTCCTTGATTAATTTCCATCCGTTGCTTCTTGTCCGGCCTTTTCTGTGGCAGCCCCTCAAATATTGGAAGACTGCTACCATGTCACCTCTAGTCCTTCTCTTCATTAAACTAGCCCTACTCAACTCCAGCAACTGCTCTTTGTATGTTTTATTCTCCAGCCCACCGATCAATATTTGCTGCTCTTCTCTGCGCACTTTCTAGAGTTGCAACATCTTTTTTATATCGTGGCGACTAAAACTGGATCCAAATGTTTAAACCTTTAAATCAATAATAAAAACAAACAACCCCCCTCACACCTGAGACAGTACATATTGAATGTTCTGAGAATTATAACATTTTGTTTATTTATTCATGTTTTATATTCAAGCTACAATGTCCTTTTTCATCGTCTTCAGTTACATTTTATCCAGCCATTTATTTTGCCCCGTAAATGTTTTAAAATAAAAAATTTAAAAGGTTTTAAGAAAAAAAGAGTGAGGCAAAAAATGCAACAAAAACAGCTATGCATAAAATGCGGAGTTTGAAAGGAGAAAAATTCAGAGATATTTCAGAGGCAGAATCTGGGGACGGAAGAAACCCACATCCAGGAAGGTGCTGGTGGCAATTTGTGCTCATTCGAAGTATGCAGAGGCATAGAAATTCTTTTTTTTTTTTTAAAATAATCGATCATGCATAAACAAAACTTTAGTAAAAGTTCTATGTAATTCTTGTTTAACAAAGAAATCAGTAATTTCTTGATTGATGACACTAGCCTATGTTTAATGATTTTTTAACAGAATCTTGCTTGGGTGAGAAATCAATGCAATCGTGTGATAGTTGGAGCAGTTTCTACTTTCGAGAATGATTTGAAAAGTCAGTTTCTGAAGCCAGCTGGCCCCACAGAGGTGCTTAGTTGGGGTGGACCCTTGGAATGTTGTCTCTCAGGTCCTGTTTTGAAAAGAAAACTTGAGACTCTCCTAAAGGCACACAGGTACACACTTCTCCTCCAGCTCATGTCCTTCCCCAGATGGCTTCTTCCACATTCGCAATGCTTTGCTACAGTTTTCCTCTCAGAGAGGAATACCCATCATAAACCAAAGATTGATCCAGAGAGGCTGCTGTAGAGCTGTAAGAACCAGCCTTCTCTTCTCTGTCCGCAAGGCAGACGTCCTCCTGACACCACCTGCAGAAGGTAGGAGAAAGCCTTCTGTCTTCAGATTAAAACGGCATTTCCCACTTTCAGACCCCGTCTACCTCAACACTGCTGTTTCCCGACTTAATGTGTGCAATATTTTGGGTTCCTCAGTCTTTGCTTTGCTATTAGATTTAATGGGTACCTCTGAGCAGCGTAGATATTTGTGGCTGATGCACCAGCCCTGGCGGCATGCTCCAGCAGAAGGACTCCTGCGGGAAATAAATGCATAGTCTATTAACATTTCTGATTTGCTTCCTAATGAGATCTAATGGGATCTACCCTGTAACCCGAATCGTCTCGGCACTTGACCACATGGAGAACTCTTTATTGTGGGCAACCATTTGGAAGCTCCTTTTAAAGTCTTCCTATTAAACCTCATTAGCAGCATTCCAGGAACCGCTTTCTCTTCAAGAAAGGACTTCCTGCTTGTTTTTTCACCACGGCCAAACTTGATTTTAGGAGAAAAGTTAACAGCATTTAACTGTTAGCATTTATAGAAGACAAGACTAATTTTATTGATGTTAAGTTTAATCCAAGCTCAAAATCTGTAGGTTTCCCCGTCTCCCTGATGGATTCAGTTTTGTACTGTTAACTTTGGTGTTTTTACATTTCTCCCCATCGCACTCTACTGCCATCTTCAGTGCTGCACTTACTACATGCAGTAAGTACATGTTCTAATTAGCCTACTTTCCATCAGCTCTGGGGCTTGAGTTCAGTTTTGGTTTTCTGTCTGGTCCAACAAGAGCCTCTTTCTCTGTGCTTCATTTTGTACTGGAGAATCTGCCCTTTTTAAAGCATTACACACAAACTCTGATTGCTGGCTTGTTTAAGAGGATTATCATTCAACGTCTTTCTCAGCAACATTCAACAATTAATTTTACGGTAAGCAAGCAAAAGATTTCGAGGCACTTGCTTCATTACCTTCATAGATCCATGCCAGAGTGTAGGCAAAGTCTCTCGCTGCAAGTTGCCACTCAGCTTCTCCCTTCGAGTCCATTCTTGGAACAAACTGCTTGAGTTTTTGCAGATTATTCTGAACTATTTTCACAGAAGTTTGCAGTTCGGACCGTCGGGTAGCTGCCTCCAATTTGGCCTGCAAGGAAACCCCCAAGTCACAGAACAAACACACATGACAACTCAAATTACCTCGGCCTGGCAGAAGAAATTACTCAACTGCTACTTCTCTGAAAATAGGATTCTCTATTCCCCCAAGACTGTTGCCAAAAAATAAGGATTAGTGGCACCTCAGAATGAACTGGTTATACAAGCACCTGTGAATCAGAGAAGAGAGTCAACCTTTATTCCGACTAAGGACTGCATTGGTCTTTTGAGGGTTACATACCTCAAAATTAGTGGGTGGGACAACTGATGTAAGTAGTGGCAGTAAATTCTGATTGTGCTGCTTAAAAGACCAATGGGACATGATGAACAATCTTATAACTTAATCCAGTCTTCCCTCAAAACACACAGCAGTTTTAGAGCCTGTTAACCTGGTTGGCGCTACTTTTTGTGCTATCCTGGGCTTTCTAAAGCTTCTGTAAAACGCATGTTGCACCTCCTTTTTCTCTAAAACTTCCACTGAAGGCACTATAACTCATTTGTCGGTGTCTGCCGAAAGCTTACCTGGGCAGTGGAGAAAAAGACATCCAGCGCTTTTCCTTGGCTCTTGAGAATGCAGCGCAGAACATCCAGGGACAGGATGTTAGTAGTTCCCTCCCAGATTGGTAGCACCTGGGGGGGAAAGAGAGGCAGAGCTCGAGCAGCAGATGCCAGAGGGACAACCGCGAGGAGTAAGTTGGGCTGAGCGAGGATAACCGTCCCAAAGTCTCCCAATAGTTCCCAGGGTTTTCTGGGTCTAGCACCATAAACACTCAAGAATAAGGTATTTTCACATTTCTATGAATGAATGTTCTGCACTTTAATGTGTTGTTCTCACTAGCATTGCTTAAAAACAACAGTTCTCAGAAATGACCTTAGAAATGTTATTTTTTAACATTTTCCTTTATAAGTGAATTTGTCTTCCAAATACACTTGGAACATCTCCAAGTGTTGTGGAATACCACTGCTATATCTTCAAAGGCAAGTATTGTTTCTTTTTATTTCTTTAAGTTTTTCAGACTTTTTATTTCTTTTATTTCTTTAAGAAAGAACTTTCTGAGTATTCAGAGGCCTGAATTACTTTCCCCCCTTTTCTTCATGAAACAAGTGAAACCAAGGAACTAAGGTGCAGATTTGTCTTCCTGTTTCTTCTCTGTAAAATAGCAGCAGACTGCAAGAAATAAGAGAAGGAGAAAAGAAAAATGAAAAAGCCCAGTGCTTTTTACCTGGCTAGTCCGGAACAAAACAGGCAGGCCTGTATCTTCAATGTAGCCCTGTCCTCCGAAACACTCCAGGCCTTCTGAATTCACAGCAACAGCCTGAAACACAAACTGGCTTGTTTACACATCTGACAAATAAGCCGGGCTGAGAGAAGGACAAACAACAATCCACCAGATACATAAATGTTAGAATCTATTTTTGCTTTTGTGCATTTGATCTTTAAAGACACCTCAGCCCCCTTGGCTCGGGGACTCGGGGGCCTGCCTGCTTATGGTCTTCCGCCCAGTCAAGGCAGCCCCTCTTCTGACAAGCCCACTCCATTCAAAGGCATCTGCTTTCAGGAGCTTATGACAAAAACTGATGCCCTTGAGGAAACCTTGTTAGGGAAGAGGGGCTGACAATGATTCCCGATTCCTTGATCCCCAGACTGAAGGGCCCTGTGGAGATGCACTCTTGGCCAGCCTTGGAAGCCGCTTAGCCCACGGAAGCAAACTGAGCGTGACCTGCTTTGCAGTATAAAGTTTAGCGAGGGGAGTGAGCAGCCTCAGCATGTGCTTCTCCTGCTCCGTCGCCGTCTTCGTTTCTTCCAGGCCAAGCAGTCTCGTGAGCTCCATCACCAGCAGGAACGCTCCTTGGGCTTGCACCTGCACAGGTGGGATGGCAGTTGCTCTGAGCAAGACACCTTGAGGTTGGCAACTTCCTCCTCCTCCCCTCCTCCTCCTCCTCCTCCCTCCCTGCACAATTACCCGGAGCAATAATCATATGGCAAACTACAAACCATGGTTTACAAGTGGCAACAGTAGTTTTTTTTTGGGGGGGGGGGTATGTGGCAAGTCCTTACAGTTTTCTTTGGAAGGTTTTCAGAAATGCTTTGCCCTTGCCTGCTTTCTAAGACAGAGAAAGTGACCAGCCTAAGGTCACCCAGCTGGCTTTGGTCTTAAGGCAAGATTAGAACTCACGGCATCTGGTTTTTCAACTTATGCCCTCACCACTGCACAAGCTGCCTCTCCTTCCCTAATATGTTAATACCAAAATCAAATTAATCAGGGATAGTGAGCATAAAGAATGAACTAAGCAGGACTGGACTGGAAAAACCCAGTCAATATCACTACGCTCAATTTATAAACACCAATTGGGTTGGCTTCCGTTTAATATTCTTGATAATCTTGCATCCAATAAGAACCCAACTTGTTTTCAAGCTTTCTGAATCTTACATGATTCATTCTGTTCTTTACATTCTCCCAATTGTACGTTACTTTACCTACGCTGGCATTTGGTTTCAAAGAAAATTGGAAAAAATGCTTGAATCTTTCCCAAGTACATTGGGACCCGAGAGGGTATGTGCTCACCTCCATCCGTGCCAGAGTTTGCATGTGCAAAGGGTGATCCCTCAGGGGTTTCCCAAAGGCTTCCCTTTTGGTGGCATAATCCCGTGCCAGGTCGACCATTCTACGGATGGAAATCAAGCCCGTCACGGGGATTAACTGTTGCCTTTTCTACTACTTAAAATGTATTTCTGCTACTTCCCAGAATTTAATTTCATTCTTTAAGTCGTAACAACATGGGAATCAGTACCTAATGTAATATACTGGAGGGATATAACATCAATATAATAAAAATGTTAAGAACTTTTTACTGTTTCTTTATCAATCCAACCTCTAAGTAGCAAAAATATTTCCATTTCTCTTTATACAGACTATAGGAACACTCAGGAATATGCTGCCAATATTGGACAACAAAATGGGTATTTTTCTTGGCATATTCTTTTTGCTTAAAGTCTGCAGATAGGCGTGTGAAGATGTTGAAATGCTTAATACACCCGAGTATTACTTTGCGGTCTTCAGTAAGTTGGCCAACATTTTCAAGTGACGTCACCAAATCTCCAGCTATTTGAAATTACATTTTCCAATTGTTCACACCAATTTTAAGTTTGCTTAATTATCCTTGAGATAACAGAAGAAATGAATTGCTTCTAATTTGCCCAGATATAGTTTTTCCTAGTTGCTTCTACTTCTCAGGATTGAAAATCACCTTCTCATACATCCTGCTGAAGACACAACATTATAGATCCTAGTGATGTTCAACATGTTGGCAATGCAAGGTATCCCCTCGCCTTCTGCAGAGATCTGAAAGCATCAAGAAACAGCTTCAAACTACTGCATTTGGTCCCCCTTAAAAACTTAAGAAAGAGAGCTTTGTTCAAAAGACTGGACCTACAAACCAACCTTTCAATTTAAATAACTAATTCTAGAAATGTACAAGGTCTGCAGATCAGAGGGACCATAAAGCTGACTACGCACAATTCAAGCAAAGGAGTAATTTTCTGGAGCAACATAGGATACTAAAACCACGTTCTATCACAATTTCCTACTGAATGCACTGAAGAGCTATATTTACCAGGCTCCGAGGTCTGATGTTTTCTGAACCATTGCTCGTAAGTCTCAGACTTTTTGTTTTAAAAGTTTTAAAAACAACAGAAATCATTTGAACTAAGTAGTGCCAGACACCAGAGGTGAGGATCTTCCCCTGCGTAACTCTTCCACTCCCCAAACGTGTTCATACAGAACCCTAACAATGGTCTGTTGCGAATGCTTCAATGTGTAATGCTTTTTCGTCCAGAGGTCAGATCTGCCGGTATAAATCAGTATGCTAGCTGGGGAATTCTGGGAATTGAAGCCTACATATTTAAAAGTTGCCAAGTTAGAAGAACACTGCTCTAAACGATCCCTTCCAACTTGCTGAGTCTCTCCTTTCAAAGTCAGCCACCTTCCCTGCCTGGCTGCACTCTCTGCGCTCCTCTCAGTGAACTGACGAGCAGAAATACTTTCCGCCATGGTTCCTACCAGATGTGCCCGTGCTCCATCCAGCAACAGCTCTGCGGTTGGCAGCGCCCTTGTGCCCAGCTTCTCCTTCAGCCTCTCTATTTTTATGCCATTCAGCTTCCCGTCCTCATATGTCTTCAGGTAGAAGAGAGAGAGGCCTCTGGAGCCCTGCCAACAAAAGATGCTAGCCTGAGACCTCGTCTGGGTGGAATGAAATAAATGCAGCTGGAATTCGGACATTACTAACTGCACAACTACTTGCAAGCTACTGTTTCGTATTCTTTGGGCTGGCCTGGGAATCCGACCTGTTTTATCTGCCCATCAGGCCCCACGATCCTTGCCAGGGTCAGCGCCATATCTGAATCAGCGGCTGATGTGAACCATTTGAATCCGTGCAGGCTGTAGGAGCCATCTGGAAGTTCCCGTGCAACCGTTTCTGTTCCACCTCCTGCAAAAATAATAATAATAATAAAACACCACATTTTGTGCTGCTGGGAATCTTCCCTGGAAGATGAGCTGAGATACCAGTGACCACTGATTGATAGTGGTGCTTTTCATTCAGGAGTTTGTGGTGATCTTCACAACTCCCTCTTCCTATTTTCCACAGCACAACCCTGTGAGGTAGGCTGGACTTCAAGAGGTAGTGCCTGCTCAAACAAACAAATTTTTGTTACAGCCAGACGATCCTAAACATTAAAACATCAAAATGCATTTTAAAAATATAATACTTTCTCATTAATGTCAATCCCTACTTAACATTCTAGCTATTAAGGGTTAAATTAGCTGGCAGCACAATTCATCTGCCTCCGAAGATGAGTTGTAAGGTTTCCAGTTTCATCAGGGGTAGTGTGGTAACTTCTGTGTGAGCAAGGTATCTGATTTTATCTGCCATAAAATATGACTGAAGGGTGCTCTACAAGAGCACAGCCATTGTGCAAGTTGTAGTATATGGATTTCCTATTCCCCTTTTATAGCATGCATCAAGCACAAAATTCAAACAATAGCAAAAAACACAAAACATGCCTGGAAAAATGGCATAACATACAAATTTAACTTCTTTAAATGGAGACGGTTGAATAAGTAAGCCTGCCCAAATAAAGTCTTATTTGCTAAACGGTATATTTTAGAAAGGAAGGATTGGGTCTCCCCTGTTGGACTCCCTTACCGACGTCAGAGCCGCCCTTGCGTTCGGTCATCCATTGGCCAGAGACCCAGAATGTCTTGGGGTCACAGGAGGTCAAACGAGCATAGGCTTCTTCCAGGGGTTTTGGGATACCTAAAGACTGTTGGAGTTGCAAGCAGGAGACAAAAGGCAGATACTGTATAGAGATGGATGTAGAGATGAACTACCTGTCAGCCCTACCTTCAATTCCTACAAGAGATGGGATGACACAAGCAAGAGGACTAAAAGTACATGGTGGTCACCATCATCGTCGCCATCGGGCACCTGCTTGCATCTAATATCAAAAGCAGCAAGGTAGGCAGGAACCCTGGCACAGCAGGCCAGCTGCCAAACGGGATCATGGGAAAAGTCGCTGAGCAGCAAAGTTAGGCAAGGGAGCTTCTCCAGAGACATCACACCCACAGCTCTCAACAGTCATGGCCTAAGACAAGCTCGGAGGAGGAGGAGAACCACCAAGGCCTTTATGGAACTCAGCAGAGAGGAATTCTTGGCTCGTTGAGACTCTGAGCTAGATTAACTCTTGCAGCCCCTCGGCCAGGGGTTTCCAATTAAAAGACCAAGAGGTGCCCCAATGCTTCCTTCTAAGTGGCTTGAGTTGCTCTCCTGGTTGACCAGAGTGTTATTGGGGTGGGGATGGATGGGGGAGGGCAGAATCCAACCATCCTTCACGGAATTTTTTGATGGTGTGGATTGAAAGAGCGATGACTATTCAACAGGTACAACATGGATATGATTTTTCCAATAAATTTAACATGAAGACAATCTGTTCTTTAAGAGGATAAGGTAGAGTAATATTTTACAAACACTACTAAGAACACCTGGAGGTTTTAAATAATAATAAGAGTTGCTTAGTCCAGCAGTCCCACCTGTTGAATATTAAAGGCTTACCTCAATTACTTTTGCTGCTCCATCAGTCATGGCTAAAGGGGCAGTGTAGCAAGCAGAAGATACTACAAAAAGATACAGCTTGGCAGCCTGATAAACGCGGCTATGAAGAGAGAAATATATGAAGCTATATTTGACAATGTCCTGCCACTCCCAGATTGAGAAGACTACTGGGGAAAGGACTTCCCAGGAAGCAATGGTAAAGAAGTTGGTTACTGGAGAACCCAAAAGTGCAACGGAATGAGCTGATAGAAGAACCATCTTTTCAGAATTCCTCTCGGGAGAAAGAGAGGACTCGGGATCACCCACACCCGCTCCAGGCAGCAGCTCCCCGCAGTGAGAATGTATGACAGTGGCCTCCAGAAGATTTAGAGCAGCGGTCCCCAACCTTTCTGGCTCTGCAGACTGGCAGCAGTGGGGGAGGAGAGGGATGGCTCTGTGTATAAATCATTATAATAATTAATCTTATGGATGGTTAAGAATTCTATAAAAAGAGGAAGATTTTGAAATTAAATATAATAAACCTTCCTGTGGGAATAATATTGTGGATTAGAAAGAAACATGGTAAAAGGACTTTGAAGGTTGGACATAGAACCAAAACAAACTAAAGATTATAACGGAAAGAGAAGTGACCCACTAATACAGAATGGAGCAAAATATTCTAACTTTGGAAGAATTCCACGATATTTACAAACAATGCAGCCAGGAATTCCTCTTAATATTGTCTGCAATTATAAAAATGGTTTTAAAAGTTGTTTTAGAAGAGAAAGAAGTTTAATTGGACAAATCAAAGACCACAACAGTACCTCCAACAGGAATATCTCCTTTTATAACCTTCAGCCACAAGGCTCTCCTCAGCAGAGATGTCCTTCAGCCTCTTCCAGGCTGGGCAGGTGGTCACTTGGTCCACACGCTGCCCCCAGGCATCAAAACGCAACAATCTAGGAGGGTTTAGCTCACACTCACGGCCCAAGAAGTCAATTTCATCTCTCAAACGAGCTCCAAACCGTTCCAGGTCAATGTTCACCTCGGCAAACACCTACAAGGTCAGTGCATAAACGGTAAGGACAGGAACCAGAAAGCTGCCTTTTGAAAAAGCACTTTTGAGACAACTATGACCTGGATGATTGAGAATCTCCATAGACAACCAGAAAGTAGTTTTGAGAGAAATAAAGGAAGATAAGTTGAAGGGCTGCTGATTTCTTTCTTATTTGGTCTGTAGTTTCACCTGATGTTGAAGCTGCTGTTGCTTCTTCAAACTTCAAGCTAAGTTTGTGGTTGCTACAATCTGGTCACATCCCTGTGTCTTTCCTAAAGAACACTCAGAATTATATGTGAGTCTGAAATTATTATTCTATGTTCTTTCCCTGCACTCATAGCATCCTTTTTTGGAGTGACACAACTGATGAAAATACAGCTTTGAAAAGGCATGTCTCAATCCTTGTCCTTTTCCTGACAGCCATCTCCAGTCCTGGATCTGAAACATGTCCATGTATTGGGGAACAGGAATTGAAGAGCTCTCCCAAGTTCTCCATAGTCAGTTTAGTTCTTTAGTCTCAGTGGGAACCAAATGCATGGCTTGTCTTTGGGCAGCTGAAGGAAGACCCCCAAATACAGGTAGTCCTTGACCTACGACCACAATTGAGCCCCAAATTTCTGTTGCTAAGCGAGACATTTGTTAAGTGAATTTTGCCCCATTTTACCACCTTTCTTGCTACATTTGTTAAACGAATCATGGCAGTTGTTAAGTTAGGAACATGGTTGTTAATTGAAGCTGGCTTCCCCATTGACTTTGCTTCTCAGAAGGTCACAAAAGGGGATCACCTGACCCCGGACCACTGCAACCATCATAAATATGAGCCAGTTGCCAAGCATCTGAACTTTGTTCATATGACCATGGGGATGCTGCTATAGTCTTAAATGTGAAAAGTCATCGTAAGTCACTTTTTTTCAGTGCCATTGTAACATTGAACAGTCACTAAACAAACTGTTGTAAGTCAAGGGCTACCTGTATAGGTACTTTAAATGAGCGTTAGTGCTTTAAATGTAATTATTTTTCTCCATGTACACAGACTGCAATTCCAATTCTCTCGTTGTGGGAATATCCAGATGTGTTTAATTATCCCAGACAACTCCAAATATCTATCTATCTATCTATCTATCTATCTATCTATCTATCTATCTATCTATCTATCTATCTATCTATCTATCTATCTATCTATCTATCTATCTATCTATCTATCTATCTATCTATCTATCTACCTACCTACCTACCTACCTACCTACCTATCAGAATAGAGCTGGAAGGGACTTTGGAGGTCTTCTAGTCCAACCCCCTGCTCAAGCAGAAGACCCAATACCATCTCAGACAAATGGCTGTGCAGTCTTTTCTTAAAAACCTCCAGTTATGAAGCACCTACAACTTCTGAAGGCAAACTGTTCCACTGGATAATTGGTTAAGAAAGGAATTTTAGTCCAGGACAAACCTGCTCATATACAAGATTAAGGTATCTCATCTAGTTGGCATATCACATGAACATCAAAATCTGGACAATAATTTATCCCATTTCGTCACGTTCCCTTCCCGAAAGAACAATGCGTTCTATGTTCTTAATCCTCTGCATTAAAAGGGAACGAGCTGTGGTAGGAAGCCAAATGGGAGATGCTGTGGGGGGGGGAAGCCAATTTCAGTGCCTTTTGTGCAACTTTAGTGCTTGCAAAATTGGGCAAAAGGTGTTGGTTTTTTTCTACTATAATGGTAACAAGGCACAAATCCATTACCCAATCACAAAAGAACATTTACATTGACTTAAAGAGTTTTACCTACATTGGGTACAAAGGACTTTCTGACAAGCAGTTTTGGATAATGAAGGAAGAAGTTCGGGAAGCGCTGCTCTAGTCCCAGGAATAGGGAAGGGTCCCTCCACCACCACCCCAATATTTTAATTTCCCCCTCTTCCTGCTTTTTGCCCCTGCAAGTACAGGTAGGGACCCCTCCCAAAACTTGAGATGCAGAGAACTGGAGCTTTCCGCCCTCGTTGGTGCTGTCATTAGAACCACCGGGCTGGAAGGGGCTTCCGAGGTCTTCTAAACCACCCCCTTGCCCGGACGCGCGGCGATTCCCAACCGGCTGCGCATTTCGCTCTCCAGTCCCTACCCGGTTAAGCAACCTGGGCCGGGGTCGCAAGAGCAAAAGCGGTGGGAGGGGGAGGGGGAGTGCAGCAAAAGAGGCGGAGAAGCGCCGAGCCAGCCTGGCAACCCAGACCGTCGAGCCCCCCGTCTTGCGCCCACCTCCCTCGGGACCCACCTGGGCAGGTAGGTGGGCTCTCAGGTAAGCCTGGAGCAAGGGGTCTTCCAGGTAGGGGTTCCCGATCCGAGGCGCTTCCATGGCTGCAAGCCTGGCAGAGGGGTCCTCCAGCGCTCCGCAGCCTCCCTCTTCCCGCAAAGGCTCCTAAGCCTGTAACCCTCCCGGCCATCGCAGGGCGTTTCCTACACGGACTTGGGGGCAGGAGGGGCGGTTCTCCTTGTGTGGGAAAAGGGCGACTGTTGCAAGCAGAGCAGATCGGATCGCGAAACTTTGGGCAGCTCTTCCACCGCCCAGAGCGGGGCTGGGCCGGACCCAAGAGGGGCTGGACGGGGGCTCGGGACGCCAAGCGGGTGGCAGGCAAAAGAAGTCGACTTTTGCAAAAAGTCGACGGTGCAAAAGAAGGGGGCAAAAGCGAAAGCCGGGCAAGTTCTGCAGCGCCTCCGCAAGCGCAGGGCGAGCTCCCCAAAGGAGGAAGCGACATTGCCCCGGGGCGTCTCCAGTGGATCTGCTCCGGTCGCCCTGGATCCCTGGGCAGCCGGGGGGGGGTGGGGGGGGGGAGAGGGTCCAGCCTGACTCGAAAGAGTTCTGGGAGCTGAAGTCCAGAGGGGTCTTAAAGCTGCTGAAGTGGAAAAGCAGTTGAAAAGTCGACTTAAGCTAAGCAGGAAGGCTGCTGGGGTGATCCTGGAAATGAAAGCTGTTGAAAGTCCAAAAGCAATAGAGTGGTGCAGAATGTCAGGTTAAAAGGATGGGGAAACCAAAGAAAAAGGGGGGGAGAGATGTAAATCTGATGTGGTGTAATGTAGTATAATATAATATGATTAATATAATATATGCTATACTATACTACATTACACTACACTACACTAACAATTGCTATGCTATGCTATATTAATACTATACTATACTATGCTATACTATATTAATACTATACTATATACTATACTATACTATTACTATGCTATATACTATACTATACACTATATACTATACTATACTATTACTATGCTATATACTATACTATACACTATATACTATACTATACTTTATATATATATATATAATATACTATGTACCCTGATGCTGCTCAGTTGGAACAAGCCATTTCGGTTTGCTTAAAGATGCTGATTATTTATGGGGTTTTGCCACAAAACGGAAACTTTTTTTTTTTTTAAAGCTCCAGATAAACACACAGGAGCAGCCCTCGTGTACAGTTGTGGTGGCCCATTGTGCTTCTTTTTCCTTTCCTCTTTTCTTTTCCTTTACCATTCAACTAACTAAAGGCAAGACCCTTAAAAGTGTCTTTGAATGGAACGGGCCATAGATGGGGGGAAAAGACATGGTGATTTGAGGAAGGAAGAAAACATTTAAAAATATATATACTTCTTTCAGTTGAACAGGCCACAATCGTAAAAGCAGGGTATGGTCTGAAAAAAAGAAAAAATAATTTGTGCGCTTCATTTCACTTGAAAGAAATGGAGAGGAGGGGAGACTTAAGTTCATTATGACCTTTTCACCAGCACTCTTTATCTGGATATTTTGTCTTTTCCCACCCAACAGAATGACAGAAGAGTTGGAAGGGACCTTGGAGGTCTTCTAGTCCAACCCCCTGCTCAAGCAGGAGACCCTATAACATTTCAGACAAATGGCTGTCCAATTTCTTCTTTAAAATCTCCAGTGAGGGAGCACCCACAACTTCTGTGGGCAAGCTGTTCCACTGGTTAATTGTTCTACCTGTCAGGAAATTTCTCCTTACTTCTAGTTTGCTTCTCTCTTTGATTAATTTCCATCCGTTGCTTCTTGTCCGGCCTTTTCTGTGGCAGCCCCTCAAATATTGGAAGACTGCTACCATGTCACCTCTAGTCCTTCTCTTCATTAAACTAGCCCTACTCAACTCCAGCAACTGCTCTTTGTATGTTTTATTCTCCAGCCCACCGATCAATATTTGCTGCTCTTCTCTGCGCACTTTCTAGAGTTGCAACATCTTTTTTATATCGTGGCGACTAAAACTGGATCCAAATGTTTAAACCTTTAAATCAATAATAAAAACAAACAACCCCCCTCACACCTGAGACAGTACATATTGAATGTTCTGAGAATTATAACATTTTGTTTATTTATTCATGTTTTATATTCAAGCTACAATGTCCTTTTTCATCGTCTTCAGTTACATTTTATCCAGCCATTTATTTTGCCCCGTAAATGTTTTAAAATAAAAAATTTAAAAGGTTTTAAGAAAAAAAGAGTGAGGCAAAAAATACAACAAAAACAGCTATGCATAAAATGCGGAGTTTGAAAGGAGAAAAATTCAGAGATATTTCAGAGGCAGAATCTGGGGACGGAAGAAACCCACATCCACGAAGGTGCTGGTGGCAATTTGTGCTCATTCGAAGTATGCAGAGGCATAGAAATTCTTTTTTTTTTTTTAAAATAATCGATCATGCATAAACAAAACTTTAGTAAAAGTTCTATGTAATTCTTGTTTAACAAAGAAATCAGTAATTTCTTGATTGATGACACTAGCCTATGTTTAATGATTTTTTAACAGAATCTTGCTTGGGTGAGAAATCAATGCAATCGTGTGATAGTTGGAGCAGTTTCTACTTTCGAGAATGATTTGAAAAGTCAGTTTCTGAAGCCAGCTGGCCCCACAGAGATGCTTAGTTGGGGTGGACCCTTGGAATGTTGTCTCTCAGGTCCTGTTTTGAAAAGAAAACTTGAGACTCTCCTAAAGGCACACAGGTACACACTTCTCCTCCAGCTCATGTCCTTCCCCAGATGGCTTCTTCCACATTCGCAATGCTTTGCTACAGTTTTCCTCTCAGAGAGGAATACCCATCATAAACCAAAGATTGATCCAGAGAGGCTGCTTTAGAGCTGTAAGAACCAGCCTTCTCTTCTCTGTCCGCAAGGCAGACGTCCTCCTGACACCACCTGCAGAAGGTAGGAGAAAGCCTTCTGTCTTCAGATTAAAACGGCATTTCCCACTTTCAGACCCCGTCTACCTCAACACTGCTGTTTCCCGACTTAATGTGTGCAATATTTTGGGTTCCTCAGTCTTTGCTTTGCTATTAGATTTAATGGGTACCTCTGAGCAGCGTAGATATTTGTGGCTGATGCACCAGCCCTGGCGGCATGCTCCAGCAGAAGGACTCCTGCGGGAAATAAATGCATAGTCTATTAACATTTCTGATTTGCTTCCTAATGAGATCTAATGGGATCTACCCTGTAACCCGAATCGTCTCGGCACTTGACCACATGGAGAACTCTTTATTGTGGGCAACCATTTGGAAGCTCCTTTTAAAGTCTTCCTATTAAACCTCATTAGCAGCATTCCAGGAACCGCTTTCTCTTCAAGAAAGGACTTCCTGCTTGTTCTTTTGCCACGGCCAAACTTGATTTTAGGAGAAAAGTTAACAGCATTTAACTGTTAGCATTTATAGAAGACAAGACTAATTTTATTGATGTTAAGTTTAATCCAAGCTCAAAATCTGTAGGTTTCCCCGTCTCCCTGATGGATTCAGTTTTGTACTGTTAACTTTGGTGTTTTTACATTTCTCCCCATCGCACTCTACTGCCATCTTCAGTGCTGCACTTACTACACGCAGTAAGTACATGTTCTAATTAGCCTACTTTCCATCAGCTCTGGGGCTTGAGTTCAGTTTTGCTTTTCTGTCTGGTCCAACAAGAGCCTCTTTCTCTGTGCTTCATTTTGTACTGGAGAATCTTTGCCCTTTTTAAAGGATTACGCACAAACTCTGATTGCTGGCTTGTTTAAGAGGATTATCATTCAACGTCTTTCTCAGCAACATTCAACAATTAATTTTACGGTAAGCAAGCAAAAGATTTCGAGGCACTTGCTTCATTACCTTCATAGATCCATGCCAGAGTGTAGGCAAAGTCTCTCGCTGCAAGTTGCCACTCAGCTTCTCCCTTCGAGTCCATTCTTGGAACAAACTGCTTGAGTTTTTGCAGATTATTCTGAACTATTTGCACAGAAGTCTGCAGTTCGGACCGTCGGGTAGCTGCCTCCAATTTGGCCTGCAAGGAAACCCCCAAGTCACAGAACAAACACACATGACAACTCAAATTACCTCGGCCTGGCAGAAGAAATTACTCAACTGCTACTTCTCTGAAAATAGGATTCTCTATTCCCCCAAGACTGTTGCCAAAAAATAAGGATTAGTGGCACCTCAGAATGAACTGGTTATACAAGCACCTGTGAATCAGAGAAGAGAGTCAACCTTTATTCCGACTAAGGACTGCATTGGTCTTTTGAGGGTTACATACCTCAAAATTAGTGGGTGGGACAACTGATGTAAGTAGTGGCAGTAAATTCTGATTGTGCTGCTTAAAAGACCAATGGGACATGATGAACAATCTTATAATTTAATCCAGTCTTCCCTCAAAACACACAGCAGTTTTAGAGCCTGTTAACCTGGTTGGCGCTACTTTTTGTGCTATCCTGGGCTTTCTAAAGCTTCTGTAAAACGCATGTTGCACCTCCTTTTTCTCTAAAACTTCCACTGAAGGCACTATAACTCATTTGTCGGTGTCTGCCGAAAGCTTACCTGGGCAGTGGAGAAAAAAACATCCAGCGCTTTTCCTTGGCTCTTGAGAATGCAGCGCAGAACATCCAGGGACAGGATGTTAGTAGTTCCCTCCCAGATTGGTAGCACCTGGGGGGGAAAGAGAGGCAGAGCTCGAGCATCAGATGCCAGAGGGACAACCGCGAGGAGTAAGTTGGGCTGAGCGAGGATAACCGTCCCAAACTCTCCCAATAGTTCCCAGGGTTTTCTGGGTCTAGCACCATAAACGCTCAAGAATAAGGTATTTTCACATTTCTATGAATGAATGTTCTGCACTTTAATGTGTTGTTCTCACTAGCATTGCTTAAAAATAAATCAGTTCTCAGAAATGACCTTAGAAATGTTACTTTTTAACATTTTCCTTTATAAGTGAATTTGTCTTCCAGATACTTGGAACATCCCCAAGTGTTGTGGAATACCACTGCTATATCTTCAAAGGCAAATATTGTTTCTTTTTATTTCTTTAAGTTTTTCAGACTTTATATTTCTTTTATATTACTTTCCCCCCTTTTCTTCATGAAACAAATGAAACAAAGGAACTAAGGTGCAGATTTGTCTTCCTGTTTCTTCTCTGTAAAATAGCAGCAGACTGCAAGAAATAAGAGAAGGAGAAAAGAAAAATGAAAAAGTCCAGTGCTTTTTACCTGGCTAGTCCGGAACAAAACAGGCAGGCCTGTATCTTCAATGTAGCCCTGTCCTCCGAAACACTCCAGGCCTTCTGAATTCACAGCAACAGCCTGAAACGCAAACTGGCTTGTTTACACATCTGACAAATAAGCCGGGCTGAGAGAAGGACAAACAACAATCCACCAGATACATAAATGTTAGAATCTATTTTTGCTTTTGTGCATTTGATCTTTAAAGACACCTTGGCCCCCTTGGCTCGGGGACTCGGGGGCCTGCCTGCTTATGGTCTTCCGCCCAGTCAAGGCAGCCCCTCTTCTGACAAGCCCACTCCATTCAAAGGCATCTGCTTTCAGGAGCTTATGACAAAAACTGATGCCCTTGAGGAAACCTTGTTAGGGAAGAGGGGCTGACAATGATTCCCGATTCCTTGATCCCCAGACTGAAGGGCCCTGTGGAGATGCACTCTTGGCCAGCCTTGGAAGCCGCTTAGCCCACGGAAGCAAACTGAGCGTGACCTGCTTTGCAGTATAAAGTTTAGTGAGGGGAGTGAGCAGCCTCAGCATGTGCTTCTCCTGCTCCGTCGCCGTCTTCGTTTCTTCCAGGCCAAGCAGTCTCGCGAGCTCCATCACCAGCAGGAACGCTCCTTGGACTTGCACCTGCACAGGTGGGATGGCAGTTGCTCTGAGCAAGACACCTTGAGGCTGGCAACTTCCTCCTCCTCCCCTCCTCCTTCCTCCCTGCATAATTACCTGGAGCAATAATCATATGGCAAACTACAAACCATGGTTTACAAGTGGCAACAGTAGTTTTTTTTTTTTGGGGGGGGTATGTGGCAAGTCCTTACAGTTTTCTTTGGAAGGTTTTCAGAAATGCTTTGCCCTTGCCTGCTTTCTAAGACAGAGAAAGTGACCAGCCTAAGGTCACCCAGCTGGCTTTGGTCTTAAGGCAAGATTAGAACTCACGGCATCTGGTTTTTCAACTTATGCCCTCACCACTGCACAAGCTGCCTCTCCTTCCCTAATATGTTAATACCAAAATCAAATTAATCAGGGATAGTGAGCATAAAGAATGAACTAAGCAGGACTGGACTGGAAAAACCCAGTCAATATCACTACGCTCAATTTATAAACACCAATTGGGTTGGCTTCCATTTAATATTCTTGATAATCTTGCATCCAATAAGAACCCAACTTGTTTTCAAGCTTTCTGAATCTTACATGATTCATTCTGTTCTTTACATTCTCCCAATTGTACGTTACTTTACCTACGCTGGCATTTGGTTTCAAAGAAAATTGGAAAAAATGCTTGAATCTTTCCCAAGTACATTGGGACCCGAGAGGGTGTGTGCTCACCTCCATCCGTGCCAGAGTTTGCATGTGCAAAGGGTGATCCCTCAGGGGTTTCCCAAAGGCTTCCCTTTTGGTGGCATAATCCCGTGCCAGGTCGACCATTCTACGGATGGAAATCAAGCCCGTCACGGGGATTAACTGTTGCCTTTTCTACTACTTAAAATGTATTTCTGCTATTTCCCAGAATTTAATTTCATTCTTTAAGTCATAACAACATGGGAATCAGTACCTAATGTAATACACTGGAGGGATATAACATTAATATAATAAAAATGTTAAGAACTTTTTACTGTTTCTTTATCAATCCAACCTCTTAAGTAGCAAAAATATTTCCATTTCTCTTTATACAGACTATAGGAACACTCAGGAATATGCTGCCAATATTGGACAACAAAATGGGTATTTTTCTTGGCATATTCTTTTTGCTTAAAAGTCTGCAGATAGGTGTGTGAAGATGTTGAAATGCTTAATACACCAACATTTTCAAGTGACATCACCACATCTCTAGCAATTTGAAATTTAGGAGATGCCAAACTACATTTTCCAATTGTTCACACCAATTTAAGTTTGCCTAATTATCCTTGAGATAACAGAAGAAATGAATTGCTTCTAATTTGCCCAGATATAGTTTTTCCTAGTTGCTTCTACTTCTCAGGGTTGAAAATCACCTTCTCATATTTCCCGCTGCAGACACAGCATTATAGATCCTAGTGATGTTCAACATGTTGGCAATGCAAGGTATCCCCTTGCCTTCTGCAGAGATCTGAAAGCATCAAGAAACAGCTTCAAACTACTGCTTAAATAGCTTAGATACAATAAACTGGGCAACATTGGTACATTTACAAAACAAAAATTCCTAAATACCATTTTCAGGATCTGAGAAAGAGAAGAGGAAGTAATTTGAAGCAAAGCAAGAAAGAGAGCTTTATTCAAAAGACTGGACCTACAAACCAACCTTTCAATTTAAATAACTAATTCTAGAAATGTACAAGGTCTGCAGATCAGAGGGACCATAAAGCTGAGTGCGCACAATTCAAGGAAAGGAGTAATTTTCTGGAGCAACATAGGATACTAAAACCACGTTCTATCACAATTTCCTACTGAATGCACTGAAGAGCTATATTTACCAGGCTCCGAGGTCTGATGTTTTCTGAACCATTGCTCGTAAGTCTCAGACTTTTTGTTTTAAAAGTTTTAAAAACAACAGAAATCATTTGAACTAAGTAGTGCCAGACCCCAGAGGTGAGGATCTTCCCCTGCGTAACTCTTCCACTCCCCAAACGTGTTCACACAGAACCCTAACAATGGTCTGTTGCGAATGCTTCAATGTGTAATGCTTTTTTCGTCCAGAGGTCAGATCTGCCGGTATAAATCAGTATGCTAGCTGGGGAATTCTGGGAATTGAAGCCTACATATTTAAAAGTTGCCAAGTTAGAAGAACACTGCTCTAAACGATCCCTTCCAACTTGCTGAGTCTCTCCTTTCAAAGTCAGCCACCTTCCCTGCCTGGCTGCACTCTCTGCGCTCCTCTCAGTGAACTGACGAGCAGAAATACTTTCCGCCATGGTTCCTACCAGATGTGCCCGCGCTCCATCCAGCAACAGCTCTGCGGTTGGCAGCGCCCTTGTGCCCAGCTTCTCCTTCAGCCTCTCTATTTTTATGCCATTCAGCTTCCCGTCCTCATATGTCTTCAGGTAGAAGAGAGAGAGGCCTCTGGAGCCCTGCCAACAAAAGATGCTAGCCTGAGACCTCGTCTGGGTGGAATGAAATAAATGCAGCTGGAATTCGGACATTACTAATTGCACAACTACTTGCAAGCTACTGTTTCGTATTCTTTGGGCTGGGCTGGGAATCCGACCTGTTTTATCTGCCCATCAGGCCCCACGATCCTTGCCAGGGTCAGCGCCATATCTGAATCACCGGCTGATGTGAACCATTTGAATCCGTGCAGGCTGTAGGAGCCATCTGGAAGTTCCCGTGCAACAGTTTCTGTTCCACCTCCTGCAAAAGTAATAATAATAAAAAAAACACCACATTTTTTGCTGCTGGGAATCTTCCCTGGAAGAATGAACTGAGATACCAGTGACACTGATTGATAGTTAGGTTTCGATCCTGCTTTTCATTCAGGAGTTTGTGGTGATCTTCACAACTCCCTCTTCCTATTTTCCACAGCACAACCCTGTGAGGTAGGCTGGACTTCAAGAGGTAGTGCCTGCTCAAACAAACACATTTTTGTTACAGCCAGATGATCCTAAACATTAAAACATCAAAATGCATTTTAAAAATATAATACTTTCTCATTAATGTCAATCCCTACTTAACATTCTAGCTATTAAGGGTTAAATTAGCTGGCAGCACAATTCATCTGCCTCCGAAGATGAGTTGTAAGGTTTCCAGTTTCATCAGGGGTAGTGTGGTAACTTCTGTGTGAGCAAGGTATCTGATTTTATCTGTCATAAAATATGACTGAAGGGTGCTCTACAAGAGCACAGCCATTGTGCAAGTTGTAATATATGGATTTCTTATTCCCCTTTTATAGCATGCATAAAGCACAAAATGCAAACAATAGCAAAAAACACAAAACATGCCTGGAAAAATGGCATAACATACAAATTTAACTTCTTTAAATGGAGACGGTTGAATAAGTAAGCCTGCCCAAATAAAGTCTTATTTGCTAAACGGTATATTTTAGAAAGAAAGGATTGGGTCTCCCCTGTTGGACCCCCTTACCAACGTCAGAGCCGCCCTTGCGTTCGGTCATCCATTGGCCAGAGGTCCAGAATGTCTTGGGGTCACAGGAGGTCAAACGAGCGTAGGCTTCTTCCAGGGGTTTTGGGATACCTAAAGACTATTGGAGTTGCAAGCAAGAGACAAAAGGCAGATACTGTATAGAGATGGTTGGAGAGATGAACTACCTGTCAGCCCTACCTTCAATTCCTACAAGAGATGGGATGACACAAGCAAGAGGACTAAAAGTACATGGTGGTCACCATCATCATCGCCATCGGGCACCTGCTTGCATCTAATATCAAAAGCAGCAAGGTAGGCAGGAACCCTGGCACAGCAGGCCAGCTGCCAAACGGGATCATGGGAAAAGTCGCTGAGCAGCAAAGTTAGGCAAGGGAGCTTCTCCAGAGACATCACACCCACAGCTCTCAACAGTCATGGCCTAAGACGAGCTCGGAGGAGGAGGAGAACCACCAAGGCCTTTATGGAACTCAGCAGAGAGGAATTCTTGGCTCTTTGAGACTCTGAGCTAGATTAACTCTTGCAGCCCCTCAGCCAGGGGCTTCCAATTAAAAGACCAAGAGGTGCCCCAATGCTTCCTTCTAAGTGCCTTGAGTTGCTCTCCTGGTTGACCAGAGTGTTATTGGGGTGGGGATGGATGGGGGAGGGCAGAATCCAACCATCCTTCACGGAATTTTTTGATGGTGTGGATTGAAAGAGCGATGACTATTCAACAGGTACAACATGGATATGATTTTTCCAATAAATTTAACATGAAGACAATCTGTTCTTTAAGAGGATAAGGTAGAGTAATATTTTACAAACACTACTAAGAACACCTGGAGGTTTTAAATAATAATAAGAGTTGCTTAGTCCAGCAGTCCCACCTGTTGAATATTAAAGGCTTACCTCAATTACTTTTGCTGCTCCATCAGTCATGGCTAAAGGGGCAGTGTAGCAAGCAGAAGATACTACAAAAAGATACAGCTTGGCAGCCTGATAAACGCGGCTATGAAGAGAGAAATATATGAAGCTATATTTGACAATGTCCTGCCACTCCCAGATTGAGAAGACTACTGGGGAAAGGACTTCCCAGGAAGCAATGGTAAAGAAGTTGGTTACTGGAGAACCCAAAAGTGCAACGGAATGAGCTGATAGAAGAACCATCTTTTCAGAATTCCTCTCGGGAGAAAGAGAGGACTCGGGATCACCCACACCCGCTCCAGGCAGCAGCTCCCCGCAGTGAGAATGTATGACAGTGGCCTCCAGAAGATTTAGAGCAGCGGTCCCCAACCTTTCTGGCTCTGCAGACTGGCAGCAGTGGGGGAGGAGAGGGATGGCTCTGTGTATAAATCATTATAATAATTAATCTTATGGATGGTTAAGAATTCTATAAAAAGAGGAAGATTTTGAAATTAAATATAATAAACCTTCCTGTGGGAATAATATTGTGGATTAGAAAGAAACATGGTAAAAGGACTTTGAAGGTTGGACATAGAACCAAAACAAACTAAAGATTATAACGGAAAGAGAAGTGACCCACTAATACAGAATGGAGCAAAATATTCTAACTTTGGAAGAATTCCACGATATTTACAAACAATGCAGCCAGGAATTCCTCTTAATATTGTCTGCAATTATAAAAATGGTTTTAAAAGTTGTTTTAGAAGAGAAAGAAGTTTAATTGGACAAAACAAAGACCACAACAGTACCTCCAACAGGAATATCTCCTTTTATAACCTTCAGCCACAAGGCTCTCCTCAGCAGAGATGTCCTTCAGCCTCTTCCAGGCTGGGCAGGTGGTCACTTGGTCCACACGCTGCCCCCAGGCATCAAAACGCAACAATCTAGGAGGGTTTAGCTCACACTCACGGCCCAAGAAGTGAATTTCATCTCTCAAACGAGCTCCAAACCGTTCCAGGTCAATGTTCACCTCGGCGAACACCTACAAGGTCAGTGCATAAACGGTAAGGACAGGAACCAGAAAGCTGCCTTTTGAAAAAGCACTTTTGACCTGGATGATTGAGAATCTCCATAGACAACCAGAAAGTAGTTTTGAGAGGAATAAAGGAAGCTAAAGTTGAAGGGCTGCTGATTTCTTTCTTATTTGGTCTGTAGTTTCACCTGATGTTGAAGCTGCTGTTGCTTCTTCAAACTTCAAGCTAAGTTTGTGGTTGCTACAATCTGGTCACATCCCTGTGTCTTTCCTAAAGAACACTCAGAATTATATGTGAGTCTGACATTATTATTCTATGTTCTTTCCCTGCACTCATATCATCCTTTTTTGGAGTGACACAACTGATGAAAATACAGCTTTGAAAAGGCATGTCTCAATCCATGTCCTTTTCCTGACAGCCATCTCCAGTCCTGGATCTGAAACATGTCCATGTATTGGGGAACAGGAATTGAAGAGCTCTCCCAAGTTCTCCATAGTCAGTTTAGTTCTTTAGTCTCAGTGGGAACCAAATGCATGGCTTGTCTTTGGGCAGCTGAAGGAAGACCCCCAAATACAGGTAGTCCTTGACCTACGACCACAATTGAGCCCCAAATTTCTGTTGCTAAGCGAGACATTTGTTAAGTGAATTTTGCCCCATTTTACCACCTTTCTTGCTACATTTGTTAAACGAATCATGGCAGTTGTTAAGTTAGGAACATGGTTGTTAATTGAAGCTGGCTTCCCCATTGACTTTGCTTCTCAGAAGGTCACAAAAGGGGATCACCTGACCCCGGACCACTGCAACCATCATAAATATGAGCCAGTTGCCAAGCATCTGAACTTTGTTCATATGACCATGGGGATGCTGCTATAGTCTTAAATGTGAAAAGTCATCGTAAGTCACTTTTTTTCAGTGCCATTGTAACATTGAACAGTCACTAAACAAACTGTTGTAAGTCAAGGGCTACCTGTATAGGTACTTTAAATGAGCGTTAGTGCTTTAAATGTAATTATTTTTCTCCATGTACACAGACTGCAATTCCAATTCTCTCGTTGTGGGAATATCCAGATGTGTTTAATTATCCCAGACAACTCCAAATATCTATCTATCTATCTATCTATCTATCTATCTATCTATCTATCTATCTATCTATCTATCTATCTATCTATCTATCTATCTATCTATCTATCTATCTATCTATCTATCTATCTATCTATCTATCTATCTATCTATCTATCTACCTTATCTACCTACCTACCTACCTACCTACCTACCTATCAGAATAGAGCTGGAAGGGACTTTGGAGGTCTTCTAGTCCAACCCCCTGCTCAAGCAGAAGACCCAATACCATCTCAGACAAATGGCTGTGCAGTCTTTTCTTAAAAACCTCCAGTTATGAAGCACCTACAACTTCTGAAGGCAAACTGTTCCACTGGATAATTGGTTAAGAAAGGAATTTTAGTCCAGGACAAACCTGCTCATATACAAGATTAAGGTATCTCTCATCTAGTTGGCATATCACATGAACATCAAAATCTGGACAATAATTTATCCCATTTCGTCAAGTTCCCTTCCCGAAAGAACAACGCGTTCTATGCTCTTAATCCTCTGCATTAAAAGGGAACGAGCTGTGGTAGGAAGCCAAATGGGAGATGCTGCGGGGGGGGGGGAGCCAATTTCAGTGCCTTTTGCACAACTTTAGTGCTTGCAAAATTGGGCAAAAGGTGTTGGTTTTTTCTACTATAATGGTAACAAGGCACAAATCCATTACCCAGTCACAAAAGAACATTTACATTGACTTAAAGAGTTTTACCTACATTGGGTACAAAAGGCTTTCTGACAAGCAGTTTTGGATAATGAAGTTTGGGAAGCACTGCTCTAGTCCCAGGAACAGGGAAGGGTCCCCCCCCCCCCAGTATTTTATTTTCCCCTTCTTCCAGCTTTTGGCATCTGCAAGCACAGACGGGGAACGCTCCCAAATCTGAGATGCAGAGAACTGGAGCTTTCCGCCCTCATTGGTGCTGCCTTTCGAACCACCGGGCTGGAAGGGGCTTCCGAGGTCTTCTAGACCACCCCCTTGCCCGGACGCGCGGCGGTTCCCAACCGGGTGCGCATTTCACTCTCCAGTCCCTACCCGGTTAAGCAACCTGGGCCGGGGTCGCAGGAGCAAAAGCGGGGGGAGGGGGAGGGGGAGTGCAGCAAAAGAGGCGGAGAAGCGCCGAGCCAGCCTGGCAACCCAGACCGTCGAGTCCCCCGTCTTGCGCCCGCCTCCCTCGGGACCCACCTGGGCAGGTAAGTGGGCTCTCAGGTAAGCCTGGAGCAAGGGGTCTTCCAGGTAGGGGTTCCCGATCCGAGGCGCTTCCATGGCTGCAAGCCTGGCAGAGGGGTGCTCCAGCGCTCCGCAGCCTCCTTCTTCCCGCAAAGGGTCCTAAGCCTATAAACCCTCCCGGCCCTCGCAGGGCGTTTCCTACACGGACTTGGGGGCAGGAGGGGCGGTTCTCCTTGTGTAGGAAAAGGGCGACTGTTGCAAGCAGAGCAGATCGGATCGCGAAACTTTGGGCAGCTCTTCCAACCCCGAGGGCGGCTCTGGGCCGGGTCCAAGGGAGGAGAGCCGGGCGGTCGGGGTTGCCAAGTGGGTAGCAGGCACTTCCTCGGGCTCTTTGTTGCAGGAAGCCCCCAAATTCACCCCTCCATCTTCCAAAAAAAGGACCCAGGAAACTTTTCCAATCTTCAAAAAGTGAAAATTTAAAAAAAAGCAAAAAAAAAAAAAGCAAAAAAAAAAAAGAAATGGATCTACAGGCCCATCAGCCTGACATCAATCCCTGGGGAAGAGACGGGTCTGCAAAAGCATAGAAATGAGCAAAGCTATGACTCAAACGGAACATGGGTTTGTTTATCCCAAAGGTGCTTTTTTTTTTTTCAAAGGAGGCAACTGGACTTTTTTTTTCTTTTTTTTTCTTTGAAGACGTTTCGCTTCTCATCCGAGAAGCTTCTTCGGCTCTGACTGCATGGTAGGGGAAAATGGGAGGATTTATACTCCTTGCAGACTGCTGGTCATTTGCCTTCTTTCAAGAGAGCCGTTGAGGCCTCTTGGAGGTTTGCCTGTATCCATCAACTCTCTAAATTAAGAAGGCAAATATAAATCCTTCCATTCCCCCCACCATCCAGTCAGAGCCGAAGAAGCTTAATAATAATAATAATAATAATAATAATAATAATAATAATAATAATAATAATAATAATAATAATAATAATAATAATAATAATAATAATAATAATAATAATAATAATAATAATAATAATAAAGTTGGAAGGGACCTTGGAGGTCATCTAGTCCAACCCCCTGCTCAGGCAAGAAACCCTATACCATTTCAGACAAATGGCTGTCCAGTCTCTTCTTAAAAACTTCCAGTGTTGGAGCCTTCACCGCTTCTGGAGGCGGGTTGTTCCACTGGTTAAATGTTCTAACAGTCAGGAAGTTTCTCCTTAGCTCTAGATTGCTTCTCTCCTTGATTAGTTTCCATCCATCGGATGAGAAGCGAAATGTCTTCAAAGAAAAAACAAGAAAGTCCAGTTGCCTCTTTGAAAAAAAGCACCTTTGGGACAACCATGACCTGGACGACTGAGCATCTCCATAGACATAGGCTTGTTTAAAACAAAAAAAACAAAAACAGATCATACCAGACAAAGTAATTAAATTAGTGGATCAGTGAAAGGCGTAGTATACTTAGGGCAAGACATTTGACGATATTAAAACAGAGCCTACTTCTTGGTAAGATAGACAGCAACGCCACCAGATGGGTTCACAAAATGGCTGACAAATCACCAACCTTAATGGAACGTGCTTACTTGTGTGTGAGTGTGTGTGTTTGTTTATTGGAACAGGCCACACAAATAAAAAGCAGGGTATGGTCTGAAAGAAGAAAAAAAATTAAGAATTTGTCTGCTTCATTCACTAAAACCAAATGGTCTTTCCCCACCCAAAGTGTTGTCCTGTTTCAACTGAAAATAGATGCTTAGCCAAACAGAAGTGGGGATGTCAGAGTGATAGAGAGGGGAGAAAAAAACCCCAGAATTTTGAGCTGAGAATAGAACTTTATTTGATGGTTAGCCAACAAAGTTGGCTAATTAAGAGAAGAGTTCCACAGAGCATGTGCAAACAGCTCAGATGAGGGAGAGAATCGAGGAGGTCAGAGTGAGGAAGGAAACCCCCAGAATTTTACCAATCGGGCCACTTTTTGCCTCCCTAATAAAATAGAGTTTGGATGTTTCAAAAGAAAGAGAGAGAAAAGCTGCCTGCCCAGTCAGTGCCCAACTGCCTACAGGAAGAAATTTGTTATTCTGAGCTACTTTAATCTTTCTGTTGGGAGGTTTATAGGCTGCTCTGAGCCAGGGGGTGAGCAGGAGGGGCAATAAAGAAAAAGAAATTAAAAAAAAAAGAATTAAAAAGGGCGAAAAGGGCACCTGAGAGGAGAGCTTCCCCAGGCACGACTGATGGAGGAATGAGGTGCCTGAGGGGAAAATGATGGCGGATCAAAATGGCCTCCCTCTTCCCGCCCAATTCCCCTCAGAGCCTTTTGAAAAGTTTATTTTTGTTTTCTTTATTTTATTATTCATACTAAATAGATATTCAAAGAAGATTTTCTCTACCTTTGTCTGCCCCTTAAGTTATTGTTTAAAATGGAGCCCTTTGTTCTTCAGTTCTCTATTGCTTAAATTATTACTACACAGTACATTTTTTTCTTCTGTTGGCTATTCCTTAAATTTTTCAGAAAAGCCTTTAAAATTAAAATTAGATTTAAAATTAAAATGTAAAAACAAACCAGGGCATAAAATGCATTGATTTAAAAAACAAAATGAAAACATTTTATTTAAAATTTATTTACAGATATGTTTTTTTTAACCATGATATCCTTTTTTGTCTGTTATATGTAGTCATTTGTTTTGTCCTTAGCATGTTTTGAAACAAACGTTTAAATATTTCAAATATAATACAAACAAACAACCGCCAAACTGAAACAATATATTTTAAATGTTATGACAATTGTAAAATTTTGTTTATCAGAAGTTGTGGGCTGGACTGGATGCTTTCAAGAAGAGACGGGACAGCCACTTCTCAGGGTCTCCTGTTTGAGCAGGGGGTTGGACTAGATGACCTCCAAGGTCCCTTCCAACGCTGTTATTCTGTTTTATTTTCTATCTATAATGCCATTTTTACTTCCTTCTGTTACATTTTATCCAGCCATCTATTTTGCCCCTTAAATGTTTTATAATAAAAATTTTAAAGCTTAAAAAACAGAGTTAAAGGCAAAAAATGCAACAAAAACAGCAATGCATAAAATGCAGAGTTTGAAAGGAGAAAAATTCAGAGATATTTCAGAGGCAGAATCTGGGTATGAAAGAAACTCATATCCAGGAAGATGCTGATGGCAATTTGTGCTCATCACAGATAATCAGATCAAAGGATAAGTACAAGATACATGCACATTGTTTGAATGTAAAAATTATATCAAAAAATAGAACTGTCTCTTCTTCCTTTAGGTTGTGACCAAAAAGCCAGCTCTCTAAATGAATATGGCTACTGCCCAAATCATGCACATCGGCCAGAAGCATAAAACCTTGAAGGTATGAAACTCCAGATGAACAAAATGGTTAGGAAAGAAAATTGGGGATTTGTTTTTGAATTTGCTCTCTTAACAGACATGCAAACCATTTTTGTCTGATGTAGGAAACAGCTCTCTTTCCAAGCCGAATTGCTTCTGAGCAAGAGTCCCTGGTTCTGGTGAAAAGGCTGCTTGCCGTTTCAATTTCCTGCATCAGTTACCTGCGAGGTCTCTTCCCAGAAAGCTCTTATGGAACCTGCTGTTTAGAGGGTAACCATGTTTGTTGCCTTAACTCCATAACTGAGATTGCTCTGGAGCAAGAAGGGGCCGGCCATTTGCCCACCTCCCTTTTGCCAGCCTCCAGAGCTGTCTCCAGTGTGGTGGCCTGAACCTGTCTCACACAAAATAGCCAAAGCATTTTGAAGATCCAATGTGCTAAATTTATTAGCAGGCAAAAAGCAAAACAATGTGCAGGTACTCCTCAACTTGCAACCATTCATTTAGTGACCATTTGAAATTACAATGCCACTGAAAAAAAATGACTTATCGTCTTTCGTGACTGTTGCAATGCAATGATCAAAATTTGGATGCTTGGCAACTGACTTGTATCTATGATAGTTGCAGTATCCCGGGGTCATGTGATCACTCTTTGTGACCTTCTGACAAGCAAAGTCAATGGGGAAGCCAGATTCACTTAATAGCTGTGTTACTCACTTAACAACTGCAGTGATTCACTTAACAACTGTAGCAAGAAGGTTGTAAAATGGGGCAAAACTCACTTAGCAAGATAAATTTGGGGCTCTATTGTGGTAATAGGTCAGGGGCTAGCTGTACACTGGACTCCCAGCAAAGCACTGACAGCTGGTTGGGCAACTCTTAGCAAAAGCAGAACTATAAGTTACATAGGTTGTTCTTGCTTAACAACCGCAATTGAGACCAGCAACTCTGTCCTTAAGAGATGTCATTAAGCGAAGCGTTCCTTGACCGTGACTTGTGATTTTACTGTCAGTTTCTCCATTGACTTTGCTTATTGGAAGTCAGATATGAAGGCTGGTTTAGTATAATAAAATAAAAAGTCAAAAGGCAATAATTTAAAAAGGCAACAATTATCCATAGCCTATCAAGTGAGTATAATACCTGTAATTATATTGGCTTGTGCAGGGAAAATCACCTTACATTTTGTCATTAAAACTATCATTTCAATGCATTAAAAAGTAATTGCACAATTCATAGTTTCACAATGATCAGTCTTCACAGCACCTGAAAATGAACCTGATAAAACGTTGGTTAATTCTAGATCATTATGTACTTCTTTTTCCAGACATATGTTTAAAAATCCTCCGAGAAGATAAAAGTTGCCAAGGATCTCTCCAGGTAGTCAAATGGTAAGAGTGAGAAAAGAAGGCCAGAATACAGTACTGAGCACCTGTCAGTATACTTTAAATATACAGCATTAGCCAATGATTGTGCAAAGCCAGAGATATTGTCTTTACTATTAAATAATCTGGTTTAAATGTTGCATTTCAGTTTTTTTATTTTATTAGTGATCAGCTGTTAATTGCACCTGGCAGCTTAGAATTTTTTTGTATCAACATATTTGATGTTTACTCATTTATATTTCTTCTTTGATAGGATCCAGGGATGTTTCGATGCACTGGAAAAGAACTATGTAAGTTGTAATTAAACTCACATTGAAAGTGTCTTTGATGCAGTGTGATTTCATCTCAAATTTTCAGAATAAAAAAGTCGTCTTGTTCTTTTGCTGTGAATGAACTTCCACACAAAAGCAATTCCATGCAAAGCTATATGCTGAAAACTTTCAAATACTTAACTTTGATATGTTGTCTTTGACTATAGAAGTGTTAATAAATCTCATTAACTGGCATATTATTAAGGTTGCCTGATGCTTGAGACCTGACAGTATTATATGCCTTATATCCCTGTGTAGAATGTATATTTTTGTGCTGGCTAGGGATTAAGTTGTATGCAAAGACCACAACTTGTTATAATTATGAAAGATTTTACGAGAGAGACTGAAAATGTCAGTAAATTTTACGATGAATACGAATATGATCCATGGTCTTCCCAATCCATATCTAATCAAGAGAAGAAAAAATTAAAAAGATTTTTTAATTTTGAAAAAAGGTTGAGGGATTGGATCCTTGGAAGAGCAGTTGAAATATGCAAAATAGTGATTTAAGTTGGGGATTTTCTTCTGGTACAGAAGAATCATCTTTAGACAAGAGTGAAACAACTGAAAAAGAAAAAAAACATCAACGCAAGCTTCTGTCTTTGTAATGAATCTAAATGGCCACAGAGTGTCAGTAACGTTTCTTGCAATGCATCCGAGTCCTTAAATTCTTGAAATTCTTGATGGGGAAATGACATCTATTGCAGAAGTAGGTCTATCCCATTGTGAGGAGGCAGGAGAAATATTTCCTATCCTCTTCCTTAGCATGGAAGAAAGCATTAACACCTCTCCTTTTGCCTTGCAGCCTCAGGTCTGATCAACCTTCTAGCAACTTCAAATAAAAATTAAAAGATTTTAGATTTAATCCCCAAAGTTGCTTTGAAGTACGAATATAATGTTTGTCTGCAACACCTTAAAACATTTGTGTCTGTCTGCCCTGTGAAAAAGCTAAATGTTTAAAAATATATTTTAAATTGTGGTGGACAGGTATTGCATTCAGATTGGTGACTGTGATTGAAAAGCAATGATGGGCATATTGTAAATAAATTGCAGATTTTGAACAGCCTCTTTCTTTCGATTTTGCAGCTACATATGGCAGTTTTGGCAGTAAGTACTATGTGCAAATTTTCTTCCTTCATTCTCTAATCAATGGAAATAGAAAAAAAGGAGAAGAAATAGAGATGTGCAAAAAACTCTTGCCTATGTCCTCAGACGGTATCCTTTTTATGATGCCCCAAAACATGCTCTGATCTCCCAGTTTTAAAGCTGGGTTGTTTTAAACCCTTCTCACTCTAGGAGGCAGAGCTAAAACATTCATAATGCTCCTTAGAGTAGGAAAGCATCGTTTTTCCCTTCTAGTTATTCTAGTTATAGTTATATAGTTATTAGTGACTTGTTCTCCAAAGCACCTGAGGGCAGGGCAAGAAGCAATAGGTGGAAACTCATTAAACTCATTTCCTGACAGTGAGAACAATCAGTGGAACAGCTTGCCTCCATCACCATCACCATCACCACTGTACCTGAGCCCATCTGCCTGGCTGCTGAGCGTTCTCTTTCTATCTTTCCTTCCACCTTTCCCAGCATTATAGACTTCTGCAGAAAGCTACAGCGTCACCTGTCTGAATTATTTTCATTTGAACTTGGTCACTGGTGCCTTGAATGAGAATTCTGTTGTAGCTGAGAGTTTGTAGATGACTAGGCTGAACCTGAGAAAGGGGCCAAACACTCCATCGGTCTCAAGTCCCTTTGTGCCCACAAGCAATCTAAGTCCTGTCCATCTTGAATTCCTTTGATTTTTATCTATCACCAATTTGCTTTGACAGTTAGTAATTCAGATTCTTGTAGATGGCTTAAACTTGCAATAAATCCTTATATTCATTTGAATTGCCCGGGTTTCCCAGTTTCCGCACTTGACAAAGTCAACACGAGTCAATCAATCAGATCACACAGGTTATTATATTTCTGCTTGAATTTGACAATCTGGGATATTGTGCTAGATGTTTTCATGAAAGTTATACATTTGGGTGTGTTGAAGGAGTGCACTGCTTTGACAAAGTTGCTTCACAAAGAGTTAATACCTCCCACTAGGGGAAAAAAAGCAAAAATGAAGTACTAATGCCAGGAAAGATTACTTCTCTTCCAAAAACCTTCTTTCACTAGTGGAACAATTGGACAAAACCTCAAAGTAACACAAAATGGTTTGGTGAGACAAATTGCATCACCTTACCATCTTAGCTAAATAGATTGTGTTATCTCCATTCTGCAGAACCCCTCACTGAAATTAAATGTGGCCACACACTTCTGCTATTAGAGATGTTTTAAAACAAATTTCTTGTGTGTTGGAAGAATTGATGAATTGACCACAGTTATCTATGTAGGTGGTGAACAATTCTCTGGATAAGAGCTTGGCTTATGGAAAAATTTACATAATTTCTCCAAATATAGACACACACGTCTCATCATTTTATAATTTGCTCAGTTTATATGACTAGTTATAGATGCAGGAAGAATGACAAAAAGAAACATTCCTGCAGTTATGATTATCAGTCTGTGATCAAACGAAGCTGTGGTTTGGCTTTATTTTATTACGATAGTTCACTGAAGAGCCATATTAATTTTGTCTGCTTTCTTGAAACAGATCTATACTAATCCCAAAGACCCTGAGGTAAGAGGTACAAAGCTGTAAACCACAAGCAATATAGACAGAATTTTTTCACTTCATATTTAAGTCAGCCAGGATTCATCTGATTAGTTGCCTTGATAATGATGCAGATCAAATATATAAATTCCCTTTTGTATCATCATTACATCTATTGAATCACACATTTTGCTTGCTTCATTCAATGTGGGCCACTTCACACTTTTTCCATCCTCCTTCAGGCAATTTTTTGTCCAAACCTCTGATTATCTTTGTGCATTAAAGATACAGAAAGTTTCCAATGGATGGAAACTGATCAAGGAGAGAATCAACCTAGAACTAAGGAGAAATTTCCTGACAGTGAGAACAGTGAGAATCGGAAACTGTGGGTGTTTCATCACTGGAGGTTTTAAGAAGTGAAAATGGACAGTCATTTGTCCGGAATGGTATAGGGTCTCCTGCTTGAGCAGGGGGTTGGACTAGAAGACCTCTAAGGTCCCTTCCAACTCTGTTCTGTTATTTTGATAATTAATACCCTAACTTTAAGAGAAAGTTTGATATTAAGTTTATGCTGTAGAAATGATATTAGATTATTTCCTATTCAATGTCTTTGCCTATCTATTGGCCTGTCTCTGTTCTTATTATGCTGTTATTTTTTTTCTGTCATGTTTCTATATTTTATAATTGACTGAAAGAATTGTAAACTTTTCTGAGTAATAATAGGATCACTGATTGAATATAAATCTGTATTTGAATATAAAATAAGTACTTCAGTTTTCTCTTTAAAAAAGCGAAACAAGATTAAGTTCTGTTTCCTGTTCAATCCTTAGCGCTTGACAGAATTCTATCAGTTTAAATTCAAATACTCAAAGAATGGACCTCAGATGGACTTTGCTAGGTAACTTTCTTGTTCTTTAATTTCTGGAAACAGCAGACACTTTGTATTAAATGTCTCGCGAGTGGAAACTATTGTAAGGAGCACCTATTCTGACTTCTTTAATTTTTAATATTTTCCTTATGCAAGTACAGCCTCTAATGTATGTCTATTAACAAATCCATTATTATTTTTTTCCCCCAGAACTATGGAAAGTGATTACTGTAGCAAATTGCTTCTTAAGGAGCAAACCTTGTTAAACACAGTTGCTTCCCAGTCATTGTGCATCTAATCAGTTTGAAGTCACAATAATAGTTCCAAGGCCATGTTGGAAATTGGCAGGTTGGTTAGGAAATATCAGCATAGACCCAAAAGGAACATTTTTCCATCTGGTGGTACAATTCGTGTGGCAATATATTCTAATTCTGAAGCACTTTTTAGTATTAATAGTAGTAATTTTGGGATTTGGGGAACAAAAAAAAAAAATAGACATGTGGTTTGCCCCTTCAGCTGCCTTTTTGGACAGCTCATTCTTCATTATGCACCAGTCTCATAGTCTGGTCACTGTGTGAACTGAAGCTGCTTGTGAAAAACAGAGTTATATGTTGTACCTACATCCAGCCTATTTTTAAAATATATATATAAGCTGGGTCCCTTCGGTCTAATGGCAATTAATGCACCATTTCTTATTTCTTCAAAGGGGACACACAGAGACATAAGTTCAATAGTCCAACAAAAGAGTATTTATAATCTTTTTGTGTGCTTGGAGATGAGCCCTGGTGCATCATAGTGTCAATTCACTGTTAATGACCCAGTTTATAATTCTAGACAATTGCCAACCACCAATGTGCCTTCATTGCCCTATTTATCTTGTTGAAATGATAAAAAGGAGTCTACAGTTTTGTTCTCTCCTTCCAGTAAAATGAATCAGTGGGTGCTCTATATTTGCCCTGATGTCATGGCTAGTGTTTAGTTTTTACTATTTCGGCTTACACTGTAACTCAGAAATGGTACTCTAATCCTGACAAATGTCTAGTTGTGGAATATACGCATCTGACTTACTCTGACTTAATTAATGTATCATCCTATTTGTGGCAAATCCATCTGGATACTCTGGCTGTCTCTAGCAAGTCTTTTTCAATAGGGAGTCCTTCTGGCATTGGATCAATGTAGCATTGGTTTAGGTATTTAACATTGGGCTCAAAGCGACTTTACTTAGCGACCAAAATACTTTTGGATGGCACATTTTGTTTGGATATAGTCCATGTGCCTTCTTGTCCCATTTTTAGGATGGTTAATCATTTAGTGTCCAGTGAAGTAATTTGTTTTGTTCTATTAATGTCGCTTAAGTTATTCCTGTTGTGAGCAGCTTATTCTGGGGAATACTGTAAAGTTGGCACTCAGGCAGCATCACAGTACGATTCTATTTATTTTCACAATTAATTACAATCACCATTCTTTAATTGCACTCATAAGGAAATGAGGGGAACGGGAACCCAATCATACATCTTTCAAATTATTTCCCCCATTCTGTGAAACACATTGCCATGTGAAATGTGGGAGGCTTGCAAAAAAAGACCTTGAATTTACTTATTTATTTTTATTCTGCAGAGCATATGGTTGCTGCTGCTGCTAGAGCTGCCTCAGTTAGGCTTAAAGGGGTTGAATATTGTTTTTAATGGTTGTTATTATATTACCCTACTTGCAAATAGCTTTTGTGGAAGTGGGCCAGCCTATAAATAACTGATCAAATGTAAATCTGTATTTGAATACAGGTAGAGTCCTCAACTTACAACAGTTTGTTTAATATTTTAGGAATGAAATTGCTATCTTAAGCAATTAAAGTTTAAGGCAGTCATTTAGCTCTTAACATTTCTTGTTTATCCCAATATGCAAAAAAGAGCCCAAATTCTTAGCCTCATCCATTCAGGGAAGCCTCTAGGATTTACAAAATCTATGCTGGCAGGCTGCATGTGCATTCTTGGTTTAAGCTTTTTTTAACATTTGTGTTGTTTTCCTGGTAGTTCTCAAGTCAGCTTTCACAATGGAACAACTAGCGATGAAATTAAAAAAGCCAGCATCCTATTGATCCGCAAATTATATATATTGATGCAGCATCTTGGACCACTACCTAATGATATTACTTTGACCATGAAACTGTTCTATTACAAAGATGGTAGGTGGCAAGATTTCCTATCCGTTCCGGCTTCCACTTAGGATAAAACCCACCCCAGAGATGTTAGAAGTTGCCATGAAACAAATCTCAGGACTAGGAGCTGACAACCCAACTAGAACTAAAGGTGGTAATCAGTAATAAAGCAGAGACCAGATCCTTGCTGTCTGTATATGTGTGCGCGCGTGATTGCGTGGAGGTGATATTGAAAATCCTAGCTCAGGACTTGTGAACCTTGAAATGGGAAATAGTGCCCTCACCACTGGTTCTGTTAAAAAAACAGCTCTATCGTTTCCTCTCCCAGTTGTTTGCATTCAAGTTGCTCTCTCGAGGAACAAGAATTTACATTTTTCTCCTTCCCCTTCCTCTTCTTTTCCTTCCCTGTTGTATTTTCTAGACAGGATAATCTCTGTCCATAACTTTGTTATTTTTATTAATCTAAAAAATCATTATGGGAAACTTTTTGGCTGACTCATAAAGTGAAAATGTCTTAAATAAATTATTGGGGCAAATACATGCATAAGATCATGGAATTTATTTAGATGCTTTGCCCAATGCTTGCTACCTACCTACCTACCTACCTACCTACCTACCTACCTACCTACCTACCTACCTACCTACCTACCTATCTATCTATCTATCTATCTATCTATCTATCTATCTATCTATCTATCTATCTATCTATCTATCTATCTATCTATCTATCTTATTCATCCTATCTATCTATCTATCTATCTATCTATCTATCTATCTATCTATCTATCTATCTATCTATCTATCTATCTATCTATCTATCTATCTATCTATCTATCTATCTATCTATCTATCTATCTATCTATCTATCTATCTATCATCTATCTATCTATCTATCTATCTAGGCAATACCTGTTGCTCCACATTTCACACCCGCTTCCTTTGCAGTCACGCCCATTGATTACCAGCCTCATGGCTTCAAGGAAGGCGACAGCTCAGATGGTCTGCTTTTTGATGGTGATCCCGTGAACCTCAAAGTAGGCTCTGTTTCCACTGGATTCCATGTGTTGAAAGTAAGGGTGACAACAGACAGCAAAAGGATGGGGATGCTGGAGAACAATCTGGTGGAAGAGAATGGCCCCACTGAAATATCCCACCAAGGTTTAGATTGTGATGATGATGATGAAGAAGAGGACAGCACTAAAGTACCAGAACAGGTTACATTGTCTTTTTCACAAAAGTTGGGTAATAAAACATTGCAAGCAAAGCACGTAGTTCAGAGAGCACCAAGAATTCCATACTTCAGTCCTGAGCTACAGCTGTTCTCTTCGATTGTTACCTCAAGGGTTTTTCTTAGTGAGAAAATATTGGAAGAGGTGATGTTGTTTGCATCTTTTTGAGCTCCTGGGAAGTAAGGTGGCTCATCAATCTAGTAAATAAATAATTTGTTAGCTATGGGAAAAAGTTAATATTTGATTTCTTGTGAAGTGCAAAAGAGCTTCTGGTAACTTTTGTAAAAAGCATATTGTCCCCTAGGAAAAGGATAAAATTTGTCCATTACTATTCCTCCTCTTTTAGAGCAGGATGTGACTCTTATTTTCATGCTCTACCTGTAGGCCATAACAGCAAAATGAAGAAAGCACATCCTCCAATTTGATTAGAAGGCATAGGTGAAAATGTACCTGTTTTTGTGCAGGGGAAAAAATGTGTCCCAATCTAGTTATTTTCACCCAGAAAAAAAGTCCCTCTGGAGTTGTCCTTGCAGTAGTTATTTCAGTCACATATCTGCACATGCACCAAAATTTCCCCCAGATAACAAATGCTGACACAAATCAGTAACATTGACTGAATCTCATTTGTGCGACATTGCCAATGAGCAAGGAAGGGTTTTTTTTGTCTATGATTTTCTGTAAATGAATAAAGGTGGAATCCTCTCTGAAAGGGAAACTTCTCCTGCAGGGAACTGTTAGTGAAAGTACATTTTAAGTTTCTAATGGAAAATATGTATCATTCTCATTTCTCACTCTGGCCTAGTTGATCTGGAGAAAGTGATGATGGTTAAACCATTAGAAAACTGATAGTAAAATCTACCTATTTTCTCCCCTGTGGTTATTCTAACAGTTTTTAATTTCCCTCATTACTTTCACTTTTATAGCAAGACTTTCAGTTGTGGTACATTCAATCTGTGGATTAACCAAGTTCATACATCATAATGTATCATGTAGTTAATTGAGCAATACCTTTTTATTGTCAGTTAGGCAAATAAGACCGTTGCATCTTCCTTTAACCAAAATTAAAGAAATAGAACATTACACTGTGAATTGTTTTGCAGAGGAAGTTTATGACTGCTTACATGGATAAAAACAGGATGTTTGAAGAAAATGCAGCGTCACAGCACATCCCCCCTTTGAATGCAGATGTAACAGGTATATCGATCTAAAACATACACTATGTGTACATCCCAGAGGCATTGTCTGTCATTAATTGGACATTAATTGGACATTGGATTTATATGACGTAGTTTGCTTTTGAGCTACTGATCACCCTCAACCTATGACCACAACTGAGCCAAAATTTCTATTCCTAAGCAGGACAGTTGTTAAGTGAGTTTTTCCAACCTTTTTTTTTACCACAGTTGTTAAGTGAATCACTGCAGCTATTAACATGGTTGTTAAGTGAATTTGGCATCCCCTTTGACTTTGCTTGTCAGAAGGTGATCGCAAAAGGTGATCACGTGACCCCCTGGGATACTGCAACCGTCATAAACATCACGTGAAGTATTAATACCACTTTACAATGCCTTGGTAAGGCCACACTTGGAATACTGCATCCAGTTTTGGTCACCACGATATAAAAAAGATGTTGAGACTCTAGAAAGAGTAAACATCACGTGAAGTATTAATACCACTTTACAATGCCTTGGTAAGGCCACACTTGGAATACTGCATCCAGTTTTGGTCACCACGATATAAAAAAGATGTTGAGACTCTAGAAAGAGTGCAGAGAAGGGCAACAAAGATGATTAGGGGACTGGAGGCTAAAGCATATCAAGAACGTTTACTGGAATTGGGTATGTCTAGTTTAATGAAAAGAAGGACTAGGGGTGACATGATAGCAGTGTTCCAATATCTCAGGGGTTGCCACAAAGAAGAGGGAGTCAAGCTATTCTCCAAGGCGCCTGAGGGCAGGACAAGAAGCAATGAATGGAAAACTAATCAAGGAGAGAAGCAACCTAGAACTAAGGAGAAACTTCCTGACAGTTAGAACATTAACCAGTGGAACAACCTGCCTCCAGAAGCGGTGAATGCTCCAACACTGGAAGTTTTTAAGAAGAGACTGGACAGCCATTTGTCCGAAATGGTATAGGGTTTCCTGCCTGAGCAGGGGGTTGGACTCGATGACCTCCAAGGTCCCTTCCAACTTTATTATTATTATTATTATTATTAAATGCGAGTCAGTTGCCAAGCATCTGAATTTTGATGATTTATGTATTTCAGAAACAATCGGAAAGGATGGAGCTGAAGGGGCAGAGAGAGAACGCGGTACTAAGACGTCTCACAAAGTGAGCATCCCAGAGCTTTGTGTTGGACAAGAATCTAAGTGAAACCTGTGTCTGTAAGCTAAACATTTAAAAGTCGGACATAATCTGAGCCTTTTTTCTATTTCCGACTTCTGAAATCATGGCCTTGGTTTGCCTGGTAGAGTAGAAATGATGATCTGGTATTTTGTTTGAAGTAGTGGCTGAGTAGGTTTCTGGGCTGCTTGTTCCCTTAAGCCCCGTTTCTTGCTTAAAAATAGGCACTTTTCTTGAGTCAGCAATCCAGATTTGCTGAGTCATTCGCTGAACAACAGTCCTCATTAAAATACCATGACACTGTGCCTTCTCCAGAAATGCCAATTAATGGCTTATATTACAGTTTCGTGTACATTTGCAAGAGAACATTCCATCAGCAAAGAATGGATGTGAGCCCATTGTCTCTTCTACCTCTTGGTGCCCAAGCTGTACCTTTATAGCAACAACAGTTTTTCAGTTCGCTGTTAGATTTTTTTGTTTTCATGGGGAAACTGTTGTTCCCTATTTTGCAGAGATATTGGACTGGTAGGCTTAAATGATCATGTGGCTCATTTCATGGAAAAAAGGAAATCAGGCCACTAGGCAAAAGCAGTTTTTTTTTGTCTGGAAAGGCTATTACTTTATGAATGATTCATTAATTCTGCTACTTAGCAGAGGGACTTTCCCTACCTATTGTCTCACTAGGAAATAGGTAAGCACAATGATTGAGCAGCACGTCGCTCATTGGAATCCATGCGATGGCAGTTCAAAAAAACCCACAATTTGACACATCGTGGGTGAGATATTTGGATTTAGATTGTGCCAAATACCGCTAAATGTAGGCAAAGGAAGCTAAAGAATGTATGGGGGTGTGATTCGGTCTCTTTCTTTGCAGTTTACTGTACAACTAAATTAAGATGACTTGGCTTCCTGAACTAACCCCCTTTCTGAATTTGCACAATGCACTAAACCATAAACTATTGGATATGTCTAGTTGAATTAAAAGAAGGGCTAGAGGTGATATGATAGCAATATTCCAGTATCTAAGGGGGTATTACAAAGAAGAGGGAGTCAAGCTATTTGCAAAAGCACCTGAAGGCAGGACAAGAAACAATAGATGGAAACTAATCAAGGAGAGAAGCAACCTAGAACTAAGGAGAAATTTCCTGACAGTGAGGACAATTACCCAGTGGAACGACTTGCTTCCAGAAGTTGTGGGTGTTCCAACACTGGAGGTTTTTAAGAAGAGATTGGACAAGCATTTGTGGGAGGGGGTTGGACTAGAAGACCTCCAAGGTCCCTTCCAACTCTGTTATTCAGTTATTCTCTCCTAAAGGTCTGTTTTTCCACATCATGCTTTGCAATAAAAATCAAATGTGTACAAAATTGACAGTAAATTTAGCAGCTTGTGCACATGCAGAACTAAATCTGTAATTGAGCTAGTTAAGTATGTGATATGAGTCCAGTTTAGTATTCCAAAGTTTTACTTTAAGAGCATGCAATTTCAAAACAGTAAAAGAGAAAGAATACATCATCAAGGAATGACAGAGCTCTAAGGGCCCTTAGGGGTTTCCAAGTTCCCTGCTCAGCACAGGGCCCACTATAATAGCGTCTCTGAGAAACCTCCAGAGTAGGAAAACTCACCATTTTATGTGACAACTTATTTCACTTGCCGTTTCAGATATCTAGCCGAGCCTTGTATTTTTAGCCTATTGGTTCTGATCTGCCTTCAATGACGATAGAGAACAAATATGTTCTTGATATGACAACCCTTTAGATATCTGAAGACTATTCTTGTATCTCCCCTCAGTTATCTCTGTCTGTTTTTCATACATCATGATTTCCAGTCCCTTCACAAACTTAATAGAACTTAATAGAAAATTCATTCCATTTTCTAACTCACCTTTTTGAACTGCGTTACTCAGACTTGAATACAATAAAACAGGGGCCTAAGCAGCTCAAAGCAGAGTGTGACAATCACTACTTGTGCTTGGGTAATCTTTACTCTGTCCCACCATTTTTCTGCTGCAGAGGAAGGGACATTTCTGCTTGAAACATCCCAATTAGCTTTTGCTTGGAAACTTATAAGATGAAATGTTATTGTAGGTGATGGGGGAGGGATAATGGAGTGGAGAAACATCGGGCAAAGAAAACATTAAATGCTGGAATGCAATTGCACTCATTATCATGTGTTATGTTGATTGTTCCTATCACGAAGGAACTGTGACTTAAATCAGTTTATTTTTCAACCTGCTATTCTTTTAATAATTCTGTATTATTAGTTTAATATTGTTTTATCAAAGAGCATCTTAAAGCTTCAACTTGTATTGTATTTTGGATATATTAGCTTGCCATTATGTGGGATTAACTCAGTAATATAGCCACAGATTGCAAGGGTCCTGAGTAACCACTGTTGCAGAATTTACCATATTAGTTTTTGGTATAATTTCCTTTTCTCTCAGGTCCAAAAAAACTGTTCTTCTAAAGACTCAGTGAAAACCAGAATGGTAACCACATCCTTAGTTCCTACTTCTCTTTTTCTCGTATTTTGTCAAATTTGCCCAGTCCTGAAATCATTAACGTATTAGACATTGCTGTTGATAAGTACCTAGAAATATGGAGCAAAGACAGGAAATGATGCTATCAGGATATGATCTATTGATATATCAGGATGCCAGTTCATTTGACTAGGTATTATGAAATACAGAATTAAAACATGATTTCTAGTTTTGACAGCAAATTGCACATAAACTCTGGCTGACCCTGCAAATTTAATTTTGTCTGCAGCTTAATGGCTCTCCGCAATCCATTTTTGTTATCCTTTGATTAATTCGAAATTGATTACAGTGTAAGCTTTAATATGTTAACACCATTTGCCAGGTTTTTAAATGCAAGCTTGCAATTCATGAAAAAAGAAGCCTGTATAGATTTTATTTGTTTGTTTGTTTGTTTAATTCATGTGCCACCCATCTCCCCTACAAAGTGAGTCTGGGCAGCATCAAAATTTAGAAGAGATTAAATTTGAGCTTTGAGATGAGAACAGTGTGACGTTAAATAGGAGGATAATGACGAAATTTGAGGAGACAACATTGCAAGTCTTAACAGCTTTTACAAATTGTCATTTGCCTGCACATAGAACATATGCCTGGCCTCTTAAATTTAGTAACTGTCCAAATGTCTTTTTATTTTTAAAACATGATAATTACATTTTCCTGGCTTTCATTTTAGAGATGCCACACCCGTCAAAAGAAATTGAATTGCCTAGGATCCCAAACAAAGTATAACTTGCTAATTGTTGGGAAATGTTGAGCCTCCCTTAAATGTTAGTTTTCCAGTTCTTTCCCATCCACCCTTCAGCATGGCAGAAGTATGACAGGGAAAATATAATGCCAGACTGGGTGGGGAGTCTTTTCCACCCTCCTCTAGGAAACTCTACCATCTCCTCATCCCTAATATTGGTCTTGGCAGTTCCCAAAGGCCAGAGGGTGGGTCGTGATCTCCTCTCTTGTCTCCATTCAAAGGAAGTGCATAAGGAACATCTGTCTGTGAGGAGGCAGATAGCAGATCTCCAGAAGATGGAAATGCCTTTCTTGCCATGTCACTTTTCAATGGACATGCTTATATGGAAAGAATTCCGCTGGATTTTTTCATTTCCCTTTTGTGTTTTTCCTTACTGTATTTGGTAAAAAAAAAAATTGTGAGCCTTTTAACACATTTAAGTTTTCCACATAAAGTTCTGGTGTTTCGTCAATATTCCCCTGTCCTTGATATATCTGTCTATCAGGGTAAGGGTAGATCTACAAGATCAGTTGATTGGTGACAGCACACCACGGGCAAGGCCACCAGCATTTAAGAAATTTACAGTATAACAGAATTGGAAGGGACCTTGGAGGTCTTGTAGTCCAGCCCCCTGCTTAAGCAGAAGACCCTATATCATCGCAGACAAATGGCTGTCCAGTCTCTTCTGGAAAACCTCCAGTGATGGAGCACCCAAACATTTTAAATATATTTTGTGTTTATGGTTAATTTTTCACTAATAATATAATGAGCACTAACTGTACAACTTCGATACTGTTCTACCTCCTCATATTTTATCGACTATTTTTTCCTTCTCTTTTTCACTTGTTTTTCTTTTCTTTTTTTCCTTTTAAAATATTTTTTTAATAATTGAGCAACATTCTTTATTGCTTTTAATTTATTACTTTATTGCTATTATCATTTTATTACTGTGGTATTTGATCAATGCAAAATAAAGTGATACTGCGATATCACTTGGCTTGGGGTATCTATTATTGCCTTGAGTTAGTCCAGCAGAAACAGCCTTTCCTTCCTTGATGGGGCTAGGCTTGCTCTAAGTAAGATTTTGTGAGGCCTCATATCTGGGGGTTGCCAGTGGAATAGACTTTTGAATTTGAATAAGTGAAGTGTGTTATACTGTTATGAAAAATAATATCATTGAATGACTACTTGCTTCTGAGCACAATTTATAATTCGTTTTAAAGTTTTAAACTTTAAACCATCTGCCCAAAGAACTGATTTCACCTATCCATTACTAAATTTTGGAATTTTGTATTCAATTGGTATCAGATGGAAAAAACATGACATTATATGTTCAGACCTATTAATTTTATTTTTATTCTAAGAACGTTGTTTGCTGTCTCTTTCATACTTCTTTCTTTTTATTTGTATAAGATAAACATAAACTGTATTAGCATTAATCCCTTATCCTTGTACCGAGTCCAGCAATCCACTTTTGTGAATGAAGGGCAGTATTGAAAATTTCAAAATAAAACAGACTGAGTAAATATTAATATGAATTCTTGTATTAAATGTTCTCCTTGGTGGTTCTTGCAGACATGGCAAATGGACTTTGCTTCCAGCCAAGAAAACACGGGCACACCAAAGAAGAAGAAAAAGAAAGTCAGCACAACACTTGATTTGATTCTTGCCCCTCAAAAGTTATGACAACTTCGGAAGCCATAGCTGTGGCTATAATGCGCCTGGACAGCAGTTTCTGATTTCTTACCTATTTGGGGTAAATTTCTATATTTAGGACAATTTTGAGCCCAGTTGGAATAGGAAAAAAGGGACTGCTATTAGCTCAGCTGCCTTGAAGCTATATAAGCAAACTGATTCTGCCATTTGCAAAGGTATTTCCCATCCTTGTCTTTGATAAAATTTCTGTCGGTGTAACAAGAATATATCAACCTGTTGGTTAATACTTTAGAAGCTTAGAAATACAGTAAACTGTAGTACGGTACCTTTGTATCATTATGCTTCCCTGGAAACAAAATTTCAGAGATGATCGTTGTGGATTATTTTACATGGAGAAGAATGCATTGGAGATGCTGCCTATGTGTTCTGTGTGTTCCCCCAGTTTTCTCTTTGTTTTCAAATAAATGCAAAAGAACCATATGTATAGTTCTCATTTTTAACCACAGAATGGGTTTCATTAATAATTGCATTTCTTGGTGGTGTTACCCAGTAGGGTATATGGAGCCACCAGTTATCAAAAACATCAGTGCTAATTTAAATAGCTATCACTACTTCTAATTTGATTAAGCTAAGCAAGAACCCAGAAAAAAAAAGTCATTTCCTCATTTTGCATGGCTAGACTTATCTTGAATCTCATCTTAGTCATTTCTAGAAAACATTTCATTTTCCTGTAATGGTGTTTTTTTTTCTGGGTACTCTTGCTTCTTTTCACTTTTGGGGGGGCGGGGGTGTGTGTTGCTCTTTCATGTACTTTCAGTATATTTCTAATGCATACTGCTCCATAGGGCCAAGCACACGATATTGTTGCAAAACTTCCAGAGACTTTTGGTGCAAAACTTTGTGATTTTCCCCCTTCCCATTTGTAAATGATGGAACTGATCTTCTAGTGTGAGAGATAAAATCTAGCAGGAAGAGTTTGTCAGTTCTGGTTAAAAAATGGTGATAGCTTTAAGATAGCTTTAAGTTATTCGCTAAAAACAGATGTAAATTGATTGATTGTATCTAGCAGCTATTATTTATGTGATCGATGGCTGTTTTGTTTATTATAACATTGATATCAACTGTGTATCCTAATGCAGGCCATGCCTAAAGTGCATATGGTTTCTTCTTGCATTTTGTAAAGATGGACATTGGGATTTCTCTCACACTACTGGATAGCCATTTTGCAAAGAAACCAAACAAAGTCAAGTGAATATAAACAAATTCTCTCATATTCTGTGTTTTGTTTCAGCAAATGCAGCTTTGGAAATAGAGAATCTTCTACTAAGATGCCATAAAAATTGCTGTGGCACATATGGCTTTAATATTTAATATTATCATCATAACAACAGCTTCATCTCTCATTCCCTATCATTGGACTTGCTGAGGCCATCTCATCTTTATCTGCAAATCAAAATCTTCTACATTCTTTCTAATTTCTCTAATATTTAGAGAAATCCCTTCCTTCCCTGATAGATATAAATATTGCCTCCTATGCTTTCCCCATCTCTCAGATTTTAGCATTAAAATACTTTTTTAAAAAAAATACATTGACAGGGCGAGTGGTTTACAGAGTCAGCATATTTCCCCCAACCATCTGGGTCCTCATTTTACCGACCTCAGAAGGATGGAAGGCTGAGTCAACCTTCAGCCGGTGAGAATCAAACTGCTGGCAGTGGGCAGAATTAGCCAGCAGTACTGCATTCTAACCACTGCACCATGAGGGCTCTGTAGCAAGTTTGGCTCTGTTCTGTTCAGGTTTTTGGAGAGTTATCCTGCTGATGGACAGGCACAGTCCCAAGACCCTTTATGTAGTTCCTTTCCAAACATTCAGCTGGGTTGCAAAGAATAAAAAGGACCGAGTTATGTGTGATTGTATCCTAGTACAGGGCTGCAATAATCCAGATTCCCCTGGAGGGCAACAGTGAGAAATAGAAACCATTTTGTGGTTCCCTGGAATTCTGCAGCCCAGGTATAACAGACCCATTAAAGGTAAGTGCTGTCTTAGAACATAGAATAAGAGACTTGGAAGGGAGCTTGGAGGTTTCTAGTCCAATCCCCTGCTCAAGCAGTAGACCCTATACCAGGGGTAGGCAACCTCGGCTCTTTTATGACTCGTGGACTTCAACTCCCAGAATTCTATGCTGACTCAGGAATTCTGGGAGTTGAAGTCCACGAGTCATAAAAGAGCCGAGGTTGCCTACCCCTGCCCTATACCATTCCAGACAAATGGTTATGTAGTTTATTCTTGAAAACCTCCAGTGATGGAGCACCCATAACTCTGGTAGACAAGCTACTCCATCGATCAATCATTCTCACTGTCAAGCAATTGCTCCTTAATTCTATGTTGGATCTCCCTTTGATGATTTCCCATCCATTACTTCCTGTCTTGTTGATTATGTTCTGGGTAAGTGAGAAAAGCAGCAGGGGAAATGGTGAGGTGTAACCCAGAATCGAAATATTTTTCATTTCAGCTCTTGACCAACTTGTCACCTTAAACAGAGGCAATGCAAAGTTTTTTGAGTGAGGCAGGTCATAGCCTCCTGTACCTTGTTTCAAGAAACTGCTAAGCGAGGGGAATTCTCACACGAACCCTGCCTTTCCGGTATGCCTTACAGACATACACCTGCCTTCACCGAGGTCTCTTACTCACCTCACCAGCCAGGAATCACTTTTGAGCTAAAGCCACACTGCTCTTCTTCCGGAAAAGACACCCAATGCAAGCCACTTCCTTATACTACAACCTGATCTCCAGTTTTCATAACAGAGCTACTGGGCAAGGCGTGTGTAGGCAGCCGTGACTGTGTGATGTGGGTCTAGACCTACAGTAATGATTTCACTTTCCTCACTTGCTTTAGTCTTTTCCTTTGAGGTGAAATGGCCTGCTCCTCTCACCTGGTTTAGAAAGGACGTGGCAGCTACAGGTTATTTATCCAACAAAGGTTCAAAATTACAATGGCCTCAGAAAAAGTGACTTATGACCCATGCTTGCCTCCATCACACCACTCTCGCTGTTTCGTAATTGCAATTGGGGTGCTTGGCAACTGACTCGCACTTACGACCGGATGTAGTGTCCTGCAGTCATGCGATTGCAATTTAACATATTTTTTTGCCAATTTCCAGCAACAAAAATGCCCATTGGGAGTGCTGGATTCGCTTAATGACTGCATAAGCACCAAACGACCACAGTGATTCAATTATCAAACTGTTATAACATTTGATCTGACTTAATTTACAGTCCCGATGAGTTTCAGTAAAAATCCCAGTACATAAGTCAAGGACTATTACTCCTCGTGTGTGAGCTCAGTGGAGATCAGTCCAGGATTACAGTTACTGCTTTTCTTTTCATTACAGGGCAAAGCAGGGGACTGTACCGAGCAGAAAACGGTTTCACTGTGCCAAAATTCCCTGCTCTGCAGTGCCAAATCTCATCTGATATGTCTGATCAATGGAGTTTTGACCTTTCTAATTTGCGGTGAGTAAGAAAAGTTCCAGAGCATCATGCAGCTTCTTGCATAGTTCATTCAGTGATGAAGTAGGAGACAAAGGGCCTGTGGCTTCACCCACTTAGTCTCACCTCCAAACTCAGCCAGGCATCATTGGGCAAAAGGGGTGATTCACTTCTTGACAATCCCTTTCTTCTGCTATGGTTTCCCATGATCTCATTGCGCTCACAAGGTAGCATTCATTAGGGCAGCACCTGGGTCTTTTCAGGAAGCCACCCCCCCCAAAAAAAAATGTTCAAAGGGTTCAAGAAGTGAGAAAATAGGTCTCCGTAAAAAAGAGCTGATTGGAGTTGGCCAGCATCCAAACTGAAATAAATAAATCTTTATTTTAAAGCAAGAGCTGGCTCTTTTCTTCAAGGTTATTAGGGGGCCTCGGTTCCTTAATTTTCAACTCAAAACAATACTTAATACTGAGCAGGGAAGTATAAGGCAAAGTGGACTATATTCTATCCATTCAGTAACCAAGCTACCCTCCTATTCTGATGGAAGAATTCAAAGGCAGTGTAAGGATTAAACATTTGTCATATCCAAGATATTAATATCCTTACAGTTCAGTCCAAAGCTAGTCAGGAGAAGGTCTACATATTTCCAGTTATTGGAAGGACCAATGCAACTAGTCTTTGATTTACGACCACAATGGAGACCAGAATTTCTATTGCTAAGCAAGGCAGTTATTAAGGGAGTCATGCCAGATTTTACAACCTATTTTGCCATGGTTGTTAAGTGAATCACTGCAGACAAGTGAATCATGCGGTCATTAAGGGAATCTGGCTTCCCCCGTTGACTTTGCTTGTCAGAGGCCATTTGGGAAGGTTGAAAATGGTGGTCACATGACCCCAAGATGCTGCAACCGTCATAAATACATGCCCGTCGCCAGGGGCCTGAATTTTGATCACATGACCGTGGGAATGCTGCAACAGGCATCATTGTGAGGACTGGTCTCTTTTTTCAGTGCTGTTGTAACTTTGAATAGTTACTAAACAAGTGGTGGTAATAATTACCTGTAATTATTACTTGAAAAGTCTGCTTTGGTGGAAAGCAAGAGGTCAGAAGTTTTGATCAGCGCATGCTTTCCCTAAGCTGGTCTCCCCCAGATGTACACCACATCTCAAGGACCTGAAATGTACTGACTCACATAAATAATTCCTGGAGATGGATTCAGTCTTTATTCCCACTTCTTCTCATAAGGCCATTTGATATTATGAGAATAATATCCATTTAATCTTTGTTGCATGTTTGCTTTTAGGGTGTTTGCTTTTAGCAAATAATTTATAGACAGAAATCTGCAGGTTTTTCTTAGCTTGGCATTGCTAGATTAAGATAGGCTCTGTACATTGGGGCTTCAAATCTCAGAAGTAAGAGCAGATATGGTTAGCCTTAAATATTACACAAAATAAGCCGCTTCACAGTTTTAGCCGTGCAATATCTCTCTTCTCTTTTTTTCAGAAGTCCCTGAAGCTACAGACTCAGCATAATTTTGCCACAGATATCGGAAATTACTTAAAACCAACATTCTTTTTGGGCACCGGAAGACTCAGTAAGTACATTGCCCATTATTTACCCAACAAGAACTAAAAAGAATTAAATCACATTTGGAATACTGCGTCCATTTTTGCTCACCACAATACAAAAGAGATCTTGAGACTCTGGAAAAAGTGCAGAGAAGAGCAACAAAGATGATTAGGGGACAGGCTGCAGGAATTAGGTATGTCTAGTCTAGTGCAAAGAAGGACAGGATAGCAGTGTTCCAATATCTCAGAGGCTGCCACAAAGAAGAGGGGGTCAACCTATTTTCCAAAGCACCAGAAGGCAAGACAAGAAACAATGGATGGAAATTAATCAGAATGGCTTGCCTCCAGAAGTTGTGGGTGCTCCATCACTGGAGGTTTTCAAGAAGAGATTGGACAGCCATTTGTCCATAATGATCTAGGGTCTCCTGCTTGAGCAGGTGATTGGACTGGAAGACCTCCAAGGTCCCTTCCAATCTTATTATTCTATGTTCTGTGTTCTAAGCCTAAGAAACGAATCTCTGGAAACAGTAATAAATCTCCAGTTAGTACACGTGATCTAAATAGTGGCACCTTAAATTTTCCTCTCAGCCCTTGTAATTAGAATTATAAAGTGGTATCTTAAGTTGGCACGTTTACATTTGAGCATATCAACTATGTATAGTTTTTGATAGAAACAATGGAGCTGGAGGCATAAAAGTAGCAATGTACCTGCATTTTACCCTATCTTTTTACAAAACTGCAAGAAAAACAGCAACTTTGAAGAACAGTTATTGGGTGAAAAATGAGCTAATAAAGCATCATAAGAGGCTGGATTGGCTTTGTGGTGACAAAGTCTGCCTCAGCCATGAGTCAAACTAAACAGAATAATATCAAATTTGCAAGTGAATGAAGAAGTATTAAGTAATTAGGTAAGCAATGCCCATTAAGTCATGTCTCTCCATAGGAATGAACTGAATTTCTCTTCATGTTACTAATCCTGCTCTGCCAGCTCTTTGGCGTCATCGCTTTCCTGACTCAGGACTTTTCTGCTTGCAAAGCAGCACGTCAAGAGTATGGGTGTTCGCCAGCTTCCTCTGTCCGTGGTCACCAGCCACAGTAACTAGTGAACAACGTGGGTCTTGCAGCACGAGTAGCAGGCAGTTCAGACAAGTGGCATCTTCCCAGGAGCAGACTCGTGAGGTTTAAGAAATCCTAACGCTGAGCCAAACATTTCCATCAGTTTGTGGAAATCACGCAAAGAGGCCAAAATGCAAAATTGAGCTTCGTGGCCTTTTGATGTTCCTCTCTATTATTAAACTAGTCCTCCTGTTTGATTTCCTTGAGGAGAGTGAACGTTTCTCCAAGCTAGGGTGATTTCCATGCTTGTTGCTGTTTTTTCCCCCCGCTACAATCCAAAGGGCAAAGAAAACGTCTAACTAGGCATCCATGTTTCACAGAAGCAAGCATGTCGTTGCTGGCAATGATTTCAAAAGAATTAAACTCCTGAGTTGACATGCCCCATTTTTTTTTTTCAACAGCAGGAAACCCGTCCACGATACAACCCAAGGCATTTCTCTGTCACTTCCTAAACTTCCCCTCCCTATTTAATAAACTTCCCCAGAGTTACCAAGGAACTAAACCGCCTCAAATTTGAATGAATGAATATATATAAAGGGTATTCCAATAAAAAAAATAGAATCGGGCTAAAGTAAAACTGTAGGGTACAGCTTCAGTCGTGGCTAGTTTTATGGGGGCCACCCCTATTTCCAAGTCAGTTTTCTCCATCTACAAGGCAGACATCAATATTCTTTTTATTACACCTCTTTAGATGCATTGGCTCGTTAGAGGCCTTCTCAAGTAGGGGATGCCTTCAAGACACGTGAGAATTCTCAGCCAATGTGGCAATTCTAAGCCCCTTCGGTCCATCGCAAGGGCATCAGTCTGAGGATACGTGAAACGTTCATTTCCATCCCTTAAAACATCTGCTTCTCATTGAGGGATCTCAGAAATTCCCACCCGCTGACCCAACTGCTAAACTCCATTGATTCACACCAACAGCTGGGTTGCAAAAGACAAAAACAAACACACAACTTTTACTTTGCAAAGCAAAATGTAGAACTCGCGTTTCATCAATTTCTTTTGGGAAGGGGCGGTGGAGGAGGGAGGCAAGCCGGATAGGAAAAGAAAGGATCTGATTCACGAGTTTTGCGAAGGAGCAACACACAGTGCAGCAAAGCACATCGCTGTTTGCTGCTGAGGCACAACCGAGACAGCTGTTTGCAACCTAAGAAGCTCCCAGCATGGCTCCCAGCCAAGTACTCTGGCTTCCGGTGATACCCTTGTAATAATTATTTAAGAGATCAAGAATTACCGAGAGATCTGCTGAGTAAGAACGAAAACAACTAGCATCCTGGAAATTCTCAGTCTTTACCCTTTCAAGTCACAAGGGCCAGAAAATGTGATCCGAGGCACGCACCCTCTTTTAAAGGAGCCATACTCACAGGCCTTTTGAACTTTGTTTCTGGTCCCCTTCTACGGCCTCTTATGGAGAATGGGACTTTTACAAAGCACTTTCCCTGGCATGCTTCAAGCTGGCAGATTCTCCTTGAAGCAAGTCATCTTGTAGATATCCGGGTCCTAAACCATTTATACGTTACTACTACTAGGACTCAGAAACCAGTGCTGCTCTCGAGGTGCCATTTCCAGCAATTCTGTTTTTATAGTTATGCATTGTCCATCCATGGAGAATCTCAGAACCTTCTCAAAGTGTTTCAACAGGTCCATGAAATCCAACAAAATAAATTTTTTTTTTTTTTTTAGTTTCGAATACCTTGATACATACAACCCACAAAAATGAGGCTCTTTGGGGTCCACAATCCTTTTTAAGAATGTAAAGAGACGAAAATCTTTGAGAATCGCTGCTTTAGGATTCTTGATTCGCAATATAGAGCAACTCCCCATTCATAAAATAAAAACTGTCTTTATTGTTCATTGTATGTCATCCATTTCATTTAGCAGACTATCAAAGTCTAGAAACTGTACATCTTCCTTTCACTTCGGGATTTCAAAGACGGTTCAAATTATTCAGGTTTTTTTTCCCCTTGCCCAGCGACACAACGTGATTGCAATCCAACCGATGTGAAGACCTATTGGTATTGTGCATCATTGCACTATGTGATGGCTATAAAAAGCAGAAAGTTCAGCAATAAGCAGTAGGAGCAAAGTATGGAACTTAAAAAACACACCCAGAAACAGAAAATTGCCCGTCATTTTCAAAAACCTATAAATAAGTGTTTTCTGTGCACATGTCGGGATTTCCACTTGGAGGTGAGTAGACTACCTTTACCAACATTAATGGTTAAAAAAAAATGGGTGGAGAGAGAAACCACATGATCATGACTGCAAAATGATGTCAATCTAAAAATGACATCAATTAAAAAACGGATTTACTTCTCACGAAATCATTTCTGGACACAGAAGAGTAGCTTGCCCGGAACGAAGTGGAAGAGAACTTGTATAAATATGCACCTGGATCTCAAATACAACTGGTATGACCGCTTCTTGTTTGCAGGAATATCAAACAATGGAGAGAATGTTTGTGGACTTTAACTGAAGTTTGTATATTGATTCTGTTCAGGAATGCAGCTTTTATGAGGATAGATATCACCCATATTTCCTTGTCAGCCTTACCATGTACACCGGAGAGGATATACAGCCAATAAGCTAATTTTGTTGTTGTTGTTTTAAACATTCAGTTGTGTGCGATTCTTCAGTTGTGTGGATTCTCTCCATGCTACCATGTCAAGCACAGTTTCTTTCAGTTGTTAGATGTTTATCTTTGTATTATTGTATTGTATTATGGTATCAAGCCAGCGAGTTTTTTACTTGCCACTTCTTCTTGATCCACTAACCTTTCCTAGCATCATTGACTTTTCCAATGAATTTGCATGCATGACGTGGCCAAAGTGAATCAGACGTAGTCTTATGATTTTAACTTCTAGTGATGTGTCCAGTTTTATATGATTCAACACCTCTCTGTTGGTTCCTCTGGCTGTCCATGGTATATGCAATAATTTACCCCAGAACCATAGTTCAAAGGCATCAATTTTTTTCAATCAGTCATTCTTAGTGTCCAACCCTCACACCCATACATCATTATAGGGAAGACTATTGCTCTAACTAGCCTGCTTTTTGTATTTATATCAATCTCTCTGCTTTTCCAGATGTTATTTCTGTTAAATATGTAACATGTAGATGAAATCAACAGTCAAATGGCCAACAACAAATTAAGCTAAGATCGTGTTTGTCCAGACAGGTGTAAGGTACTTGTCAGTAGGGCGTAAATCAGTAGGTGAATAATGAGTGTCCGGACTAGTTGAGTCCAAAACAAATGACTCCACTATCAGTAGGTGGTCACTGTCTAGATGAAACATCTGACTAAATTAAATTAGGACAACAACCTGTAGATATAAAAGAGGGGCTGTAACCATCAGGAGCTTTAAAACCATTCTTCCCCTCGATCTTTGCTCCCCCACTAACACCTGGGATCTGCTAATCCAGCAATTTGACAAGTGACTTAAGTGTAGGAGGTGACCAGTCTGAGCCTGAGGAAGGGGTCAAACGCGAAACCACACCCTCTCCAGTCTGCGGAAAGACCTTTCTCCATAGAACCAGTCCCTGATGCTCATAAGGTTGGGGGCTGCTGTTGTAGAATAACAATTGCCTGGACTCCTGATTTCCTCCGCTTGACATTAAATTCACCTTACCTCACCCCATGTTAGGGAAAGTCATTGCTAGGTGTTTTCCTGTTAAGAGGTGGCCCTTAATGAACGGAGGACAAAAATCAGGAAAGGCAATTTGGGCAGTTGGACTCCCCTTCTGCTAAATCTGAAGATCCTCAGAGATTCCCGAAGATCTGCCTCATGATTATCACTTCTCCGCAGAGACAATGCTGATGTGGGTGTGCTCCAAATAATTTCATTTCATCAAGGAATCATGAAGAGTTCCGCTTTGAAGCGTTATCAAGACGTCTAAGAATGCAAACCCGGTGCCAATCCTTTGGTTGATAATGCCCCGAGGGGGTGTTGCAAATGCGGAAAGATCAATGAATGGATGGGACGCCTGCTTGTTTTCCCAAAGAATGCAGACTAATGGGAAGGTATGACCTCATGGTCTAAGGATCTGCCACTTGCTTTATGCAGAGCAAAACCACAGAGAGGTTGTGCCGACATGACATTGGCCTCAGGTGAAGGTATTTACTTTATAGACAGATTCTTGGGCAGGGGAGGGGAGGTCTATCTTGTGTGTTCAGGGGGGAAACAAGACCCATATTAGCATGTGGCATCAAGCAACTTTCCCCAATCTGATCTCTTCCAGATGTTTCCGAACTACAATTCTTGATCCTTGGAATAGAATAGAACTGGAAGGGACCTTGGAGGTCTTCTAGTCCAGCCCCCTGCTGAAGCAGGAGAACCTATACCATTTCAGACAAGTGACTATCTAGTCTCTTCTTAAAAATCTCCAGTGATGGAGCGCCCATGATTTCAAGCTGTTAATTGTCCTCACTGTTAGAAAGTTTCTCCTTAGTTCCAGGTTGCTTCTCTCTTTGATCAGTTTCCAACCATTGTTTCTTGTCCTGCCCTCTGGTGCTTTGGAGAATAGTTTGACCCCCTCTTCTTTGTGGCAGCCCCTCAAATACTGGAATACTGCTATCATGTCACCCCTATTTCCTCTTTTCTTTAGACCCAGAAGGCAAGACAAGAAACAACGGATGGAAACTAATCAAGGAGAATGGGGAAGCCGGCAGGAAGTCAGAAGTCATCCCTGCTCCCACTGCTTTTAACGACCTTAGTCATTCTGTTTCTTTGTTTAGGCAAGGAAATAGATCTGAAAGGATGACCCAACAGGTTATGGGTTGTCTAGTAGTTCATGGCTAAAACTACACCAACATTCCCCAACGTCTTAACAGAAGTCTTCAGGAAGTGGTTAATTAAATGCAATAAATTTGTTTGGCAAAAGGTAGTTCCCTATCTCTCTCCCATCAGCTTTGACAAGCAGGGCAACATGCCATCTTCCCTCTTGAAATGATCCCATTAAATCCATTCTTTACCATCTTACTTGGGTGTGGCAAAGAATCTCACCTCGGGGCATGCAATCTTTGTGAAGTCGGTGTGGCTGAGCACACTGCCACTTTTGTTCTCGGCTTTCCCTGCTGAACCATCCCCGTTTTCCCCACTCCGTTTTCCGGAGACCTCACGGAGAGATTTTTTTTTGGTTGTTGTTGTTCTGAGCATCTCAAGCTCCCAAATTGCTTTGGCTTTGGAAATTCCCTGGCTGATTCAGAAACTTTATCTGGCTCAATGGATGACCTCAAGCCAGGTTGGGTGGCATGCTTCAGTCGCTACCCTGGTGAGTATTACTTTGTCGGGGGTTCAACGGGGCTCCTGCTTGGGGGAAAAAAATATATATTTTGTCATACGAGAGTTGTTTTATAGACACAAAGCATTCTTTAGATGAGCATGTCCTTTTGAAACATGCATTGGCAACCAGGAAATGAACAGAAATAATTATGATGGATTGATGGTGTGCCATGAAGTCATTTTCAGCTCTTGGCAACCCACCCAAGAAAGAAGGAAGTTCTTTCCAATGGCATTGAAAAAAGTGACTTATGACCTGTCCTTCATTTATGACTGTCATAGCATTTGTAGGGTCACATGATCAAAATTGGGGCACTTGGCAACCCGCATGAATTTACAACCTTTGCAGTACCCCAGGGTCACGTGATCTTTTTGTGATCTTTTTGTGACCTTCCCAGCTGGTTTCCGACAAGGAAAGTCAATGGGGGGAATGGGATTCATTTAATGACTACATGATTCTTTTAACAACAGTAGTGATTCGCTTAACAACTGCGGGGAAAAAAAAACATTGTAAAATTTAGCCTGACTCATTTAACAACCCCTTTGCTTAGTAACAGACGTTCTGGTTTCAATTGTGTTTGTAAGTCGAGGATTACCTGGTGTGCCTTTTTATGATTGCAAACCTATCGATTCTCCAAGATTCTCAATCCCCATAAACTGCAAAGGGACCTGCAAAGTTTTTTGTCCCCCTAATTCAGGGGTCTTCAAACTTGGCCCTTTTATGACTGGTGGACTTCAACTGGCGGAGGAATTCTGGGAGTTGAAGTCCATAAGTCACAAAAGGGCCAAGTTTGAAGACCCCTGCCCTAATTCAACCAATCTCTTCTCATCAAAGCCCCAGCTGGAGAATGTTTTCAAAACCTTGGCTGCATGTCCAAGCTGACGTGCTGAAATTCTCGTTTGTTTCCAGTCCTTATGTCAGTTGACTTAAGTGTTAGTAACTGTACAACAAAATATGATGATAATAAGTAAAACTTGTTTTGTGTGTGACAGATGATGTTTTCATCGAGTTCACACACACCCCTTTTGAGGGGGGGGGGTTTCAAAGTATATATTGCAGTAAAATTCTCATTAGCCAAGCTGGCCAAGGTTGACAGGTGTCCAAGGCAGCTGCAAGTTCTCCGTTTAAGGAAGGTTGTTGGAGGTTTATACAAACAAAGACGGCAGGCTTGTCTTTCCCCTGTGTGGTGGCTCTCTTGAAACCTTACCTCTTTTAATTTTTTATTTGTTTTGTTCATTAATAATTATGCCGCAGGTGGAAACAGCTGGCTGACTTTGCTAGGACTTGTCCGGGCTTGAAAGCTTAAGCCGAGTCAGAGCCAGTGGGTCCCTGAGTCACAGCCCACCGGAAATTCCCAAGCAGTTTCCCTGCTGTGATCAAGAAAAGTAGGGAAACCCATCCAGGCACTGGTGGAGTTGGAAGACCGTTTTAAAGGGAAAGGAAAGGAAAGGAAAGGAGGAGAGGGAGAGGGGGAGGGGGAGGGAGGGAGGAAGGGAGGGAGGGAGGGAGAGAGGGAGAGAGGGAAAGAAAAAGAAAGGAAGGGCAAGGAAGGAAGGAGAAAGAAAGGATAGAAGGGAGAGAGGAAAGGAAGGTGGGAGGGAAGGAGGGAAGGAAGGAGGGAGGGAGGGAGGGAGGGAAAGAAGGATATAGGAAGGAAGGAAGGAGGAGGAGAGGAGATTCCAATAATATAGTCAGCTCAGACCACCAAGACAAATCTGAAAGGTGTTCTCCAGAGCATTGAGAATATTGATGAAAAACAGAATCCTGAGAGTTGAAGTCCGCCCATCTTGAAGCTGCCAAGGCTGAGAAACATTGGGCTGGAGTAAAGAGGGAAGGCCTCTCTTATTGAAAGGGGAGCAGCTTGGACCCTGTTATATCAGGAGTCAGGGGAAGGCCAGCCCAGATAGCAAGGAAGGGGCAAACGAGGATAAATAGATTAAATACATACAAGGTGTTCCAGAGAGGGTGGAGTGCTGGAGAGGATGCTTCTGCACAAACAGGATTTCATGCCAATGCTTAAAGCACTCCACCAGCATTTCTGTTTCTTCATTTTTTAAAATATAATGTTACGAAAATTGTTCAGAAAGAAGATAAAAAAACGAATAGAAATTAATATAGAGTCAGAAAAAGAGAAAAGGAAGAAGGGAAAGAAAGAGGTAAAAGTACCAAAGGAAATGAAAGAGAGAAAATACAAAGAAGTACCTTCCAATTTTTTTCATAACCATTACAGGTACTTATACATTTATCTCTTGCTCTATGGTTACCATATATCTCCACTTCCTTATACAATAATCTATCCTGTCTAAACATCAAGACCATAAATGATAAGTTCATTTTTTTTTCCCCTGACAGAAAAGCTCCGGTTCCTTGGTGTTCTCTGAGCCTGGTTGTTTTCTTGCAGACGTTTCATTACCCAACTAGGTAACATCATCAGTGCTAGAAGGGAGTGGGGTTTTTCCTTTGTCAGAGACTGCCTATAATCCTGTCTAGTCTGTAGGACTGCAACGCAGCCTTTTGTGCATTAACCTCTGATGGCTAACCTAGAAATCAACTGGTTCCAGTTGCATTCTCCGCTGCGTAGCTATTTTCCCTAGCAGGAAGAGCCACAATTCACAAAGTGATCTTTGAAAAAACCTGGCACCTACTTCCAGTCCTTCTCCTCTTGGAAACCTCAGGCTTCAAACCTTTCATCGTGAGCCCAAACAGCCTCTTATGCAATTGTTAGATAGTCAAGGAGAACGAGGGCGCCTCCAGCAATTAATATTTTTCCAGCCAAAGAGCTGAGTAGTTTTGCTACATGGCGCACATTTGCAATTAGAAGAACCTTGTAAATGTACACGTTGAATCTTTTTTTTGAGTTCCTTATTCTGCGCTCTGTTGCTAATGCCCTTTTCTGGTCAAAATTTGGCTCTGTCTCAGTCCAGGCTCAATTTGCCACTCTGCCAGTGGGAAAAATTGGCTCAGGCAAATTTGGGGAGGTGAATCCCTTATCATCTGGTTCTGAGACACTCTTCAATACTTTTCTTCTTGGAAGAAACAAATGTGGGGGGGGGGAACCTGGATCATTGGGGGCTCAATCCCTCCCCCCCCCAGTATGAGAGGCCACCTTAAAGTGTGAACTCACTTTGGGACAAAATACCCCTCTTGTTTTGTTAAAGAGAAGTGGGTTGGGGGCGAAAGTGGTGTATGGGATGAGATCCCCTTTCGAGGGCCTAGGATGGAGGAGGCTGCCCCCTTCCTCCTGCCTTCCCCACTCTCTGCCCAGCCAGCATTCCCAGTGCCAGGTTGGTCTTTGCCAAGTGGAGGAAAGTTGCAGGGTCAAAGGAGGGGAGAAGATGCTTCTCACCCCATTACTCACTTGGCCTCCTCCCCTTCGGAAGCTGAGGTCATGGTTTGTTGTGGATGACTCAGCCACAACAGACCCAGAGTTTGTAGATCAAACCTAGAAATTTATTTTCTTTCTTTCTTTCTTTCTTTCTTTCTTTCTTTCTTTCTTTCTTTCTTTCTTTCTTTCTTTCTTTCTTTCTTTCTTTCTTTCTTTCTTTCTTTCTTTCTTTCTTTCTTTCTTTCTTTCTTTCTTTCTTTCTTTCTTTTTCTTTCTTCATTCCTTTCTTATTTCTCTCCCTCTCCGTTTCCCTCTCCCTCCTCCTTTCTTTCTGTCCCTCTTCTTTCTCTTTCCCTCTTTCCTTTCCTTTCCTTTCCTTTCCTTTCCTTTCCTTTCCTTTCCTTTCCTTTCCTTTCCTTTCCTTTCCTTTCCTTTCCTTTCCCATCCATTTCCATTTCCATTTTTTCCTTTCAGGTTATATTCCATGAATTGTTCATCACATTTAGCTGACCAATCCCACTTGTCTCTGCAGGGGTATCCACAACAGGTAGGGGGTCATAAAAGAATTCACATGTTTCCAAAGGGTGAAGCCTAGCCCCTCCATCTTGACTTTTTTGATTCCTCTACAGACCCCCACCCCCCCAGGCTACATGCTTTAATTTCCAGTGACTCGCTTGTTTCTGGAAATCAGCCACTGAAAATTTGCCTACATTTCTTGGCACGCCACTTCCTCTCTTTTATTTCTTTCCCTTGCAATCCTGGCCAACCGGAAATTTCTTTCCCAAACACACATGGAGCAAGTTGCCTTTTGTTGCCTTGACATATTTATTGTTCTTACTATGTTCTGCAATTTCCCTTCTGGTGCAGAATGGAGAAAATGAGGGAAGAGGAAACTTGAGGTGGAAAGAAAGCTACAGTTAGAAAAACACTTGAGGAGGAAGTGAAGTTTGCTTGGTCATCAGCCCGGGCTGCTGAAGCTTTTAAGCTGGCCAACGTCAGGAAGGCCTTGTTATGTGGCTTTTCAATTTGGGCTCCAAAAAAGCAACGTCTGCAGGTATGGAGAAGCCAACAACTTTGTCTCCTAGCCCAGCTGAAAATCTTAGTCACCATACTTTTTTCCTGGGGGAATCAGAAGATATTCAGATGGGGAAGAAATCAACGTAGAGAAGCACACTTATATAGTTGGGTTCATACAACTCTCTAAGCCCCAAACCTGGATTGACAGAAAACATAATGGTTGTCTTTCACACTTTTGTTCTGTTATTCATTTGCTTCCCACCTTTTGCAACCTTCTTAGAACATAAAACATAGAAACATCTTAGAACATAGAAACATAGGGTAGGAAGGGACCTTGGAGATCTTCTAGTCCAACCCATGGCAGGAGATTCTATACATGGCTGTCCAATGTCTTCTTGAAAGTCTCCAGGGATGGAGCACCCACAGCTCCAGGAGGCAAACTTTTCCACGGGTTAATTGTTCTCACGGTCAGGAAATTTCTCCTTAATTCTAGGTTGGATCTCTCTTTGATAAGCTTCCACCTATTACTTCTTGTCTTGTCCTCAGGTGCTTTGGAGAACAGGTCGACCTTCTCTCCTTTGTGAAGCTCCTCAAGTACTGGAAGACTTCTATCATGTCTCCCCTCGTCCTCTTCATTAGACTAGTCATACCTATTTCCCTCAATCGTTCAATACATGGTTTAGTCTCCAGATTCTTTATCATCTTTGTTGCTCGTCTCTGCATTCTTTCTAGAGTCAGTATCAACATAGACAACCTGATGGACATTGTTTGACAAAAATCATCTAGTAGCAACTGATCTTTCTAAGCATGGGGCTTCAGTGATGTTCTCCAGCCACCTTGTCTTCTGTTGGTGTTGTCTTTGATTTATCCAAAACTCTTCTTGGAAGAGAATCTTCTTCAGTGGCTTTAGGCCCCACATGAATATTGAAGCTTCAGCATCATTAATAGTGCTTTCATGGAGTAGACCAGTTTGAGGGTCTGCAAGAAAGCAGCCAAGCTCAGAAAGCACCAAGGACCCCACAGTCTTCCTCCTCCTCTCCTCAAACCCCACTCCCTTCCAGCAATGATGATGCTATCTAGTTTGGGTAATGAAACGTCTACAAGAAAACAACCAAACTCAGAGAGCACCAAGGACTAATAAAACTTTTATTAAAAAGCATAAACTTTTGTGAACTGCTGCTCACAAAAACCTACGACATTTACTAAAATTTATTACTCAGAAAAGCTGCTAGTAGACTCTTTCCGATCTGGGGCTATCAGAGACTGACACGACTCTCCTCCTACAAAGTCCACAGAAATGGAATGACATTTAAGCATAAAATTCCTTGCTATTAAACACCTTCTTAGGCCTCTTTTAGGGTCAGTGCAGAAACATTATTTACCAACACAGGTTCCAGGCATTCCCCTCCCCCCCCAAAGTATTCTCAAGAACAAGACCCTTCCTAACTGACTTGCAATTTCAAACCCAATTAACTGGCTCTTTTAATAAATGCAGAATGCGCTCTGAAGAAATCTCTTCAGATTGGACGGCGTTTTCTTCAAGCAACTCTCCTGCCAAGCCCCATATATTGTGCTCAAAGGGCCAGGCTTTTCTGGTGGGCAGAAGATAATTGCCTGATATGCTTAGACGTTTGATCAGATTAAGCTGACAAAATGAAAACCAGTGTGTGTGTGAGATCAGATGATTGATGCTTGCTCCTTCCGACAGATATGTGAGAATTTTGTTCCAGCCTTCTCTAGTTTGCTAAGCGATAACAACTGTTTGGTGGAAGGCTTGCTACCAAGTGTAAGAAACTTGTGATGCCCTTGATAAGATTCAGATTGAGCAAACCAGCTCCCATTTATCATGCAACACGTTAAAACTCTAAACCCAGCTAACCAAGCATAGCCGTGTTCGTGTATCGGGCTGTTTTCCTACAAATGAACCATGCGTGGCTTCGCTTGATGGGTTGAGCGCTAAAGCATGCTGAGATTTATTTATTTAATTTGCTTATTTATTTATTTATTTATGAAAATTTATATAGCCGCCCAGCTCGCTCTCAGCGAGTGGGTTCAAGTGAACACTTTCACCAGACTCCTTAAAAAAAAAAAAAAAAAAAACGGAAAACCCGCATTTGCACTAAATGGGCTTTCTGCTTCTTTTTCCAAGTTTAAATTGGACAGGGGCCCAGCAGCTCTTCAAAAGAGGACTGAACTTTATGAAATAAAGAGCTATGGTTTAACCTCTCCTCAATTACTTACTTAGCAGACCCGTTGCGAAGGTGCACGCCACCCATCCTAACAACTGACCCTTCGCTAGCAGAACATAAATTAATCCCAGCACCTTCGTCTAGATAGTCCTCGGCTTAACGACCACTATTGGGAGCAAGGAAGGTTGCAAGTCATGGTCATGTGATATCTCACTTAACAACCTCTGGTGATTCACTTATGGACCATACTGGGTGGGGAATTCTGGGAGTTGAAGTCCACCCCTCGTAACCTTGCCAAGGTTGAGAAACGCTGCTCTACATCTTGAGATTTCATGATCAACTCTCCACGTGTATTAACTAGGTTGCATGAAACGATCTGCAACCCTGTATTCAAAATTGGGGATGGGGAAGCAGTCTCAGTGATTCATTATGCTCTCTTTTCCTCTTATTTCTGCAGACCAACAACATAAACACAAGCTGGTGTGCCGGGAGAGCAACAACATTCCTACCCCATCTCTTCCTCCTTGCAGAGTACAACCATCTGCTCACTTAGACGTGTTGTTTTGTCTACAGCACTGAAATAGGCCTTGAAATGTAACATCAGCTGGAAAAGCTCGCTCGGTCCTCCATCTGCAGTGTTTCACTTCTGCTGAGCACATCTGCAAGGCAACAGCTGCCTTTATTCTCCGATCAGTACATGTGCACATGAGTGGTGGGAAAGGGAGAATCGTGGTCTCGCTCTTCGGGTCAAGCTGAGAAGGAGAGGAACAATCTGACGTATTGTGGTGCGTGCAAGTTACAGAAATTGGTCGAGTCTCAGTTGTGTAAGCGTCCTTGATCCCTAACAACAAATGTTCCTGATCTTACTCAAAGTAAGAAAAGGACTACAGGTAGTCCCCCTCCTATGATCAAAATTAGGACCAAAATTTCCATTGCTAAGCAAGGCAATTGTTGTGGGAGTCTTGCCCTATTTTACAACCTTTTTTCCCATGGTTGTTAAGCGAGTCACTGCAGTTGTTAAGTAAATCACACAGTCCTTAAACGAATCTGGCTGTCCCATTCAGCTGGGAAGGTTGCAAACGGCGATCACGTGACCCTGGGATGCTGTAAATACATGGCTGGTTGCTAAGCATCCACATTTTGATCACATGACCATGGGGATGTTGCAGTGATCATAAGTCTAAGGACCAGTCATTTCAGTGTTGTTGTAACTTCTAATGGTCGCTAAATAAATGGTTGTAAGTCAAGGTTTACCCGTATGTTAGTCTACATTAGCCCCAAATCAGAAGGCATCTGGTAGCTGCTTTTCATAGCTTATGCCTTCTAATCCAGTTTGTGAGTCAGAAAAGGGGCTACGTATCATGAAGGGCTTCCATCAGCAGCTTTGTGGTTGAAGATCTTGGCCCAACTAAATTGCCATAAGTATACATTGTTGCACCTGCAGATCAGCAGAGCTTGTAAAGCGCAGTGTGCCTTTCAAGGATGTTGGGAGAATGGACCACCACCAGCTTTCTTGAAGGACTAGAAGACCTCCAAGGTTCCTGTCTTCATTCAAGGCAACCCTCCCAGTTTGGGCTGGCCTGGCCATTCCATTGCAAAATCATCATCAGTACTGACATCAGCCAAAGCATAGAAAGACTCAAAGAAATAGTGCAAGATCAGAAGATGTGGAGAGATCCGGCCCGTAGAATTGCCAAGAGTTGGACATGACTGAAGGGATAACAGCATCATCCCATTGCGAAATATGTCATGACAAAATATGGGAAATTCCCAGCTCCTAATGGCTGATGCAAGGGCCCTGCTCAACTGTTATGACATCATCAAGCCAGGGCCTTGCCCAAAGAATCTCACCTGCCCCAGGTACTGCTGGATTTCACTCTCCCTGTGACAAGAATCTCAGGTGAGGTCATTGGAGAGGGAGGAGGAAGGAGTGGTAATTCATGACAGCCGAGGCATCATGGGGATGCAAATCCAAATAAGACGTCCAAGGTCCCTTCCAACTCTATTATTCTGTTATTCTGAATTGGATTCTCCATACCCTTTTTATAGAAAAGGGACTTTATGACTCCAATTCCTCGCTGGATTGAAAAACAGATGTTCCTGGAGACTTATTAACAAGTTGCCTACAGACACAGAGAATGAATGGATAATTACAGTGAACTACGGTTACCCTTTATTGAAACTATTAAAACTTTTAGAACTAATGGACATGTATGAAAAGCCCTTGTAGGCATAATATTTTTAACAGGTTTGGAGGTTGTTCCTGTTCTGTTGAAAGACAATTTAAGCAATGGTGGAGAAAAGAAAAATAAAGTACAATACAGTGGAAAGAGGAAAGTGAAAAGTAAAGTAAATGGTGGAGATCATGAAAGAGTGATCCAACTTGGAACTAAGGAGAAATTTCCTGGCAGTGAGAACAATTAATCAGTGGAACGACTTGCCTTCAGAAGTTGTGGGTGCTCCATCACTGGAGGCTTTTAAGAAGAGACTGGACAGCCATTTGTCCAGATGCTATAGGGCCTCTTGCTTTAGCAAGGGGTTGGACCGGAAGACCTTCCAGCCCTACAATTCTATGATTCTAAGTGAGGATATGATCAGGGTATAAAAGAGGTCCTATCTTTCATCTCAGATATGCTGGTACATATGAGATTAAAGCTGTCGTATTTCCTTTCCATCTGTTAAGCAGATAGTATCTGTGTTGAGTTTCTGTGCTCAGCTGAAAACATGCCTGAATAGTGACTTTTGAGTGGCATGGCCTGACTATTTGAATTTACAGGGGGGGGGAGAAAGGCGTTGGGGTTGTGAGGTTCAATACACAGAGATGTGAGCCATCCGTCGAGATATGTGACACCAAAACAAGAGAAGCTATTTCAACCTACCAATTGGAGGCGAGAACCGAACGCCAGACTCTACCCATCGGAATGTCATTAAGATTCTCCGCTCCTTCACTCACCAGCTTTGGAAAGCAGACCGGAAAATCCCTTTTGCTCAGTGCTAATGGCCCGTGAAACAGGTTGCCACAGAAGCTGCAACCGTGACTTGGCTCTATAGCCAATTCTATCGGGACCCTGGGCTATAGTTGATCTCCCTCTCCAGTTCCAGTGGAACAGCTTGCCTTCAAACGTTGAAGGCACTTCATCCCTGGAGGTTTTTAGGAAAAGACTGGACAGCCACCTGTCTGAAATGGCATAGGGTCTCCTGCTTGAGCAGCGGGTTGGACTAGAAGACCTCCAAGGCTCCTTCCAGCTCTAATCTGATTCTGATCCCTCTCTAAATCCCCAGAGGATTGTGGCATTTTGTTTTTACTTGTGGGAGCTGTTAGACAACCAAGACAATTCCATATCCCTAAGCACGGTTAGGTTTCATTACACGGTGTGTAAACTCTACTCCCCCATGAGCTGTAAATGCTAATTGTCACGCAATTATTATGGAGGTATTTATTAGTCACAGCCGAAAAGAAAAAACAAAGAGAATGCCTCCCCATCTGTAAAGAAATTCTCAAGTGCATCGATGTCACTGAGCAAGTGCCAGCGAGGAAAAATACTGGAGAATTTCTGTGCAGCTCATCTTTGATTGATTGATTGATTCATTTGTATCCAGCCTTTCTTTTTTTTATAAATAACTCAAGGCAACGAACATACCTAATACTCCTTCCTCCTCCTATTTTCTCCACAACAGCCCTGTGAGAGGGACTGGCCAAAACACACCCAGTGGGCTTTCGTGCTTAAGGTAGGACTAGAACTCCCAAAGAAAAGTAACCCATGGCATCGGGGGGAAAAGTATGTTTCTTCGTGCCTTTGAACCATAGGAGATTCTGGATTTCGTGCTTGCTATGATGGGCGGGTGACGCAGATCTCTGAGGCCATGGGAGGGAGACAGTGGGTGACACAAGGCCAGCTCTTATTCCCACCACAGGGCTATCTAAATGCAGCCATCAATGGGGCATTTGTGAACCCAGCCATCTTTCCAGGCAGCCCAAAGGACAAGACCATCATCAGCCACTTTGCATCACTGGAAGGTCAAGAGGCAGCCTCGGTCATCCCTCGTGATTTCTCCGCTCCGCCAGCCCAGAGGAAAACCGTCTGAACAGGCATGTTTTTACGGAGAGAAGAAGGGGTTTGAATTCCCCAGAGATCTGGCCATGATCAAACAGGATCTGAGATCATCCACTTTGCCCTTGGAGATTTGGCAAGAATCCGGCGAAGCTTGGTCTGGCTGACGGTTTCATAACTTTGCTCACACATCACAGTTTGCCTCCCTGGGAGCTGATTGCGGGGGGGGGGGCTCAACCAACCCTCACGGGCTTCCCACGAAGTTCTAGGTGGTCCAAACCTGGCCCAGAGGTTGGATTCTTGATTGCGCTTGGAGTTTGTGTCTGTTGCTTGGCTTGTTTGCTGTCTGCAAAGTCTGTATTCTCCCGGGGCGATAAAATATCTGCAGAATGGGGAGGACTCTTCCGTCCACTTCCTCACCGTCTGACTCTTTGGAAAATGCATGCATACCAAGGCAGGCTATTTTTATTTGGAGCAGTTTCTATTTATAGCTCAAAAGGCTCCTTTGTACGGGCTGCATTTCTGCATGCGAAATAAGGCCAAGCTTCTCGGTTTCCATGCATTCACACAGTGCCAGGATCTCTTCCACAGATGTCCTCAGTCGGACATCTAAAGCTGGCATCCAAGGCAGCTTCTCTATCTTGGCAAACTTTAAGTCCTCAGCTCTCAGAATCCCCCAGCCAGCCGTGCTTTAAGGTAGGTGGACTTCAACTCCAAGAATTCCCCAGCCTTCTCAGATAAGTGGACTTCAACTCCCAGAATTTCTACAAGCCCAATTTTTATTTCTCCTGCAGTGTTTTTTCCCATTTCATTTTTTTTTTAAAAATGTGCCAACCACTCCCTTTTGTGGTTGTGGGAAGCATATCAAAGATTAATGTAAAAAAAATAATAATCTGGCTCCCCCCCCCATCCCGCTTTAAAGAACAAGATATCTTTTAAAGATATGCAGATCTGTATTTGAAAGTCAGGTCTTCTAGTCCAACCCAAAATGGATGTCCAATCTTTTCTTGAAAACCTCCAGTGATGGAGCACCCGCTGCCATCCCACTGATTCATTGTTCTCACTGTCAGAAAATTTCTCCTTATTCTAGGTTGCATCTCTCTTTGATAAGCTTCCATTTTTTACTTCTTGTGCTGTCCCCCCCCCCCTCTTCTCTGTGACAGCCCCTGAAGGATTGGAACCCTGCTATCATGTCCCCCCTGGTCCTTCTCTTCATTAAACTAGACATACCCAAATTCCAGCAACCGTTCTTCATATGTTTCAGCCTCCAGCCCCCTAATCATCTTTGTTGCTCTTCTCTGCACTCTTTCTAGAGTCTCAGCATCTTTTTTGGTATCGTGGTGACCACAACTGGATGCATGAAGTGAGATAAGATATAGATTTGTTCTAACATATTACAAAAAGAGAAGCATTAGTAACATGAGGCTGTACTAAACTAATGAATTCATACTGAACTAAAACTTATTGTGGCCCTTTCAAGCACAGTTTTCACAACCTCCACTGAAAGTGATTTTTTACTTTCTGCAAGCAGACTTTGCAGCAGCACCAGTGCCAATATGAAACAAAATCTAACTTCAGTTTTTCCCTAATAAAAAGTCTAGAAAACACTGCAGCTGAAAAAAAAAGTTATATGAAAAGGATGACAGGTTGCATTTTAAGAAGAGCTTCCATTGGAGAAAATTGCAGTTTTGGAGCCTGCAGGAAAGGAAATATAGCTACAATAGGATTTTAGCAATTGCCACGTTCATTTATTCAAGACCCATGGAGTGTAAGATTATGTTGAAAATCCGGCTGCCTCTTTCCTGGAAGAAGGATCCTTGCAGTGCATTGCCACAAATTTCCTGTTAAAAGCTAAAGACAGGAAATCATAAGCAAGAAAGCAGAATGTATAGATATCCGTTTGAAAGTATGATGACCTGCAATTGATATCACTTCCCTCCAGTTGACTGCTGAGGCAGGTTACCATATATCCCATCTGGACTCAGCTCCTATCACCATCTTTGTTTCTCCAGTATACAAGTCCTCATTATGCTAATTTTCAAAAATAGAAGACAGAAATGGAATGGCTTTGCTCCTTTCCTGGATGCAGGGGGCATACAGAGTGTAGTAAAAAAAAAAGTCAAGATGGTGGCCACAACAATGGATCAAAGCTCCACTTCCATAAAATGGTGAAGAAAAGTACATGCATGGAATCCCCTAGAATATAGCTCAGTGTTTTTCAAAACTTGGCAACTTTAATTTGTGTAGACTTCAACTCCCAGAATTCCCCAGCCAGCAAGTGTTATGACCTCCCCAGAAGTCCTTATATCTTAACATTGCCAAGTTTGAAAAACATTCCTACAGCAAAACTGGAGAATTTCTCACAGTTTAAGTGACTGCGAGTCCCCAGCAAACCATGGATGATCTTGAAAGGGCCTGGTTCATCCTGGGAAGGAAGACCACAAGGTAATCCCAGGGCTGTAAGATACAAGGAGATGTCCCAAAACATTCTGGAAGAAAAAAAGGTCAATCTTGTTTCATATTGTTCTCAGGGAAACTGTGTAGACACCACATTCCCAGGATTCAACTCACGTGAGTCTTCATATCTGTCTTGTTTCTAATAGGAAATGGATTAGTTCAGTAAATGAATTTGGTCTGGTATATGAACCTAGCCAATGGGAAGGAACCTTCCGGGAGATGATAAGAACATTAAGAATCCAGCTGGATCAGAGCCAAAGACATTTGTAGCACAACATCTGCTTTCCCATAGTGGAAAACCAAAGACTTATGGAAAGCCTGTGAGAAACGAGCAATCCCTGCGCCCCAATCATCAGACTATGGTGTCCACAGTCATCCTTCTGTACTTGGCTGCTTCATATATTTGATAGCCTTTGATATGTTTGGTCTCTATGAATGTGTCTTAGAATGCTTTGAATGATCTATAAATGGCCAGTCCTCCTATTGTATGGTCACAAATTCTACTACTGAACTAATCCTTCCTTTGATCTGCTGCAAACGTTTTCCCAGGTTCCTACTCTTAATAAGATTTCCCAAAATTGCAAAAACGATTGCATTCTTTCAGTTCTTCCCTGGCCGTTAAAGACCAAATAAGGATCGCCCAGATCAAACTTCTTCAAATTGTTTTGGTATTCCCAATAATACCAACAATTTCTCTACCTTGGCAGCTTTAAGATTTGTGGACTTCAACTGCCAGAATTACCCAGCCAGCATGTTTTAAGATGGGTGGACTTCATCTTCTAGGGACTCAGCAACCTTTTTTGTATCATGGTGCCCAGAACTGGACGTAGTATTCTAAGTGTAGCTCACTAGTGCAGTATAGTAGTATCTTGGGTCTAGGACGGGGTAGGCAACCTTGGCTCTTTTATGACTCGTGGACTTCAACTCCCAGCATAGCTGGCTCAGGAATTCTAGGAGTTGAAGTCCACGAGTCATAAAAGAGCTAAGGTTGCCGACCCCTGGTCTAGGACAATTCACCGTGGCCAACTTGCCGTGGCCATCTCACCACAGCCAATGCAATAAATATCTCCTATTGTTTCTTTAACGTTGTCAAAAATGGAAATTATGTTAAAGAAACAGTGGAAGATATAACATTTATTGTGTTGAGTTATCCCACATGGAATTTTCTGTGGCAAATGGTCCCACAGTGAGTTGACCACATCGAGAAGGCCACATTGAGTTGTCTGTGGCGATATGGCCATGGAGAGATGGCAGCGGCAAATTATCCCATTCTGGAATAACTCCATAAATTCCACCAAGCCATCAATGTTGCCCTGGAGAGTATCAAACAGTGGCTGATCAGGGAGTGTGAAGTGTAACTAGGATTTCTTCCAGAGAGCATGTGACTTTCTGGCTTCTTTCCTCTTGCAAGCCGGTTTTGGCAGTGACATCGTTGGCTAACTCTTGAGTTTATCTACACAGATGAAACTGGGAAGTTGCTGGTTTCCAGATAATGAACTGAAATAGCCTTTTTGACATCCTGTTGAGCCCCTTCCCATTCTTGCTTAATGTTTTAACAAGAGAGAAAGAAAGCAAATTCCGTGTATTGGCCATCCAGAGTCGCCTTATCAGTGAAATGGGTTGCATATAAATTTAATAAATATCACGTGAAGTGTTAGTGCCACTTTATAATGCCTTGGTAGGACCACACTTGGAATATTGCATCCAGTTTTGGTCACCACAATATAAAAAAGATGTTGAGACTCTAGAAAAAGTGTAGAGAAGAGCAACAAAGATGATTAGGGGACTGGAGGCTAAAATATATAAAGAATGGTTGCTGGAATTGGGTATGTCTAGTTTAATGAAGAGAAGGACAAGGGGGGACATGAGAGCAGTCTTCCAATATTTGAGGGGTTGCCACAAAGAAGAGGGAGTCAAGCTATTCTCCAAAGCACCTGAAGGCAGGACAAGAAACAAGCTAAATACTGTCCCAGAGGTCAAGAAGTGGCTAAGACTGAGAAATCATAACAAGATTCTGAGGAGTCTTTTTTAAAAATACAATTTATTTTATAAAATGCATATAAAATCCAAAGTATAAAAATATAAACATTTATGCCATTGAAGCATCCATAATTTTTCACACAGTCACATAAAACATTGTGAGAGCTAACACCAAACAGATGATTGCTTGGTGCCTCTTTCAGTCAAAACTGAACATCCTCTCGCCTAGGCCCAAATAAATATATTATTATTATTATTATTATTAATTATTAATTATTATTATCATCATCATCATAAAGAACAACAAACAACAGTCTAAGGATATTCTAGTGCGGGAGCTCCCTTAAACCTAAGTCCCAAACTTTGGACAGAACGCAAAATACATTGCATTCAAATTCTAAGGCACAATCGCGATGCTTTAGGAAACCATGCATTGGTCGAGCATCTCTGCACATTCCCATTGTGCTAGAGCTGAATCTGACCTGGTTTCCTTCCTATATACCTTCCTCATGTCCCTGTCATCTCCAGAACTTCAAGGAATGGATTCTGGGTGAGTTCCCTCCAGCTTTACAGCTGGCTCTTTCCAAGGTTAGCAAGCTCTGGTCTTGTCAACCATCAGAAGGAGCCATGTCAAGAGGCTGGGATAGAGAGAAAGGTTGAAGAAGCTGAGGAATGGGGCAGATAAATCTCCTAGCCTTTTTTTTTTAATTATCTCCAGTTGGGGAGAAGGAGTTGGACCAGGAGTACATGCCAAGCAATGGGAGATAAACAAACCAAGAAAAATTGGCTGAAGTCTTCAAAGGACTAATTATGCTGCAGAACCTTGATGGCTCAACACAACAAGGTGCCACCTCTGAAAGATCTATTATTCATTTTTAAAAGTAATCTCTTGTCATTTGTCAGTGATATCCTGAGAAGGTCCCAGGAGATAACACTTCAAGCAAACTAAATTCTCAGTAGTGAGGGACCTCAGGTAGCCGTGTCCCTACAACCCTATTAACCATGTCAGTTACATATCCAATGACTGCATTCATAGAACATACTAAGCACGGTTAGTTTTAATCTTGGCTAGTTTGCAGTGGGATTTTAGTTTCAGTTCCAGGTCTTGTGCAAATCTAGAAAAACAGATTAATTCGGTAATGAAGGCTAAGCATGCTTTATGAATGCATCCAACCTATAGCTTGGAAGTTGCCTAAGAATGGGCTCTTAACTACCAATTTGCTGGCCTGTATAAAGGTGAATTGCATGGAATTGAATCAATGCGTTCATTTAGTTCAACATCCACCAATTTGCTTGAAAAATACATAGGCCATTTTTCCATTGCAGTTTTACTCTGCGTACATTTTTCTAAGTTTCCCTTCTGAGTTGGGGTTGGGATTAGAATTGTTAGCTGGGATTATTCTATTCATCAAAATTTGGAACTGATTGCACCTTTTCTCTCAATCTCTTTCTTTCTATCAGTTTTAGTGCACATTTATGCATAGTGTAAAAGAAATTTCTTTACATGAAAATTTGCAGAAAAAGCAAATGGCCAAACACTGAAAGACAAAATCCTTTTTGATCTGGAGAGAATATTGTGGGGGGTTTTTCCTAAAAAAAAAGAGATAATAAATAATAGTAGAACATTCAAAGCATTTTAGATCATTTCCACAACAGTCCTGTGAGGTAGATTGGCATTGTTACTTATCATACAAGATTGCGTGGTTGGGAAAGAGAGATCAAATAAGGCATTTAGTGAGTTGGAAATTAAGGTAGGATTTACCGGGATGTCCCTCATTCAACTCAGCTTCTGGACCAGATATGAATTCTGAATTTCCAAATATGCTGGGCTCAGCTATCGTGGCCGGTAGTGAAGGAAGGCAAATGTCTATGGAGATCCTCAGTCGTCCAGGTCATGGTTGTCCCAAAAGTGCTTTTTCAAGAGGCAACTGGACTTTCTTGGTTTCTCCTTGAAGACGTTTTGCTTCTCAGCAAAGTCCACATTCTGGACAGAGAGGACTGCTAGTTTGAAAGAACGGTCAAAGAGGCCATCTACATTAAAACTGAACAGCCCTCTCTTAACAGAGGGGGAGGGATACGACACCACCCATCTCCTGTCTACAACACAGTCCTTTCAGCAGTTCCAAGAAAGTCCCACACCCATTTATTCAAATAAACCTCCAAGTGGCCTCAACGACTCTCAGAAAGAGCACTAACGACCAGATGACTGCAAGGAATATAAATCCGTCTATCCTCCACCATTCAGTCAGAACTGAAGAAGCTTCTTGGATGAGAAGCGAAACGTCTTCAAGGAAAAACAAAGAAAGTCCAGTTGCCTCCTGAAACAGCACCTTTGGAAGGAAGCTGAGGACTACAATCTTTGCGGTTTGGGAGCGAGGGCTCGTGAGAAGAGGACAGGGCTTCAAATGGATGGTGGTGACAATTATTTTGATTTTTGAATTCCTGAGCCAGCCATGCTGAGGGGAAAGGGAGAGGTTTCCAAGCTGAGCCATGCTGGCTCAGGAATTCTGGGAGTTGAAGTCCACGAGTCATAAAAGAGCCAAGGTGGCCTACCCCTGAACTAGGCTTTAACACATCTATAAATTTAGCAATCTGACCCACAGGAAGGAGCTTGACCCCAAATAGTACAAAAATCTCTTCTCACCGGGGAAGAAGTTACTGGAAAAAACAATCTTTTTTTTAAGGGACGGATTCTGGCAGCTGAAAGACTAATCTTTCACACTAGCCAGCAGTAAACTATACGTGTGGCTGTGTGTATATGTGCATGTACAGATACGTATATACACACAGCCCAATATCTCCAATACAGCACAATGAAATAATAACATTAGATATTACCATAAAAATACACCAAATAAACTATTATTAAAGTATTATTAAATTAAACTAGACATTGACTAAAAAGGAATATTCAAATTTCAAAAATGCCTGAGGCTTTGGGAAGGCTTTTTTAGCCCTGCAAAAAAGGGCTGTTAAATTATTCCTGCTGTTAGCAGAAAAATGTTAATTCCCATACTTTCATCCCATCCTTTGCTTATATATATACATATATATATATATAAGTTAATCGCCACTATTGCAAATATAAGTTAATCTTCTTGCTTTTCATTGTCCTTTAAATATTTGTTAAGGTGCTGGACTCTCTGGCTGTTTTAAGAGGAATAAAAATAGGAAAGCCAGCAGAGAGGTTGATTTTTTTTGTGTGTGTAACACAACCCTGAGATGCAAATAAATACTCTGGTATTTCCACCTCAAAACTGGGTGGAAAAATATTTCAAGACAAGCTAGTGGGCTAGAGGCTGAAATGGCAGGAGAAGTATCAGAAGCCCTGGAAGGAGGGAGGGAGGGGGAAGAGGAGGAGGAAGAGGAGGAAGAGGAAGAAGAGGAAAAGGAAAAGGAGAAAGAGGATCAGGGGAAGGAGGGCGGTTTAGCATCATGTCTGCTTGTGACGACAATGTCCCAAAGCTTGCGCAGCATGGCTGATGACTTTTGTGTATTTCCGGAGTATCTGGCAACCTTTTTGTTTCTTCTCAAAGCTGTCTGTGCTGGAATGATTGCCATAGGTCACGTCCACGTGATTGACCTTGTACTTGGAGCAGAGCAGGCAGGTGAGATTGGACAGGAGACCTCCGGTGTTGTTGGTGGTGTTCCTGAGTCGCCGTAGCAAGTCTTCCCTGGACTCACCGTCGAAGCTTTCCTGGTCTTTTGTGATGTTGTCCAAGGAGGCATTAAAAAAGGCAAAGATCTTGTAGAGGTTGATCACCCTCTCCTTGTCACCCAGTGAGCTGTCGAAAGGAGGAAACGCCTGGTCAGGCTCACAAAAGTCATCCAACTCCTTCTTCTCGCTGAAAGGGGGACCTTGGCTTCTGAGCTGCTCCAGAGAAACAAGAGAACCAAATTAAGGGCTGTCAAAAACATTCATTTCAGAAGACAAAGCAAAAGATCCTTCCATTTTGGAGTGCAACCTTTACACCAGGAGTGTCCAACCACGGCCGCTTTAAGAACTGTGGACTTCAACTCCCAGAATTCCCCAGTCAGCATGGTCTTAAAACGACCAAGGTTGGACACCTCCCCTCTTTTGCACCCATGTTTGGAGGGCGAAACATGTTGGGAACATTCAAAATTCATGTGCTACCTTCACTCCTCAAAAGAAAAGCAGTGACCTCCGACTCCTTTTGGTGCCGTAGAATAAGGTAACATACAACCTCAACTTTTTACTTTTACATAATAATATATACTAGCCATTTCCATAGTAATTAACGTATCTAATCAGCAAAACCCAAAATCAAACATCCATATTTTTTTCACCTCAAGCACAAAGACCCGAAGCGGTTTTCAAGTATATCCTTGATTGGTTCCGGGATGTGATGAGTATCAAAAACAATGAGTAACAAACAAATTTTTTTCCCATAAGGAAAGTGAGTGAGTCATAAGGCAGCTGACACTGACAAATTCTAGATTGTGCATTGAGCACCAAACAAACAATGAGTACCAGGACAAAATTTTCGGTTCAAATTTGGCATTGAGTATCAAATTCAATGAGTTTCAAAGCAGTTGAGTACCAAGGTACCACTGTAGAAACAAAATTAATTGTATTCTTTTCTTTTAATCAAAACAGTCCATTTAGACACCTCTGCTAACTCCATTAACTTTTGCAGCCATTCGTCCATTCTGGGAACCAAAGCATCCTTCCATTTTTGTGCACAAAATGGCATAACTTTATGACTGTAATTCAAGGCTCGGTTACAGTCGTAAGTACTTAGGATAGGAAAGAGATATAACAGAGATCACTTACATAACTCTCAAATAACTCTGGAGCTGACGTGTTCAGACGTGACACCAGGCACCGCACTTGATCAAAGACAGGGTGCTTGCAAGGCCGAACATCGTGACACATGGAATTTCTGTTTGGGTGCAAAGGTCTCCCAGATGAGAATCTGCAGTGTGCGATCAGCAGCATGGAGATAACTCCTGGTTGGAAAACAAAGCAGAGGAGGTGAATTTTTCTGCTAGTAAGAAAATCAAAAAAAGCTTTTGAACCTCACGAGCTTTAATCTCAAGTTTGTTCTCATTTTCCCACCACCCTGTCCTTTTCTCCTGATTTTGCCACCATTTGCAATTTTTGTTTTTTTAAATCGCCTCTGCATTTTTTTTAACTTTATGGAACTTTCAGCATTATTTCTGTATTACAGGCAGTCCTCAACCTACCGCCATAATGGAGCAGTTGTATGTCATAACACTCATGAAATGGGTGACCGATTCAATTCAACTTTTTTTTTTGCAGTGGTTATTAAGCCAACATGGCAGTTGTGAGGCAAACCCCATCATAAATGAAGCCCTATTGCCAAGCACCCAATGTTCATTCACATGACCACGAGAGGGGCCGAACCATTGAAATTTTGAACCTATGTCCGTTTTTTTGGATTTGGTCATAACTTTGAACAATTGCTAAGTGCACAGTCATAACTCAAGGACTGTCTGTACACAGTTGCTTGCAACGCAAACAGAAGAGCAACAGCTTTATCAGCCACTCTGCGGATACTCAGCCAGACTGAAATAAGATTAAAATGCAGAGCTATTAAGGACATGTTAGTTTTGATCCTATGACATCTTTGATGGGCTCGCATCTTGGCTTAGATCTGTTTCAAAATATAGAATTACAGAGTAACAGAGTTGGAAGGGACCTTGGAGGTCTTCTAGTCCAACCCCCTGCTCACGCTGGAGAGCCTAGACCATTTCAGACAAATGGCTGTCTAGTCTTTTCTTAAAAACCTCCAGTGATGAAGCACCCACAACTTCTGGAGGCAAGCCTGATCAATTGTTGACTAACTGAGTAACAGTTAACTGATTAATTGTTCTCACTGTCAGGAAATGTCTCCTTAATTCTAGATTGGATCTCCCTCCGTCAAGCTTCCACCTGTTACTTCTTGTCCTGCTCCCAAGTGCTTTGGAGAACAAGTCAATCCCCTCTCCTCTATTACAGCCCCTCAATTTGGCTCAGACATAAAACATAGAATAGAACATAGAAGAATAAGAGTTATTAGAATCAAAACCTTCTAATGACAGAACAAGAGCTGGAAGGGACCTTGGAGGTCTTCTAGTCCAACCCCCTCTTCAAGCAAGAGACCCTATACCATTCCAGACAAGTATCTGTTTTTCTTGAAAGCCTCCAGTGATGGAGCATCCACAACATATGGAGGCAAGCTGTTCTACCCTGACCTGCCGTTCAAATTTGTGTTGAAACAGCTGGGAAAGTTCTCAGCATCACATCACTGCCCTGATTTCATGCATCCAATGGATTTGACAGACCAACATTAAAAAAGAAAATCAAAGGGGAGATTTGATAGGGTTTCCCCTGGAAAGACCCTTCCAAATTTAGCACAGCTCTAGCCTCCAGCGACTGAGAAAGGTGACAAAGCAAAACAGAGATGGAAGAAGCCCAGAACAGATGTCAAAAAAAAACCAAGATTTCTGGAGGACGGGAAAAAAAAGAGAAAAGAGGCCCCAGCAAGGAATTTTTTTAAAAAAATAAATAAATAACAGGAAATCTAGCAGAATCTTCAGCCTGGGCATGTCCATGTCAAAACACAGGCACACCTCTTTGCAGAAGGATAATTGCACAAGACCCAGGGAATTCTGACACTCAAAGAGTTGTGATCTTGAGAAAAAAAAAAGACTGGGAGAAAGGTTGTGCGGGTGACGAAACCCACAAGCTGGAAACTGCAACCCAGCAAACGTTACATCACAAAGCGCAATGTGGTTGTTTTGCTAAGGCTGCAAATACAGGAAAGAGAATGCAAGCTGATAGGGCTGGCTGTTCAGTTTGGATCTGAAGGCAAAATCGAGGGAGGAGCCCCTCTTGAACCCACAGTCTGTTGAGAACATGGCCACTGTTCGGTTTTTAACCGCTCAGCGTTGCAAATACAGCCCTTGCTTTGTCCAGAAAGACCTGCCATCATTGGCCAAGGCGCATAGCTAAAAGGGACCTGCTCTGTAAAAAGAGATACCAAAGTATGCTCATTCAGTTCAAGTTCACTTCTTTCATAGCATCTAAAAACTCCCTTATAATCCCTTCATTCTGGTTAGGATCGGGGCGACTGGATGGAGCTGAGCGTTTGCTGGCCCTTCCTGACACCTATACAAAGTTCCCAGCAGATTTTTTTTCTTTCTTCGCGCCTTTTTCTTTCACTTTCTTCATAGCATGGTGGATAGCAAAATAAGCGGCATATGAATTTAATGAAGAAATGCATGAAAATCATAGAGTTGGAAGGGAACAAAAGGGTCATCAAGTCCAACCCCTGCTCTGAATGACGATCCAGCTCTGTCAACAACCTCCAGTGAAAGGGAAGGAAGCCTTGCGTGCCGTGACATATTCCGCTGGTCGACAGCTCTTAGCGTCAAGCAATTCTTCTTGATGTCTAATCTGTATTCTTGCAACCTTGAAATTTCACCCCGTTGATGCCTCCTGGCGTCCAGAGGAAGAAGGCCTGTCCCAAGGTGGGCTTTCTGCCTAAGGTAAGACTTGAACTCACAACCTTTCCTCTTTCTAACTTGATGCCTTCAGCTCCCTACACCAAACCGGCCCTCACCGCATCCTTAGTTTCCCCCATTTTCTTCAAATATCAACACTTGATTAAGACAAGCAGTTCGTTGCACCGTGAGCCAGGTGTTTTCCAGGCAGTCAGGAATAAAGGAAAAATAAAATATTAAAACCTTCGGATTAAATGTCCACATTTAGCAAAACCCAGCAGTGGCCTCACTTAGGTAGGTAAGAGAAGGAATAAAGTGAAAGTTTGAAATCGGTTAATTCCAGCTGTGTACCTTGACAGGGTCAATGGCAAAGCAAAATCAAAGCTTGGGAAAAGAGTTCGATTTTTTTTTTTTTTTTTTTACCTGCGACGAGGGTTCTCATTGAAAGTTGCATCCTAGAATGACGTAAGAGGAACAGCAGCTCGCAGGAGAGTTCATTCATAAAAGTGATGCCTAGAAAGGAACATCGTGACTGGTTATATACTGAGTGAGGCATGGGAGGGAAGCTGAGATCATTAATTACTCGGGGGGGGGGAATATCTTCTCCACACACCCCTTGCATTTTTTTTAAATGCTCAAAAGCACACTACTCTTCAGTCAAGAAAACCAGCTTCATGCTTACATCACGGATGACTCAGCATAAGGGGAAAAAGTCCCCCACACACAGACAAACACACACACTTAACAATCATTTCACAAGCGTGAGTGGAAAAATAGGGGTGACGGGTACCTTTATTGCCCCCTGGTGGCTTTGCATGGGTTTTTTTTGTTTGTTTTTTTAGGCCATAAGAATACTAATTTCCGTTCAATAAAATGATGGAGAAGACAGAGGTTTAGAGCTGCTCCACTTGGGAAGTTTCTGGGCTACATTTTTCAATCAGAATAGAGCTGGAAGGGACCTTGGAGGTCTTCTAGTCCAACCCCCTGCTCGAGCAGGGGACTCTATACCATTTCAGACAAGTGGCTGGCCAGCCTCATCTTAAAAACCTCCAGGGATGGAGCATCCACAAATTCAGGAGGCAAGCTGTTCCACTGGTTAATTTTTTCTCACTTTTTGGAAGATACTCTTGATTTGTCCAAAAGCCAAAGGTTGCAGACCTTTGGGGAGAATTTCGGAGAGACCTTGAAAAGGAAGGAATTCTTTTTAAGAAGTCAGCTGATATAAAGGAAATCTCGAGTTTCAGGTGGAGGGTTTTTGGAACAGATGATCATCGGGTGGAAGAGAGCCATATTCGGTCTCCTGTTTAGATGCAAAGACAGGAGTTATAAAGAGAATATTCTACACCGGCCTTTCTCAAGAGGTGTGGGTTACAACTCCCAGGATTCCCCAACCAGAACTTTTGTTGTTGAGGTTGAGAAACACGCTTCTATAGAAACCTGACCTTTCTAAGTAGCCCTTAAGTTGAATGTTATCTTGGACAACAGTGTGATAAATACCACTTCTGATGTAATGGGTCCACCCAAAAGAACCCTAATTGATTACTTTCTTTTCTATAACAACTCTTACCTTTCTTGAACAAAAAATTAGCCCGGCGCTCTCTCTCTCTCTCTCTCTCTCTCTCTCTCTCTCTCTCTCTCTTTCTTAAGAATTTGTGGTATTTGTATGTGATGCAATGTAGATATTTACAAAAGATTTTTAACTACATTGGATTAGGGGGATTCACGACACACCCTTTTAGGTATATTTCTTAACCATTCGTCAGCAGTTCTATATGTACACACCAGAGAAAGGAACGGTTCACTTTTCTTGACAATTCATAGCCACAAGCTTCTGTTGACTTTTTCTTGTCAAATACATTTCCAGTCTTAAAACGGTCAGGCTGTGTTCAGACAACCCACTTAATAAATGGAGTTAAAGACTTAGGGCTGCAGAATTAACACAAACCAGGTCTAGCGTGTGTGCCGCACGCTGGACTTGGTTTGTGTTAATTTTGGCCCTGCAGCTCAAATTTTGACACAAACTTTGGTTTGCGGTCGACTTATAACCATTCATTTAATGACTGTTCAAGGTTACAACGGTGCTGAAAAAAGTGACTTACAACTGTCACAGAATCCCTATGGTCATGTGATCAAAATTTGGGCACTTGGCAACCCCTCATGTATTCACAACAGTTGCAGCATCCCAAGGTCCTGTGACCGTCATTTACAACTTTCCCAGCCAACTTCCGATAAGCAGGGGGGGGGGGAAGCCATTTTCGTTTAGCAACGGCTTAATTCACTTAATAACCATGTTGATTTGCAGAACGACCATGGCAAAAAAAGGTCGTAAACTTGGGCACTTAACAATCCTCTTGCTTAGCAATGTAAGTCCTGGTCCCAGTTGTGCTGGTAAGTCAAGGAATTCCAATATCATTTTTGTTTGTTAATCTAAGTTGACTTTTGTACCATTTAACTGAATTTCTGCTTTCTTTCACTGGTGGAAAAGGGTGGAGTCTTCAGTTTACATGTGTTGGACATGTGCTGGTCTGGTTGAATGATTTAAGTTACTTGATTAGGGATGGCCAGGCCTAGGATCTAGTCCACCTTCAATCACAGATGTGACCTGCAAGACTTTGAGCTTCCCTCTCAGCCCGAGAGCCAAACGTGATCTAGTTAGGGAAGGTGTTGGGGCGAGCTGGGACATCCAGTTTCCATTCTTCCCTTGGTCACCAAAGTTCAGGATCTCTCAGTCCAACCTACCTCAACAGGTTGTCTGGGGGGGGGGTGCAATGAAAGAGACAGCGCTTTGGATGTCACTTTGAACACTTGGAGAAAAGGTGGGATAGCAATAGAATAAATGAACCAACAAACACCCAGGGTTCCTATCCAATACAGCCTTGTTGACTACGAATTCTGGAAGGTGAAGTCAATACATATGTGTCTAAGGTGGCCTGCTCTTATTTCTGAGGTTGTTTCATGTTAGAAACTAAGATTCTTCAAAAACTCTCACAAAGAGGTATTTGTGGAAATACTAGATCCTTCACACTCATCACATTCCAGGTGTCCTTCAATCAAATGTCAATCTGGAAGACCGTCTTCTAGACCAGGAGCCTCCAAACTTAGCAAATTTTAACACTTGTGGACTTCAACTCCCAGAATTCCTCAGCCAGCCATGCTAGACCAACATGTCTAGATCAGCCTTTGCTACGTTTAGATTTTTGCCACCAGACTCCCTTGCTTGTTCTCATTTTGGTCTTTTTGAAGTTTGGGTTGAAGGGTCGACATAAGAATTTGCATTTTTTTTTTCTTCACAAGGTTGTTTTTTTTCAGAAGAGAAAGTCTCAGAATGAGCCACAAATGATTCTACTGAATTATGGAAAAGCTTGAGGTTAAAACTTTTGGATGGAAAATGGTTAAAACAAAACAAAACAAAGGGAATAATAAAAAAAACAAGCTGACCTTTCAGTCAAACTGATAAAGAAAATTATGAATAATTTCAAAATTTTTCCCCCCAAATGTAAATTAAGAAAGGAAGCGTCTTGGGTAGATATTGGGGCTGTTTGAAAGAAGATTGCAGCCTAGATAAAGGGAAAAAAATATTTAATTTGCATCTGAATGTGAAATTATCTTGTGAGTTTTTAAGAAAACTCTCTTGTCTTTTAAAATTAATATATATTGATCACAGAGATGTGATGAGAGAGAGAGACAAAGATAATAGATGATAGGTAGGTAGACAGACAGACAGACAGATACGAGATAGAGATGATGGATAATAGATACATAATAGGTAATAAGAGAACAGAACAGAATAGAAGCTGGAAGGGACCCTGGAGGTCTTCTAGTCCAGCCCCCTGCTCAAGCAGGAGAACCTACACCATCTCAGACAGGTGATTGTCTAGTCTTTTCTTAAAAACCTCCAGTGATGGAGCATCCACGATTTCTAGAGGCCAGCTGTTCCACTGGTTAATTGTCCTCACTGTTAGGAACTTTCTCCTTAATTCCAGGTTGCTTCTCTCTTTTTTCAGTTTCCAACCATTGTTTCTTGTCCTGCCGTCTGGTGCTTTGGAGAATAGTTTGACCCCATCTTCTTATAATAGATAATTAATAGATAATGATGGATGGATCCATTGTCAAAGTGCAATGAACCATTAACTTTATGACCTTTCCATGTCTAGACAAGGAAATATGGCAATTGCTTGGGCAGTCAGGAGAAGAAGCTGGTTATTTGGCAGCAGGACAAACATTGATTCCGCCAGGCCTGTTTTAGGCTGATCCTAGCCCAGCCCTCCTCTGTCATCCATATTTCCTTCCCATTTCCACCTCTTCAGATTCCTTCCTCATCATTCAGACGTGCTCTGCCTTGCAATGACAAAGCAGCAGCTTTGGAACAGCAAAATATGTGTCTGTGAGGAGCCTGTCTGTCTGTGCGTTAGGGTTAAGGTTAGGAAGGAATTCCATGGTGAGAAAGGAAGGAAGGAAGGAAGGAAGGAAGGAAGGAAGGAAGGAAGGAAGGAAGGAAGGAAGGAAGGAAGGAAGGAATTCCATGGAAGGAAGGGAGAGAGGAGTAAAAATTAGGTTACTGATGTTTAAAGCAAGAGTGCATCACTAAAAATAAAATTTATAATGATTTAGATCATCTGCTACCTTTGATGTGTATGTAGAAACTATTGAAAGTGTTATAAATCTCCTCCTTTCCAGTGATAAATAAGCAGCCATTGCTCCCACGACCGCCTGGGTGAAATATTCTGTATTCTGTAAATATTCTGTAATGAGCAACGATACTCAAAACCAGAAAACTGGAAATAACACGAATTCCTTGAAAGTCCAACAGGCGGTTGGTTGCACAAGAGCCAAACTTTCCTTATTTGAGGCACGGATGCCTGGCTGATTCAGAGCCACGTTGGCTTCGTAAAGGAAACATGAGATCAGCCAGCGCTGGGGGCAACCCAGATCCTGCGGCTGCCTGCACAAGCTTTGCCTACAAACCCCTGACCAGAAGAATGATCTAAACGGAGCCCTTTTGCCAGAGGGGAAAAGGTAGGAAGGAAAGGAAAAGATTTGCATAAGGCAAGAAGAGGGGGGGGGAATCGGAAAGCCCGTCTTATTGCAAGTCCTGAGGATGAGCAAGGAAACAGGATGCAGGGCCACACCTGGGGCCCAAAGCAGCGACTGCAAAGGCTGGAATATAGCCATGTCAGTAAATGCAGGCGGTCCTCGACTTACAACCGTTCGTTTAGCGACTGAAATTACAGTGAAAAAGTGGTGGTCCTCGCGCTTACGACCATTGCAGCCTCCCCGCGGTCACGTGATCCAAATTCAGGCGCTCGGCAACTGGCTCCTATTTATGACGGTTGCAGGGTCCCGGGGTCATGTGATCCCCCTTTTGCAACCTTCTGACATAGCTGGCTCGGGGAATTCTGGGTGTTGAAGTCCATCCATCTTCAAATGTGTGCCCAGGTTGAGAAACACCCTATTAAGAATTACAGTGTGGTTGATATCAACTTTTGGAAAATCTTCAAGGGCCAGAACTGAGGACCTCAAACTACAGTCCAGGTAGCCCTCAACCTACGTTGCTCAGCAACCATTCCAAATTATAACAGGCTTCCCCAGAGCTACCTGTGACCCAAATCCAACAGCTATCCAACCCCCTCATGGATCCCAGTTTGTGCAGTTGGCCACCGGCCCGCATTTACAGCCATTTGCAACGTCCTGCAGTCACGTAACCACAATTTTCAGTCTCCCAGCTCAATGGCGGGTCACCTGCCCAAATTTTCAGGTCACATCAGAAGAATTTCCCACCTGACATGCTGCCAATCAGTGTCGACAGGACCAGGCTAAAGGGAGTAAGCTAGAAGGAAGCCTTTAACTGGCCTTGATTGGCCTCAAATAAAGTAAAGCAGGATTGGAGTTGGAGAGAACCTGAATGGGAGACCAGGTAGGCTTGTAATTGACTTCGGTTGTTCAGATGTACGACCAGAATCTGGCCCACCATCTTAACTTCCTCTCATTCAGAGGCAACAGCTTCAGTTTGTCGACAGTTACAACACCAGCTTGGTTAATCCTAGCTAATAAACCTACTTCTTGGAAGAAAACGATCAATCAGTCCTGTGGCCTCTCAGCCCAATTCTGGAAGTTCTCAATGCCTGAGAGATGCAGCTTAGAGATTAAACAGCGAGTCCTTCAGTTGGATTTGCAGATAGATAGGAACAAAACCCTTATATAAGAAGATGGCCTTTCCCTGGTAGATCTTTCTCCTTATCTATTTCCCTCTATAATATATCCTTTCTGTCTCACACAGAAATGTGTTTTTGTCGGCCAGGCTCAATGTCACTGATGGTCTTGGAAGAAAAGTTCCATCATACCTCACCTAAAGATTGTTTGTGTCCAACTCTGTTATTCTATTCTAATTCTATTCTATTCTATTCTAATTCTATTCTATTCTATTCTATTCTATTCTATTCTATTCTATTCTATTCTATTCTATTCTATTCTATTCTATTCCATTCCATTCCATTCCATTCCATTCCATTCTCCATTCTTCTGTTAAATGCTTTGATCAGATGGGGTTAAAGCAGGCATGAGGAATCTCTAGAGCAGGTGTCTCCAAACTTGGCAACTTAAAGACTTGTGGACTTCAACTCCCAGAATTCCCCAGCGAGCTATGGGAGTTGAAGTCCACAAATCTTAAATCTGCCAGGTTTGCAGACTCCTGCTCTAGAATTTCTTGAACAAAACCTCCCCCGCCCCGATTGCCATCCATTGACGAAAACAAGTTGGGGCTCCTGGCAGTTGAGGTTCAGCAACGTCAACCCCAGCTCCACTGGACTTTCCAACATTTCTCCAGCTGTTTTCTTAAATCTCCAGACTACTTCGGGAAGGTCTTATCCATGGAGTGGATGGGATAGAAAACAGCTGCTTTGGGGGCTTCTGTAAAATAAGCCAGAGCAGAATCAGAGATGAGACGGAATTGCTCGGCAGAGATAAAGTCTCTCCTCCACGCCTACAAGAGGATTTGCGGCTTGTCTCATCTGGAAGATGCAGTTGATCCAATGGAAGCCAGAGCACAGCCGGTGTCTGTGTGGTCTCAGCAAGGAGGAAGGAAAAGCTCCCGCTGGGCACCGCTGCGCAGAAGGAGCCATGAGGTCATCAGCCGTGGTGCTGTTGACACTAAATTAGATGTCGGAAGGGGAATTGGGCAAGGTTAGGGTTAGTGGCCCCACCTTCTCCAGGACAGCACTGTTCTCCTTCTCCTTCCGGTTCAATTAGCCAGACAAAACGGAGAATAAAGAAAATGGGAAGAGATGCCACAATGTTAATCTCTGCTTATCGCTTGGATGCTCTTGAGTACAGGTAGTCCTTGAGTTTCGAGCAGCATCAGAGTTGTAACTCGTGACTGCTGTAAAATTTCTCAAGATATCTTGTGTGCCTTTCCATTCCGTTTGTTGGAAAATCTGAGCAGCAGAGGAAAGGAAGGGCTACCAGGCTAAGCCTTCACTCCTCCGTTGCATTTAACAGCCCTTGGGAACTCAGACGCAGAGAGCATAGCTTGTCCGCAGCAAGCTGAAGCTTTATGGGGTGGGGAAGAAAGAGAGTCCCAGAGCCAGGAAGAGGAGGTAGAGCAAGAATTCCCAATATTTGAGGGGCTGCGACAAAGAAGGAGGACAACCCATTCTCAAGGGCACCTGAAAGCAGAACAAGAAGCAACGGATGGAAACTAAGCAAGGAGAGAAGCAACCTAGAACTAAGGAGAAATTTCCTGACAGTGAGGACAATTAACCAGTGGAACAACCTGCCTCCAGAAGTTGTGGGTGCTCCAACACTGAGGGGGTTTAAGAAGAGATTGGACAACTATTTGTTTGAAATGGTATAGGGTTTCCTGCTTGAGCATGGGGTTAGACTAGAAGACCTCCAAGGTCCCTTCCAACTCTGTTATTCTGTTAATGGATTGCCTACAACAGCAACCTTGTTCTGATTGGAAATGAACCACAATAAAGCCACTGAAGCCAGCCACTCAGCAGTCCAAATAATAATACTTCATGCAAATAATACAATAACGACAATAACAGCAACCCATTTCATTTTACCTTTTGGGGAGTTTTCATATTTTGCCACCAACAAAGGCTAAGAAATGCCGTTCTTTCTTCCACCCCAGTCTGGCTTCCTGGGGACAAGTGGAGAGGCGTTATCTGATTGTCATGGTCCTTAATCTCAAATGTTCCCTTGCTTCAAACTTGGATTGGATGCAGAAAATAAAAAAAATAAAATAAAAAGAGGACGCTCTGGATGAGATTCACTTCCACACCCTGCAATAGCTGCCCACAGCTGTTTAAAAAGAAGGCAGATGTTCCCATACAAAAATAAAAAATAAAAATCTTATTTCCCTGCAGAAGACGGTCAGCAATCCTCTGGCGGTTCCTTTTCGAAGCTCTCCTTCCTCTTGGTGCGACGTTCTTGAGATCCAACTTTCAGGGTTGTTGGAAATGGCAAGGCACTAGAGAACGAACCATCTGCTTTGGGCTCTGCCCTGACCGAGGTTGGGTAGAGATTCAGGCAGGGGAGAGTCTTCAAAGTGTGAATTGGAATACACGTCCCCTTCAAGAGCTTCAGTCAAGAGTAAAACCTTCTTACCGAATGACTCACCATTCAGCTGATCTTGGCTACGCCTGGAGGTTTCATCCAGCAAGAGAGGGAATAAATGACTGCTTTTATCTCATGATAGCAAGTGAACACCAAGGGACTGTTTGACTCACCTGCTAGCCTTGCTGCGAGTTGCTCCACGGATTAAGCAGAGGTCTCCTCCATCCGAGGCAACCCAGTTTTAACCAATCTGAAAATTTCCAAAGATGGTCTGTAGTGAATCCCGAAGATGCTTTTTCAGGAGGCAACTGGACTTTTCTTGTTTTTCTTTGAAGGCGTTTCGCTTCTCACCCAAGAAGCTTCTTCTCTTCTCTGACTGGATGGTGGGGAAGGGAAGGATTTATATTCCTTGCAGACAGCTGGTCATTTGCCTTCTTTAGAGAGTTGTTGAGGCCACCTGGAGGTTTACCTGTGTCCTCAGGGTCACCTGAACAATCCAAATGGCTGTGGAACCTACTTGGAATCCCAAAGGTGCTTTTTCGGGAGGCAACTGGACTCTCTTGTTTTTCTTTGACGATGTTTCGCTTTTCATCTGAGAAGCTTCTTCAGTTCTGACCGGATGCTGGGGAATGGAAGGATTTATACTCCTTACAGACAGCTGGTCATTTGCACTCTTTTAAAGAGTCATTGAATAAATCCTTCCATTCCCCACCATCCAGTCAGAGCTGAAGAAGCTTCTTGGATGAGAAGCGAAATGTCTTCAAAGAAAAACAAGAAAGTCCTGTTGCTTCCTGGTTCTTTGGGGCAACCATGACCTGGATGACTGAGAATCTCCATAGATGTCTGTAGTGAATACAGCAAAAACAATGATTCCAGAAAGATATTTTGGAGTAGACATACCCAACACCATCACCTTTCAGAAGCTGTGCATTTCCAACTCAAGCGGAGAGGCCAGCTACTTGAGGTTGATGGCCTTCAACTAATAGGGAACAAGGGACGGGAATAAAAAAGAATAAATGAATGTTAGAAACCCAGTGGAGCTACAGAATTCTACTCTCAGTTGGCCTCGTGTTTTCTGACTGTTCCTGTTAGATCGTAACTCCGTAGTAGAACTCAGAGGGATGATAAGTAGTGGTGGTGACTCCCTTGGTTGGGTTTAAGCAGAAGTTGGACCATTTCTGGCTGGGATGCCTCAGTGTGGACTCCTGTACAGAACAGGAGGGATAATTTGGTGTCTTCAGTAGCTCCTTCCAATACTGTGTTTTAAGGATCTTCTTTGATCTTCCCTGCATCCAGTTGGTGAAGTAGATTGCTACTGGACGCAGATTGAATATCAGAAGGTGGGAAAGGTCCAAAGTGCCTGGTTACAAGAGAGACTATCTTGAGAACAAAGATATGCTCCAGCGTTAATGATAAAAGAGAATATTTGTGGGGTCCCTGATGCTCTCTGAGCTTGGTGCTTTTCTTGCATTTTATTTCACTTTCCTGAAGTATCCAGAAACTCTCCTTCCTATAAATTTGGACAATTTCTTTCTAAAGCAAGCACATCTTGAGATAGCAGTGGCATATTTGTCTCACAAGTGTGTTAGCTTCGGGGAAGGCATTCTTTCCTTACGATCCTTGTAAAATATGTTAACCTGGGGGCTGTTTTGGTATGTTATTCTTTTACTAGCTGCCTTTGCCAGCCCCTGCAGCTATCTCTACCTTGTTTTCTTTGCTTTTGAGTTTTTCTCCCATATCCCAGAGGTAGTCCATCAAACGCCTTTCAGATGCTTTGAACTACAAGCCCCATGCTTGCTCATGGCTTATGCTGATTGAGGCTTCTGGGAAGGCTGGACCACATCTCCCATCATCACTCAGATGGAGAAAGACTCCCACTGCCTATCCAGCTCCAGGCTAAAAGCAGGTTAATTCCCAGAATGCCAAAATAATAATAATAAAAATAACTATTGACTCAGCTGATAGAGGGAAAGGTCAATAGGTTTGGGGGCACCCCAAAATTAGCAATAATTTTTTAAATAATGCCGAAAGGAAAATACCTATCCTTGAGGGAAGGGGGGAAATCCCCAAACAACTCAATCAAGACTGAAAAAGCTGATTAACTGTTGAAAGGAGGAAGTGGGGAATGGAATTTAGTGGCCAGAACAAAGTCTGTCTGGTAGGAACTCAAATCACCAGCTCTCCAGTCCATAATGGATGTATTCATATATTGTGGCAAAGCTCTAGGGTAATATTATTGTGCCCTAAGACAACTTGGATGCCTGTTTATATGTTCCTTGGCTTAGCTGTGAGTATATATGGTAATACTTTTTAAACGTTCTGTATACACTCACATATAAACCCATCTCTGGCTAAGCAGACCCTTGAATAGTTAACCAAAATACCACGAAATATGCACCACCCATGGATAAGCCAGAGCTCAAAATTTCCTCATGGTTTAATTTTCACAATTGACTTATCTGATGCATTTTTCATGGCTCTCATGAGTAGCAGCTTGGAAAAACTGGATTAAGTGCCTCACAGCAGCTATGTCCATACAACTCCTTTAAACCATACAACATAGAATAAGAGAGCTGAAAGGGACCTTAGAGGTCTTCTAGTCCAACCCCTTGCTTAAGCAGGAGACCTTATACCATTTCGGACAAATAGCTGTCCAGTCTCTTCTTAAAAGCCTCCAGTGATGGAGCAGCCACAACTTCTGAAGGCAAGCTGTTCCACTGGTTGATTGTTCTAGCTCTCAGGAAATTTCTCCTTAGTTCCAGGTTGCTTCTCTCCTTGATTAGTTTCCACCTGTTGCTTCTTGTCCTGCCTTCAGGTGCTTTGGAGAATAGGTTGACCCCCCTCTTCTCTGTGACAACTTCTCAAATATTGGAAAATGCTATCATGTCACCCTAAGTCCTTCTTTTCCTTAGACTAGATATACCCAGTTCCCGCAACCGTTCATCATACGTTTTAGCCTCCACCCCTCTTATCATCTTTGTTGATGTTCTCTGCATGCTCTCTAAGGTCCCAACGTCTTTTTTGTGGTGACCAGAACACATTCTGGTGAGAGAAAAGTTCCTGTTTAGTTTTCTCATGATATTTCAAATTAAAGGCAGCAAATCAATACTTGATTCAATTCTCCAAATCAATTCAAATCAAGCTGATGTTTCAGATTAAGATCAGAGCTAAACTAAACATTCCTAGCACAGTGTTTCTCAAACATGTAACCCTAGGACCCTGTCAGCAGTCCACAAAATCATAATTATTTGCCAGCCTATGTTGAATAACAATTCCATATCAAAATCCCATCCAGGAGAAACGGTAGTGGCAGCGAAGGCATCAATTTTGAATTTCTAATATGGTCAGTATCAATTAAACATAACCATAGAAATCAAATCAGTTTTGGGGTCCTCCATAATTTTTAAAAGAAGGCAACCTCGGAGAAAAAGGTTTAAGAAACACTGACCACAGCAGACTACTGGACAAAGGATTACACAACGGAAATCACAATACTCACACGCAGGCACACGCGCATACACACAATTTTTCTCCTCCGCACAAAATACTGGAAGTAACGTTCTTACATCCCACTGACGCAAAGTGCTAAAAGAGAATGAAGGAGTTTTTTTTCCAGCCAGGAACTAACCCTGTTAGCACGCTACGCCTAACTCCAGGGGGTTGCAATTCCCCTTGGAAGCTCCTGCAATCTTTGGAAGCTGCTTGGAGAACAAGTGGTGCTCCATCCTACCTTCATCCCTGCGATGTCTGCACAAGCACGGCAAGCCCCTGGATCAGATCCCCAATCTCCCCCCCCCAGGCCAGGCCATTCATTTCCTCCACTTTTGTCCAGAGCTGCGAAGTTCACCTCTCACCTTACTTAGCTGCAAGAAACGGATGAAGTTTGGAAATAGGGTGACGAGAGATATTCCAGCAAAGACAGTTGTGAAACGAGAGTCAATTCATACCAAACGTCTTAACGCCTTCTGGACCTCAGAGGCAAATTGAGAAAGGTGAAATCAAGGCAAGGCGAGGGGGAGGATAGAGGAAAATATCTTATTTTTTTTTATCGCAGGGAGATTATCTTCAAGTACGCCTAGCTGTATCTGCATGCTTGCTTTCTTCCTTACCTTCCCTGGGATGTTCCCCCTTTGGCAAAATACTTTTATTAGTCAGGCCGAACCTCTTGGCTATCTTGAGACTTGGAAGCCTTTGTTGTCTTTTTTACTGGTGCATATTTCGATCTACTCAAGGGGAATGCATCGCATCTACATTCAATTAACATTATTCTTCCCACAGGGACAACTGGGAAGGGGTGTAAAAAAAGAAGAAGAAAGACAATGGCAACCATCAGTCATCAAAATCTCCTTTCCTTTTTATCTATTGATTTACTAGATTTTTTTTTTATAACACAGATTTGGAGGTCTTCTAGTCCAACCTTGCTCAAGCAGGAGACCCTAGACCATTCCAGACCAAGGGCTGTCCAATCTCTTCCTAAAAGCCTCCAGTGATGGAGCACCCACAACTTTGTTCCACTGAACAATTCATTCTCACTATCAGGAAATTTCCCCTTAGTTCTAGGTTGCTTCTCTCCTTGGTTAGTTTCCCTCCGTTGCTTTTTGTCCTGCCTTCGGGTGCTTTGGAGAATAGCTTGACCCATTCTTCTTTGTAGGAGCCCCTCAAACACTGGAAGGCTGCTATCATGTCACCCATAGTCCTTCTCTTCCTTAGGCTAGACATTCCCAGTTCCTGCAGCCATTTTTATCCTGCCTTATTACTTGTGTATAACTCAAGCCAGCAAAGGTACATAATACTCCTTCCTCGTCCTATTTTCCCCAGAACAACAACCCTATCAGGTGGGCTGGGATGAGAGAAAGAGTGAAGGAGATGGAGGGAGGGAGGGAGGGAGGGAGAGAGAAAACTAGCGTTTTTGCTTTCAGTTGATTTTTTGAATCAAAGTCACCCAGTGAGCTTTCATGCCTAAGGCGGGATTAGAACTCAGGGTCTCTTGGTGATTGGCCCAAGATCACCCAGCTGGCTTTCATGCTTAAGACGGGACTAGAACTCACCATCTCCTGGTGATTGGCCCCAAATCACCCAGCCTGCTTTCATGGCTAAGGTGGAGCAGAGCTTACCATCTCCTGGTGACTGGCCCATGGCCCAAAGTCACCCAGCTGCAAAACTAGGACTCACCCTCTCCTGGTTTCTAGCCAGCACCTTAACGACTACACCAGAGGGTTTGGTCACATTACTGTGGCCACCATTCTGACTTTTTTTTGGCACAAACACACCACCCCAGACACCCTTGTCCTCCCATAACACCCCGCTTTATTTCCACCGCACCCACTTTTAATAGTCTAGTCGCCTGGAGGATTGCAGGAAATAACTGCATTATCCTTCCCCATATCAAAGGGAAAAAGTTTCTACGTTTCTCCTTGTTCCTCACTTCCGGTTCTTTGATGATAAAACGATATCTACCCCTATTCCCCCTCCCCTCCGCACTCACCCACATTCCAGGGGCCCGGGCTGTCCCGTAATCTTTGTGCTTTAAATTTTAATTCCTCCACAGCTGTGTTTCTAGCTAGCAGACTTTTTTTTTAAAAAAAAAATCAATTGAAAACAAAAACGGTAGTGCCACATGCCTTGCGGTGTGCGTTCCAGGGGGACTAATGCACCTGGTATGATGATTGGGTATACTTTATTAATTGGCCAATAGACCACATCAAACATGAGCATCACCCATAATAAAACACAATAAAATGAGATAAGATAAGATACAGTAAGATAAAATAGCTACCGTGAGATAAAATAGAATAAAATACAGTAGGTAAAGATCAAGGAGTAAGATAAAATAGTATGAGAAGTTGGAGGAGGAGGAGGAGGAGGAGGAGGAGGAGGAGGAGGAAGAGGAGGAGGAGGAGGAAGAGGAGGAGAAAAATCCCTTCCTTCCTTCCTTCCTTCATCTCTCCTTCCTTCCTTCCTTTCTTGTCTCATCTCTCCTTCCTTCCTTCCTTCCTTCCTTCCTTCCTTCCTTCCTTCCTTCCTTCCTTCCTTCCTTCCTTCCTTCCTTCCTTCCTTCCTTCCATCCAAAAAAGGATAATTTTTCCTCTCTGAACCAGAGAACAGAGCAATAACCAAAACTGATCACTTGCTTAGAAAATCCTATCTCCCCATTTGGGTGAATCAAACCCTTAAAGAGCTGATGAAAAACACACATCATACAAAATGTTTTTTTTTTTAAAAAAATGTATTTTATGAAAATATCCAAAGGACAATAATTGTAATAGTTATCAGCAACAGGATACAACTTTTTTTTTTTTTTTTTGCATAAAAGGATGTTCTTCCCAGCCAGGAAGACCCAGTTCTAGTGAATATCATATTTTCATGCACCAGTTGTTCTGCCAAAGTAATAAATATGCCAGACGAAATAATCTCAGAGCTAAACCAGCCCAGGATAACAAAAGATTAAACAATCTTTTCCCACCCCCACCCCACCCCACGCACACAAAAAACCCAAAACAAAACGCAAACATCCTTCATATAAATACCAATTGCAACATTTTAAATAGGCTTTTAGACATTTAGGATCTATGAAGTTCAATAAATAATGAAATCATATTACACGTCTCAGAAAACAGCTGGGCACAAATGGCCTTTTGGAAGGGACCCACCCAATTTGTGGGCCGCGGAACAGGAAGGACGCCTCCTCCTAATTCTTCCAGGCAAAAGATGGTTTCTCTGACCATCTTCAAGAAGGGGATTTATCCTTAACCAGGAGAGTCGTTTCCTATTTTGGAAAAAGTCAACAGGAGTCTCTCAAAATCTTTCCTCGGCATCCAATGGAAAGCTGGGAAACCACAGCCTTGCAAGCTTCTATTACATTATCCTATCTCGGTCTTTCTCAGATTCAGCAACTTTGAGATGGGTGGACTTCAACTCCCAGAATTCCCCAACCAGCATGCCTTGAGATGGGTGGACTCCCAGAATTCACCAGCAATTCGCACCATGCGTGATTTTCAAGCATTTCAAGAAATTGGAAACCTGTATCCCTTGCAACCTCAGCAATTTCAGAGGCATGGACTTCAAATCCCAGAATTTCCATGCTGGCTCAGGAATTCTGGGAGTTGAAGTCCACGAGTCATAAAAGAGCCAAGGTTGCCTACCCCTGGCCTAGCTCAACAAAGCTACATAGCTTTTCTATGATTTCTTGATGTGGTCTATTTTGTAGGGTGACAGGAAGGCCACGAACCAAGAAACCATTGTGTCAACGCTGACAATAAACAACAACTCTCACACATTGCATCCCTGCATCAACTTCATGTTTAACCAAGTCAAGTATGTTTTTTGCAACACGAATAGCATGATTAGTGTTAATCTTAGTTTGCATTTAGTCATTCCGTTTGCACAGCCTGTTTCATCCACGGGCAGCCATGCGTATTGTCCGAACCCATCAAAAATGGATAAATTCAACCACCACATTAAACGTGCAGCCTTTACACACCCTCTGCAAACAGGTAAAAGAATTTCTTTCACAGGTAAGGTAGTTCAAATTGAATGAAAAGTGTGGGGCGGGTAGAAAGAGAATAGAATTTTTCTTCCACCCCAGCGATGGAGTTAGCTAATGGAGGGAGACCTCTTGGGAGCAGAAACTGAATGTGAAAAATCACACGCGTGCCATCAAACTACAGATCATTCTGACTTTTGTAGCATCAAGAGGTTTAGTCAGGCAGCATCACTGGTTACTGAATCACTGGAGAGAAACGGTCAGGTTCCCACTGAAAACCATTTTTCGGGGCCGCCCTGGGATAACCCTTGAACTCAACGAACATGACTGCTTGAATTACACCTCTGTTTCATGCTCTACAGCATCCCCACCGAGAAAAGGGAGCGATGTATTTTTCCCTTCTTCTTTTTTCTGCCTTTCGGGTCTTTTGCCTTTCACCTTTTCCTTTTGGAAAACCTTTGCTAAACCCCTGATGAAGCGGGAGAGATTCCAGAGGACCTGGCAACCTTCCATCTTTTGAGCGAAGGACGAAGAGTCTCGGGTCCGTTCTGAAGGCGTGACGGGGACCGGGCGAAGGCCCCTCAAGCAGTGGGCACACTGGATGTTGGAAAGGAGGCCGCTGAGTGAGAGAGAAACTGTGGCCAGCTGGTGGGGCAAAGGCAGCTCTGCATCCGCGTGCTGATTTTCCAAGGCCTTCAGAGCCCCCTCCATACGGACCACAGTCGCGTAGAGTTCTTGCAAGAGGAGCTTCTCCGGTTTCTTTCTGATATTTCTACTGGGGAGCCAAGCGATGGGCAACTGGCAAAACAGGCGCAAGTCATCCTGCAGGTCCATGTGAGTCAGCTGGGTGTAAAATCAGAGGGACAAGTCATAAATCATTGGCCTTTTGGGGGAAAAAAGCATCATTCAGATAGGTAATATCCCTGAATATAGAGCCAAAGCAAAACATAAGTGTGGTGATGGTGATGGTAGAGGAGGAGGAGGAGAAGGAGGAGGAGGAAGAGAAGGAGAAGGAGGAAGAGAAGGAGAAGGAGAAGGAGAAGGAGAAGGAGGAGGAGGAAGAGAAGGAGAAGGAGAAGGAATGGTATAGGATCGCCTGCCTGAGCAGGAAGTTGAACTAGAAGACCTCCTAGAAGACCTTCCAACTGTGTTATTCTGTATTCTGGAAAAAGAAGAAAACCAAGGAGGGGGGGGAGCAGGAGGAAAGGGTGTCTCTTGATGTCTCTTGAGTCAGCAGGCAGGAAGCTCAGCAGGAAGAACATCACCCAAAGCAGTTTCAGCTTGTGACGAAAGCATCTCTCGCCCTTCAGCGTCCTCTATCTGGCGGGCAACAGTTGAGATTGCTGAAGGCATAGGAAGGTTGCCAACAGGTGGCATTGCCCTCAGGTGTGAATACCTGGAATCTGGAGCCAGATTTTGGAGTAGGGGATCACCTGCTTCCTCCAAGACAGCTTCCTAGGTGGTTGACTGTCCTAATCCGGACCCACCAAGAAGCCTATTTGCTCCCTCCAATGAAACAATTCTACCAGTGCCCTTGGATACGGTCCTGCTCAGCCCTCGATAAGTGATATAAAAATTGTCTAGTTGGATCACCTGAAGCCACGACAGATACAGCTAGTCCTTGACTTACGACCGGTCGTTTAGCCCTTTGCAGCCTCCTCCGCAATCACCATAACCGTGAACCTGCTTCCAAGTGTCCGAATTTTGATTGCGTATCCACCGGGATGCTGCAAAGGTCGTAAGTGTGAAAAACAGTCATAAGTCCCCTTTTTTCAGGGCTGTTATAACTTCGAAGAGTGACTAAATGAACTGCTGTAAGTCCAGGACTAGCTTTAAAGCAGAAAATAAGAAAACGCAACGCTTCGAAAGGAAAACGCCAGCCAGATATAAGGGCGAATCCCGTTGAATAAATAAATAAATCCAACTTTACTCACATAGGATTTGTACAAGTCTCGAGTAGGTCGTTTCAACCACATGACCTGGAGCTGAATTTTCTGCAGAAATTCTGAATCTGCTGGACACCTGGGGCAGATGCTGGCTGTAGAATCCACCAGGGCTGGGCACAAAAGCCAGAAAGCGGACACCAAGACTGGACAGGAAGGTAGATAAACGGAAGGAGATCAGCTGTGAGCCGCTTACAAGAATTAAGTGCAATTTGACATGATTCAGGGGCAGCCATTTATTTTCCGGAATTTTGTTCAGCGTTTCAAAAACTGCATCGGTTTGAAAATTCACTTCTTTGGAAACACAGCCATATCCGGGCTGCCTTTTGCTGACTCTGACTTTTTTCAGGGCTCTAACATTTGCCTGTTAACGTCTGACTCCAGAGCGATGGGAAGAAAGGGTGTTAAAACTATTTAAAATATTTAAAATTAATATAGTGCCTGGAAGTTGCAATGAGTCAAACTGTCAGTGTTCATAGCTGGTGCTGATTTCTCCTCCTCTGCTGACGAGTACTGATGATGTTACCTAGTTGGGTAATGAAACATCTGCAAGAAAACAACCCAGCTCAGAGAGCACCAAGGATCCTTCGTTCCTTCTCCTCTATATGCACAGAACAACAGATGCAAATAAACTCCCATTTAGCTAACAGTAAAGTGCCTGTTTTGCATATGCAAAAAAAAAAATTCACATCTGACATCTTCAGTTTAAACTTCTTTGAAGTCACTTCTGGGGCGGGGTCACTCCCCACAGTGGGCAGGACCTTGTCAAGGAGCCAAGATAGAAATCAAATTGAACCAGACTGACATGAAATGAATGCAGTGGGATTAAAGATGGCAGTGCATTCATGAAATGTTCTGTCTGGAACGAGTCATAGACTCCTAGGGCTGGAATGGACCTTGGAGGACTTTCAGGTCCTCTTGAGGTTCTGCTAATTGCTGCAGTCCAGACCTTGTAGATGGGGCACCACATCAACCTCAAAGCTCCAGCCACTCAGAGACCAGTTTAAAGGAGGAAAATGGGCAGGTCCCTTTCCAAGCTACTCAGATGTTTGTTGGTTCCTCAGGAAGCTAGTTTTTGCTGAACACTCAGTAAGGCAGAATGTCAAAGAAAGAGAAGAAGAAAGTGGGGTGCAGGATCGGTCCTGCCGAAGGGTTGTCACCCAAAGAGAAGGAAATGGGGAGAGTCGTCACCTACCAAGTTGAACAGCGACCGCTACAGACTTCTCCACCATTCTTCTGCAGTTGACTAACTAAAGGGGGAACCTTGCTTTTAGTCATCTCTTTGGGTTGGGCGTGGTCCTCGCCCACACACAAAACCCACACTCGCAGACACACTCGCAGAAAAGAAGAAGCACTGACAAGGCAGGGCACCAAAGGAAACGCAACTCTGCCAAGCTTGGCATCAAGTCCCCTGAGGTCAACAAGGGTCACAAGAACAAGTTGCCCAAGGGTAACGGAGGCTGGATACTTCCCCTTCTGCGGTTGACCGGGGTCTTTGGTCTTGACGGTGACGCAATGGCAACCGCCGCTGACATCAAGGAATCCAAAAGACTTCTGCCTTTGAAATGGATCATGAAATATGGAGAGGGTGAAGAACAGGAACCTTTTTCTGGATGTATTGGAGAAAGATGGCAAGCCAACCAGGTTTTGCTTTTATTGTTTATTGCTTTTTTTTGTTGGTTGGTTTCTGTGTGGTTGTGAGCCACCTAGAGTTGTGCTTTTAAGGTAGGTGGCCACCTAGGTCTTTTCAATGAATAAATACATTCAAATCCAGGTTGCCCAACTTGAGTTAGAGAATAGCTTTGAAGGACTTTTCCATACCAGGAATGACTTGACTTGACTTGGCTTGACTTTGAACAGTCACTAAATGAACTGTTGTAAGTGAAGGGCTCCCTGTATTTAGGTATAGCATACTAGGTGAACATAGTAGATGGGTTTTGTCATCCAGGATGCAGGGAGTTTTAAAATGTTGCATCACCCCGACTGTTTTTACTTCACAGAATTATGATCATCACCGTTGGCAAGGCAAGCCTGGGAGAAATTAGAAAACGCCTGAGTACAGATAAAGATTAGATAATCTATTTACTTCCGTTTCTCTCTCTTTGTAGTTTTCAAGCCACCAATTCGTTCTGGCCCTTTTATCAACAGAATTGTGTCTGGATATTGCAAGTTCACATGAAAATGTGTTTATGCAATGCAGATATGATTGTAAGTGTGTTTAAGTGCATGACTGAATACCGTAAACACATGCAAACATCGACAAGGTATTTGCAAGGTTTACAAGCAATTTGATGTCCTGCAAATAATTCCCCCCTCCCCCGGGAAAATTACCCTTTGAATATTTTCATTTTTCCTTCTTCTGAATTCTTCTGAACTTCCTATTTCCCCTATTGCCCAAATTCTGCAAAGTATGTTGGGCCATGAACCCATTTGGGGATACCACCCTTAGCACGATTGTATTTTGAATACAATTGCAGTTATCTGAGAATAATAGGGCTGGGTGAGATTTCAAAGGTTTTCAACTCCCTGTTCAAGGCAGGAGACCTTGTACCACCCCCCCCCCCCAAGTGTTTGTGCAGTCTGCTTTTGAAAATCTCCAGTGATGGAGCATCCACAACTTCCATAGGTAAGCCTTTCATGGAACATAGACGCATAAGGCTGGGAGGGACCTTGGAGGTCTGCTCAAGGCAGGAGACCTTATGATTCAAAAATTCTTAACTGACTTCCGATCCTGTTGTCTGCCAAGGTGACATGAATTGGGCAAAACCTAGCTGATCCAATTGATTCGAGGATTAAAAAAAAACCATTCAATAATTTTTAAACAAATTTGGGGAAACAATCAGGAAAAGCTGACACTGTCTCAAGCAAAAGCATTTGTGTACGTGTCCTTTGAATTTTCCAGAGCGATTCAAAGCATCTGATGTAAGTCAACAAGTCAAATCAACTTGACCATTCAATGCAGAACACACGGAGATTGGACCAAATCATCGTTGAACCAAATCTTGGAATACAAAATTTATACTTCCTTGTGGGTCACATTGCCTTACATTTACAAAGTTATTTATCTGATTTGTATGTCAAGATACTCTCTTCCTATTTATTTTTAATATGTATGTATGTATGTATGCATCTACCATCTATTATTTATCTCTTTATCATCTCTATTATCTATCTATCTATCTATCTATCTATCTATCTATCTATCTATCTAATCTATCTATCTATCTATCTATCTCTCTATCTCTCTATCTCTCTATCTCTCTATCTATCTATCTATCTATCTATCTATCTATCTATCTATCTATCTATCTATCTATCTATCTATCTATCTATCTTTGTTTAATCCAAGATGTGTGACTAGCACTGATGATCTTAGCTAGTTTAAGTAATGAAAGGTCTGCAAGGAAGCAAGCCAGCTCAGAGAGCACCAGGGACCCCACATGCTCCTAGTTTTCTGGAGACAAGCAAAGTCAGTGGAGAAGCCAAATTCACTTAACTGTGTTACTAACTTAACAACCCAGTGATTCCCTTAAAGTTCACTTAACATCTGTCTCGCTTAGCAACAGAAAGGTTGGGCTCCATCGTGGTCGTAAATCGAGGTCTGCCTGTATGATCTGCGTTTTGACTTGTATTTTATATTGTAATAAATTCCAATTTAAAAAAAAAATGAAAGATCTGCTCTTCGTAATTTTTCTAGCTGCTGAGCCAATCGTTGGGAGTACAAGATAAGAGTGCCAGTCCTCCCCCCTTTGAGTAAAAATAAACTATTATTTCCCCTCCTCCTCCCTTCCTCTACTCAGTTTTGCCAGTACATTCCTTGGAAGAAGATAAGGGAAGGAAAGGAGAACTTTCTACCCAGAATTGGGTTTTAAAATAGGAGCTGCGGCTTTAGTTAATCTTCGGGGCCTTTTCCTAGATGTCATCATTGCCTCGTGACTCAGTTGAAACACCAAAGAACAGAAGAGAAGAAGGAAGGAAGGGACCAAGTTCCGGGCAAGATTTCTAGCCCATGTGAAATTTAATAGAGAGCCAAGATAATTTCCCAGCGTCCTATAAACGAGGAAAATGGCAAGCTGTGGTTCTCCAAAGATGACAGGTTCCCCTCGGCTTACCCAAAAAAAAAAGGTGACTTGTTCTCCAAAGCGCCTGAAGGCAGGACAAGGAGCAATGGATGGAAACTAATCCAGGAGAGAAGCAACCAGAAATAAAGGAGAAATTTCCTAACAGCAAGGAGAATTAACTCACTTTTTATACGTGGAAAAATCAAACCAGCCACCCCATCAATCCAGACAAATACACACATCTGTCAACGGTGACAAAAACAGCCTTTGCCTTAGCCCAAATTGGATTGTTTTCAGCACTTCCCCATGCCCAAACTTTCCAATATTGAAGACTTTTTGTATGTGGAAAAAGCAACCCCCCCCCCCATCTTTAGTTTGTGTGTGTTGTGTGTGTGTGTGTGAACGATGCAATTCTAACTGCATTCAAAAGAGAAACTGGAAATTGTATTTGTGTGATGAGACACAAATTTCTCAATAGAAAAAAAAGTCTCTAGCTCCCTCTGCTGGTGGAGACACCTTGTCACCTTGTATTCAAGTTGTATATAATTTTATCAAGAGATTTTCAAATTGAATGTAGAATCGTAAGGCTGGAAGGGTCCCTGGCCCCTTCTAATACAACCCCCTGTCCAGGGCTGGTGTCCTCATTCCATTCCAGACCAATCTTAATAATCCAAACAATAAATCACAACCTCGTTATTCTTTCTTTAGGGTTTTTCTCCAAATATTTTTCTCTAAATATTCATTATTTAGGCTGCCTTTGGAAGTTGCACCGTGTTTATATGGTTTATTTTTTAACAGTGGAAAGATCTATGTGGATGCTAAACTAATCCAGATTTTGAGGAATCTTGTCATCAGTAAAGAGTCCTCGACTTACAACAGTTCATTTAGTGACCATTCAAAGTCGCCACAGCAGTGAAAAATGTGACTTACGACCATTTTTCACAGTTACGACCTTTGCAAGCATCCCCATCCATGATCAATGTGATCAAAATTCAGATGCCGGGCAACTGACTCACATTTACGACCGATGCCGTATCCCCAAGGTAACGTCATCCCCTTTGGCGACCTTCTGACAAGCAAAATCAACGGGGGAAGCCAGATTCACTTTACAACCAGGTTACTAAATGATCAACTGTGTGGATTCACTTCTGTGGCCACAAAGGTCGTAACATGGGGGCAAAACTCGGTTAACAAATGTCTCGCTTTAACAACAGAAATTTTGGGATCAGCTGTGATCGTAAGGCGAGGATCCTTTGCACATCCAACTATCTTAAATGCAGCTTTTATCCCCGTGTTCATCTCTTAAAACCCACACATTCGTGCACAGGCCAGCTCAGTCACAACCCCAAAAACGGAAAATTACCCAGCGTATCATCAACTCAAGACTTTGTACCACAAATGAGACAGACTGCTTTATTAGATGTTGGGAAATTAAAAAAAAGGAAAAAAAAAGAAGACGACCTTTATTGACAAAAATTTAAAACCATGCCAAAAAAAAAAGAAAAGAAAAGAAAACGAAATATACAGAACTTTTAGAAAGAAATCTGAATTTTAGCCACAGCTAAGGAGAGGCTTCCATTTGAGGACTGTAGAGAAGGAATGCAGCTTTTAGCACCAACAAACAAAAATAAGATCACGGTGGATACAGGCCACCCATATGAAGGGTGCGTCATTTGTGTCTTTCTTGGGCAACTCCATCTATGTTTCTGATGTTCCCAGTTTCTTCTCTTCTCTTAAAGATGTCTGACAATTATTGCAACAATCTATGGTCCCCTTTGGATCATGACTCTCAACTCTTGCAGAACGCTCCCAGTTCTAAACTTTTTAGGAAACCTAAAGTTTGGGAAAGTCTACGCAGGTAGAGGTGGAGGCCCATCAGTCTGCCGGCAGTGGTGAGAGGTCTCCTAGGGAAGTCACCTTCCACCTCTTCCTTAGAGAAGTCAAGACCAATCTTCTCAACTGGAGGTTACAATCACAGCGCTTGGACTGGCCGATGGAGTGGGCAAACCTTCCCCCTTCCTAGCAATCTGACTGGCTAGGAAAGGGGAGAAATAGAAACACTGGGCTTGCTACACAACCACAATCCTTCTCTTTCAAGCTGGAGTTTGGGGGGCGACAGACATCTAAGCTCAACCTTCTCGCTGGTCCTCAAGAAGAGAGCTCACAATATGTCCACTAGGGGTGGAAAGACAAAGGACGTACAGTGTGCACCACCAAACACCCCGCCGCAAAACCATGGGACTTCTCTCCTTGCATCCCACATCAGCACAAAAGACAGAGTTGGTATCGCAACGTGACACGAGTTCTTCATTTTTCAGGTCGTTGTGATTTGTACCAGATGCCCACAAGGGCTAAGGCTGTACATGATCATCATTTGACATTTAGAAAGCTTAATAACAAGAAGGCACTTTAAGGCATTAAGGCTTCGAAAAGCAGGGGGAAGAGGGAGCTTTTTAGACCCACACTTTCTCCCAGCCACCCAAGCTCCAAAAATATTTTGACAGCTAATGCTTCAGATCCATTAATGTTGCCGATGACATGAGCCCAGAAGGAAGGGAAGTTGCAGGAGCACCAAAAAAGCTTATTTCTCTCCTTTTAGCAGCCACAAAGCAAAGGACACAGAGGTCCAAAGCTCTCTCTTCCTTCAGGTTACTCCTCCAGCCCTCCCTACAACAGATTCAAAAAAGACAAAAAAAAATTCCAGTTTTTCCTACTCTTAGCATTGTGCACTGAAAAGAGAAACCAACTCTAAATCCACGGCTGTTTGGTCTCCAGATATGTTGGGGTTATCACCTCTTGAAGCCCCTCAATCAATCATCTAGAGAACATTGCTTCTGGAGAAGGCTGTCCTTTCACTGTGGGGCACAGAGTGCAATTCTAATTAAGTTACATCGCCTCTGCCCCCAAGGACGCCTTTAGAAATCTCAGAAAATGTGCAAAATTAGAGAGAGAGAGAAAGAGAGAGAGAGAGAGAAGACACCCTCTTCCTCCTGATCAAGAAGTTGGTCAACATGTATTGGAATTTGTCTGCCAGTCTCCGGAGACAACAGATAATCAAGGATCATGAAGATGGCTGAGAAAACCAGAAGAAGCAGTAATACTGAATATCTACCCAGAAAGTTCCACCCTGTTGGTCAATCTGGAGAATTTGGGGAACAAGGCACGTTTCTCCCTTGGGAGAAATGGAGGGTACCCTCAAGTGAAAATATGAGGGTGTCCTCCATGCGGATACGAGTCCCCAGAAAGATAATTTGGCTTGCAGAGGAGCTGGGCTCCCAGGCTCTCTCTCTCTTTCCAGGAACATCTGTGGGGAGTAGGGCTGGACCAGATCCGTCAGTTTGGCTTCTGAAACCCACATCTGAGACAAAGGGAGACCAGGTGTTTATCTCCCAGCCTCCTGGCGTTTCTGGAGCACTTCAATGACCTCATCAATGCCATCTTCTGGAACCTGGAGAGAATGGAATGGGGGAGGAAAAAAGATGGTTGCATTGACACCTTTCAGGAAATACCAAATAGAAGGGAAGGCCCCAATTATTTGGGGGGAATCGTCTTCAGATTTGTAACCAGTTTAATAATTGCTATTGAGAATAATATTTTTGTCTTATTAAATTGGCCGCCATATTATTCTGAATGGCGGCAGGGAAGGGAAAGGAAGGGGATTTAATTTACACTTGTAGTCACATCTTATGCCTCAAAACAAGACAAGCAAAGTTTGGTCTAATGGTTAAGACACCAGGCTAGAAACCAGGAGACGGTGAGTTCTAGTCCTATCTTAGCCATGACTGGGTGACTTTGAGCCAGTCCCGCTTTCTCAGCCCAACCCACTTCCCGGGGTAGTTATTGTTGGGGAAATCGGAGGAGGAAGGAGCATGAGGTACGTTCGCCACCTTGAAGTGTTTATAAACAACAATAAAGGTGAAATATAAATAAATAAGAATTAAAAAATCTGGAACCCTCAAAAGAACGAACGCTTCCAACTCGGGATTGTCCTCAAGCCGTTGCCGCTTACCAAGGCGTGGTCAAAGTTGAAGGTGCTGATGTAATAGGCGGAGATGTCTGCATAGGCCAGGGGTTCAGCAATCTGGGCCACGATCCCACATTCATCTGCCGAAGGGAGGAACCAGGAGAGACATCAGCTGAATGCCAGGCCAAAGTTCCCAGGTTCTGGAATTTGACCAAACGTCATGACGCTTTGGGGCAGGGGGTCTCCAAACTTGGCAACTTTCAGACTTGCGGACTTCAACTCTCAGAATGTCTGGCTGAGGAATTCTGGGAGCTGAAGTCCACAAGTCTTAAAAGTTACCCTGCTCTAGGACAACCCAGGAGATCCTTTAGGCGCCATCTTAGATCCGTGCAATCCCTTGTGCTGATGGTTAGAAATGAAATTTAACTTCTTCCTGGGGATGGGATCCAAGTTAAGTGGAAATGGAAATTCTTCTTCCTCCCAAGGGTGGTGACAAGTCAAAGGACCACCATATTCTGAGTTAATTCCACCCCAAGAGAATCTGTAATCTACAGCACCATCACCATTGATAAAGCGTGGAAAAGAAAACACAACGAAACTCACCGAAGCCAAGGGGCTGCCCGCCAATCCTCACCATCCTCCAGAGCTCCCCTGAGGAACTGGTCAACAGCAGGTCGCTGGGGAATCTGGGAAAGAGGAGGAGAATCTCACATTTTCTCCACAGTGTTATCCATTGGCGCAAAGCTAACCCAGATGCTTGCTCCTGGTGGTCGTTCCACAAAACCCCCCTTCGTGAGGCACTCACTTTTTCTTGGTCTCTGCATCCATGACGATGGAGATGTAGCCCTCAATCAGGGAGAAGGCAAAGAAAGTAATGGCGTCCTGGTTGTTAGCGGAGGCATCTTTTGGTGGGCTGAAAAAGGCCGAAGAAAAAAAATGCCCAAAGTCAAATTTTGGACAATAAATTTCTCCTATTTTGGAAGCATGGGGTGGAAATGAAAGCTGCGTTAGCAGGACTTTTCTACTGCTATTAAGAGCAATGGCATCTGTCCCTAGCTACTATTACAGCCGTTTTGTTAACAACACCTTCTCAAAATGTCAGTGGCCTGTCATTGAATGAAAGAGAAAGGGGAGAAGACAACTTTAAAGAACCTTTAAAGTCATTTATTTTCTGAGCTGCTTTCCTGCTCCAATGTTTTGTTCCTGGTATTTTAATTTATTTATTTTTTTGCTATAGCCATGAGTTTTAGGTTAAAATGATTTTGAATAATGATATGATTAAAGATTTTGTGATGCCACTGATGTCATTGTCATTGGATCTTAGATCAAACAATCTGATCACGGCAGATAAATAAGATTAGGAGCATTCTGTAGGAGAAGAGGCTGAGCTGGAAGGTGGCATAAAAGGCGTCAGCTATTTAGAATCATTGCGTTGTCATAAAAGAAACAAGTCCAGCCCCATTAATTCCATTGAGCCTTATCTATTATCAATTTAGCTTTGACTACCGGTATTAGTTGATTAAAGTCTTGTATTAAAGGTAGCAATGGTACGATTCATTTAGTGACCATTTGAAGTTACAACAGCACTGAAATAAGTGACTTATGGCCATTTTTCACACAATTGTTGCAGCATCCCCATGGTCATGTGATCAAAATTCAGACACTGGCTCATATTTATGACAATTGACGATTGCAGTATCCCAGGATCGGGTGATCCCCTTTTGGGATCTTCTGAGAAGCAAAGTCAACGGGGAAGCCAGATTCCCTTCACAACCATTTTGCTAACTTAACAACACGGCGATTCATTTCACAACTGCGGCAAAAAAAAGATCGTAAAATGGGGCAAAGCTCCCTTAACAACTGTCTGGCTCAGCCAGGGAAGTTTTAGGCTCACCTGTTGTAAGTCGAGGATTATCTAGAAACCCTGGCTTCAACCATTCCTTAGCAACCTTCCTTCCCCCCCCCCCCCAGCCAGCACACATCAATCACTGACCTGGCTGTGTAGAACAGGACATCGATGAGTTTTGTGGCAATGGCTGGCAAGGTTTCGGGGGCGATGCTAAGGATGCAGAATCTGTTCTGAGGAGTTTGTATTGGATGGACCGTGGCGTTGAACTCTGGGAAGCAGAGAGAGAGAGAGAGAGAGAGAGAGATGCTGTCAGACCTGCCCCAGTCTGATCCCTTAGGGAAGAGAAACCCTCGACTCCAGGTATGGAACAGCCTCAACTTCTAAAGATAATTTATTCCACTGGCTAATTGTTCTCACTGTCAGGAAATTCCTCCTTAGATTTCGGTCGCTTCTCTCCCGGATTAGTTTTCTTCTTGTCCTGCCTTCAGGTGCTTTGGAGAATAGGTTGACCGCCCCCCTCTTCTTTGTGGCAGCCCCTCAAATGTTGGAATTACTCCAGTACTGCAATTCATCCGACGTGGTGTCGGCAATAGAAAACCCACCTTGCTTTGCCTTGTGGAATCCGTTGCTTATGTCTTCACAGTTTGCAGGGACCGGCTCTCCATTCACCTCCTTATAAATTTCAAACTCACTGGCCAGGGTGTGGATGACCACAGGCAGATCCTTCTCCCGTACCTGAAAGGCAGATCAAAAGATCCCTGATACTACAGCATCACGATGTCCGTTTTGAATGGCTTCCGTTTCTACCAACGCTTGAGCAGGGGGTTGGACTAGACGACCTCCAAGATCCCTTCTAATCCTTCTGTTAGTCTGATTCCTGACTTGGCGCTGGTGGGGCCAGCTGCTCCCTCCGAGTCTCAGCCTCACCATTTCCCATCTGAGGACAGCGTAATTCTCTCTCCCTGCCTGCCAACTGGCCCCAAGTTCTTCAAACCAGGATTGGTTGCAGGTCAGAGGGAGCCATTTTAGAGCAGGGGTAGAGAACCCGTAGCTTATCCCAACCCCTTGAGCAGCGGTGGGCAATTAATTTTCCCAAGGAGCCACATCAGTAAACTGGGACTGTTGTGGAGGGCCGAACCAATGTACACCTAGTCCTCAACTTACGACATCAATGGAGTCCAAAATTTCTGTTGCTAAGTGGAACATTTATTAATTTCGTTACTTGGTGAATTTTGCCCCATTTTACCACCTTTCTTGTCACAGTTGTTAAGGGATGCGGTTGTTGAGTTAGTAACACGGTTGTTAAGTGAATCTTGACTTTGCTGGTCAGAAGGTCACAAAGAGTGATCACATGACCCCGGGACACTGCGACTGTCATAAATATGAGTCAGGCTGCAACGGTCTTAAGTGTGGGAAAACGGTCATAAGTCACTTCAAATGGTCACTAAACGAACCGTCGTTAAGTCAAGGACTAGCTATAATCTGATTTGATGTCCTTAAACTCCATCAATAAGACACAAAAAACCCTTCCCATTCCTCTTCTGTTTATCGGTGGGAGGGGGACCCCCCAACCTTTGAGCTCAGCCCTTATCGTACCCATAGTATCCACCCTGGCTCTGGAACCAGCTACTCAGAAGCTCACCAAAATAAAATCGGTCTGATATGTGGACAACATCAAAACGGAGACATTATGCTCGGCCAGCGGTGCGATGACGGATTTTGCAATCTTGGTGACTCCAATCGGCTGGTTGAGGGAGGCGCTGCCGTTGGACGAGACGTTCAGCACGAGCCACGTGGACTCCACCACTTGCAGGAACTCAGAGGCGTGGAGTTCTGGAAGAAATGCGAGAAAACCTCATGAAGAAGACTACACAAGAACCTAGAGTCATAGGGAGGAATTCTGGGGAATTCTGGGAGTGGAAGCCCACCAGTCTTAAAGTTCGGAGGCCTCTGATTTAAGGCATCTGGGGAGGGGAATTACAGAGAAAACCAATTGGGAAAAGAAGAGTACAAAATGGCACGGAGAGGGCAAGAATCGGAGAATGGCTCTCCTCCAAATTGGATTAAAAATTAAGTCACTTCGTTTTTCAGATGACTGGATCTCTTCAGCAGAGCTGGATGCCTGTTAATGGCCCTCCGCACACCGAGGATCAAAGGTTTCCGTTCAGAAGGAATTTGCAAGGGGGGGGGGGCGAGGAAATAAAATATTGGCCTCTATTTTCCCAGCCACAGTTCCCCACCGCCGCCACAAAATGCATCCGAGAGGGACAACCCATGGAAGGAACGAGCTGTCTTAGCCAAATCTCTTAGACTCATCACCCAGAGTCCCTCCAAAGGCACAATAGCACTTTCTAAATAAACATCGCACAGATGTTAGGAGGTTGCGTTTACTGGAGCTATTCAAAAGAATGCAAGAAAGAAGGACAGTTATTCCTCCTCCCTCTTTCCCTCCCGGAAAATAATCCTCTTGAAAGAATTTCCAAGCAATATAAAAAAAACTGTAATTTATATAGCTAAATAATTTAGTTGCTGTCTCCTTCTTTCCTCCCCTTCCTTCCTTTTCTCTAATACCTCCTCCCCATCTCTTCTCCCTGCCTACTTATCCCTCCCTTCATACCTCCTTCCTTCCTTCCTTCCTTCCTCCCTATTCCACTGTTATCCCCCTCCCTCCCTCCCTCCCTCTTCTTTCGCTCCCTATCTATTACCCCTTCCTTCCTTCCTTCCTTCCTTCCTTCCTATCCCACTATTATTTTCCTTCCTTCCTCCCTCCCTCCCTCCCTCCCTGTTATCACCCCTTCTCTCCTTCCTTCCTTCCCCCTTTATGTTGGTCTACAACAGTAGTAAAATATTTCACTTCAACTGACCCCTTCTTCCCCCCCACAGCCAGTTTCTCTCCCCCCCCGTGCTTCCAGGAAGCACGGGGGGGGAGTTTCCCTTGCCCTGTTCCCACAGGGGAGCCTGTTCCCTGGGAACAGCACAATCCTCTTCTCCCAGCCTCGGAAGATCACACCTTCCACCCGCCTTGCCAACCTGATCTCAAGGCCGCTCTGGAGCCCCTCCGGGTCCAGCGATAGAAAAGATACTGCGGTCAGCAAGAAGCGGCCAACGGCTTGTTTTCCGCTCGCTTGCTGCTCCCCTGGGCAAGTGCAACACCCTGAGATAAACATCTGCTACCCCTCATCCTTGGGAACATACAGATGGGCAGCCAAGCATTTGTTCCCTTTCTTGGAATTGTGGGAACACCCAACAAAAGAGCCGAACAGAAGCAGAGATGTAATTTTAATTTTGCCAGGGCTGCAACTTCCGCCAATTGGAGGGCCCTGCGTCTCAGACCGGGAAATTCTAGGAGCTGAAATCCAGACATCTGGAAGGCACCTACTTGGCTGCCCGCCTGCCCTGCCCTTCCAAAATAATTCCATTCACAGGAAGTGACTTTGCACAGAGTTAAAACTGGCCGCCCGGGATTGCTGCCCTGACAGTTAGCAGCGCTCCTAAACAGATTCCCCTCTAAAAACAGATCCGGTTTTTCAGAATCTACCAGCTACTTTCCATTTAGGAGCATGATGAGCAATTGGGGGTGTTTTGAGGGCATGCTTTTTTCTTTTTCTTTCTCCAGGAATTCCAGATGCTCCCTGGCAACTGTAGAGGGTTGAGGGAGAGGCCCTGGCTAAAAATCCATAAGGAAATTTCAGGACTAACAGCCCTCTCTCGACAGAGGGGGAGGGACACGACATTGTCTATCTCCAGTCTACAACACAGTCCTTTCAGCAGGTCCAAGAAGGCTCCACGCCCATTTGCCCCACTCAGGTGACCCTGAGGACACAGGTAAGCCTCCAAGTGGCCTCAACGCCTCTCTAAAAGAAGGCAAATGACCAGCGGTCTGCAAGGAGTATAAATCCTTCCATTCCCCGCCATTCAGTTGGAGCCGAAGAAGCTTCTCGGATGAGAAGCGAAAAAACAAGAAAGTCCAGTTGCCTCTTGAAAAAAAGCACCTTTGGGGATAATTGGATAATACAAAAAAGGGAGCTTTTGGAGGGAAATCACGGAGTAGCAGGGGACAGTACGGGAGAAAAACAAAACCACGGCCCCTCTATACTTGACCGTAATGGCAGTCACGTAACTGAGGTGGGGGCACAGGTAGGAAATAGTCAGGAATTGGCTCTAAATGTATTTTTTTCAGCCCTGGCCACAGCTGAACGAGTGGTCAGTGAATGAGGAATACCTGTACTCCGAAGGTTGCTCATACCTTTGAAGCCTTCTTCATCCAGCATGATGGTGTAGTCTTCAGGAGTCTCTGTTAAGCTGAAAAACCTGCACCTGGGAAGAGACGAGGGTGCCAAGTCATGCTTGCGAAGTTATTCTGTGAAATTCACCTCCCTTTGGACAGAAATTGGAAAAATCACCTTCCTTTTTTTCCTCCCTCCCTCCCTCCCTTGATAGACCCAGGCTCATGACACCAACACAACTACACAAATTTTAGGTCTGGAATATATTCTGGACACTACTTCAGCATCTATCTTCCTTCCTTCCTTCCTTCCTTCCTTCCTTCCTTCCTTCCTTCCTTCCTTCCTTCCTTTCCTTCCTTCCTCCCTCCCTCCCTCCCTCCCTTCCTTCCTCTCCCTCTCTCCTTTCTTTCTCTTTCTCTTTCTCTTTCTTTCTTTCTCTTTCTCTTTCTCTTTCTTTCTTTCTTTCCTTCCTTTCTCTATTTCTATTTCTTTCTCTTCTTTCTTTTTCTCTCTCTCTTTCACTCTCTTTCTTTTTTTCTCCCTCTCTCTCTCTCTCACACGCGCGCACGCACACACACACACACACACACAAACACACTCTAGCAAAATTTCTCAGGCTGCCCCTTCAGCTTGAAAAAAAACCCACTAACATTGCCCAGGGCAACCCAAGAAAACGACCCAGCTGCACTCAACCGCAGTCACACAAACACAAGCCTGTTTAACCGCGACACGGCGAGCCCTTTTGTCTGACACACAACTTGTTTATTCCCTTGCAATAGAAACGGGAAAAAAAAAGTTTGTTTGAGCAGATCAAATAGGCTAGAATGAAATGGATTGCTGATTCACGTGAAACGCTTGAAGTTGGCGCATGTAACGTCCGGCTCATTTGCGGCAAAATCAGCCACGAATGCTGTTTTTTTCAAACTTGGCACTGCAAAAGAGTTAAACCAGATTTTTGGAAATTATTTTCAGGCTTCGAAAGAAGAGAATCTTTGTAGCTCAGGGTTGAACTGTGGGGTCCTTGCTGTCTTCTGAGCTTAGTGGTTTTCTTGCAGACGTTTCATGACCCAACTACGTAACATCATCAATGCCGGAGGCTTTCAGGCTTGTTTACCAGGCTGCCTTGAGGCTTTTTAAAACAACAAGAGAAATCTGTTGTTTTTTTTAGGATTTGTAGCCATCACAGAAAGAACTGTTTACCATCTGACTTCAGCTTGGCCAATTAGGGAATCTGACCATTGACTATACCATTTAACCAGGATGGTGTAAGGTCTCCTGCCTTGAACAGGGGTTGGACTAGAAGACCTCCGAGGTCCCTTCCAGCCATATGGTTCTATGGCTGGCTGGAGAATTCTGGGAGTTGAAGTCCACCCATCTTGAAGTTGCCAAGTTTGAAAAAAAAACGGAGTTAAATACCGAGTCGTTTCACTGGCCAACCAGATTTCGGGAGAAAAAGTTCACCAGGTGAGTTAAAATTCACCCAGGAGAGCAAGTAGAAACCAGGCCTCAGCTGAGGAAGGAAGGAAAGAGGAAAAGCTAAGGAGGAAGGGGAAAAATGACAAAGAGGAACTTAAGGAAAAACAGAGAGTGAAGAAATCATGGTTATCATAGGCGATCGGGATGCCGTACAGGCGACTAAGCAAGCTGCAATATTTTTCTTCCATGTTTGCCAGAAGTTCCTTTTCAATAAGGTCACAAACACATTGATAACTTTCATGAGTATGAAAATTGAAACCATTCCCCATCCGGAAATATATATATATATATTGGCTTAATGTTGACTTAAGTTGCCTCCTTGGGCCACCATCTCCACTGCACGAAATTAAGCCAGATTTTTCATTCTAACAGCCAAACTTTAGTTTTCCAGATTGGAAACTGTTTTGGGCTTGTTTACAGCACAGCCTTGAAGCTTTTAAAAACAAGAACAGGAATCTGTTTGTTTTTCTAGGCTGTGTAACCATCACAGAAAGAAGTGTAAATGTAAAACAAACAAGAAAAGAAATCTGAAATTGAGCGACGCAAAAGGGGGGAAATGCAAACTATATTTTCCAGAATAATTTTATTTTTTAACTCACAATTAGATACACGCTAACTATGGTATGTGCCTCTGCAAAGGCAGAATTTCAAACTCTTGCTTTTTCAGGGTAGACCCTAATTTTTTTTAAAAAAAAAAAACACTAGGGGGGAAAAAAAGCCAATTTGCACCTTTGGGGAGCTGTGGAGTTTAAAGAGTTAAGCAGTCAGACAAGACATGGAGTAAGTAGCTAAAGGAAGTAGGAAATGGCTTGGAAAGCAGGAATTGGTGGGAAACAATAGCTAGCAAGGAGCTGTGCTGGAGAAAGACGCCAGCCTAAGAACAAGTTAGAAAACAGAATTAGGCCCTAAGGACTGCAAGGGAAAGAGAGTGGGCAAGGAAGGAAATTTTGGGAGAAAAGAGCAGTTGCACAGCAGGCTGACTTGAAAACTGTATTTCTAGTTTAATGAAAAGAAGGACGAGGGGTGACATGATAGCAGTCTTCCAATATTTGAGGGACTATCACAAAGGAGATGGGGGTCAACCTGTTCTCCAAAGTCAGGACAAGAAGCAACGGATGGAAACTAATCAAGGAGAGAAACAACTTGGAATTAAGGAGAAACTTCCTAACAGTAAGAACAACTAACCAATGGAACTCCTTGCCTCCAGAAGTTGTGGCTGCTCCATCACTGGAGGCTTTTAAGAAGAGACTGGACAGCCCTTTGTCTGAAAGGGTATAGTGTTTCCTGCTTGAGCAGGGGGTTGGACTGGAAGACCTCCAAGGTCCCTTCCAACTCTGTTATTCTGTTTTTAATCTTCTGTTATAAATTTCACACTGATTGCAAATTCTTAGCGTGCAGCCTTCATTTTATCTCCAAGGGTGCAAAACAACTTATGAAGCAGACAAGAAGCTGTGAGCCAAACAGCCCACTTGGTGCTGATAGGGAGCCGAGCCATCCAGATGTTCTGAACGATGGCTCTGAAAATCCACCCCCCTTCCCCAGTTAGAAAACTAAGAGAAAATTTTCCACTGTCTGAGATTCTCTGGTGAGGCATGATAGCAAGGAAAACAATAACGAAAGATAAAGAAAATTACCTTCAAAAAAGCTTTCACTAAGCCTAACTGGGATGGAAGCAAAATCCCTCAATCATTATATAGGTAGTGTGAAAAACGGTCATAAGCCCCTCTTTTCGGTGCCGTTGCAACCTCAAACAGTCACTAAACGAATGGCTGTAACTTGAGGACTAACTGTTATGACTTGACTACATCCTAATTCTATAAATGAAATTTTTATAATTCGGAATCCTCCCACAAAACAGAAGCCAGAGCTGGGAATTGAAGTACTGACATAAAAAGATGACATTTCTTAATTAAAAATGGCACAATTATCCAGACAGCTTGCAAACAGCATCCAAGAATCCCTGTATTTGCAAAATATCCCTTATGGTCATCCTTAAGATTTCCAATCCATTTTCATAACAAGCCCACTCTTTGCCTACGGGGAAAAATAATAATTAAAAAACAGAAGAAATGCCAGGTATTTTGTATCAATCCCCCCCTTTTTTTAAAAAAAATACATGTCTTTTGGGGTTTCTGCAATTCCAAAGGCACCCTGAAAATAAAATTTTTAAAAAACCTGAAGAAGGAGAGAGACCCGGCTGCCAATTCTTGCAGCCAAGTGCAGAGGCGGAAAAAATTTAGGAAAAAAATAGATTGCTTCAAGAGGGGAAAATAAATCTAAATTGCTCCAAAGGAGGAAAAAAATAAATTGCTTCAAGAGGAATCAGCAGCCGGGTGGGGAAAAGAAAAAAAGAAGAGCTGTTTATTTTCCTTCAAGATTTTCAAACCAGCTGTGGGGGGACCCATCCCAGCTATGTCGGAATCCGCACCCATGTGCTAAATATGCCTTTTTTGGCTGCGCTTAGAGGTAGGGGGGGGAAGGGCCCTCCCAAGCTAATTGGGGTCCCCCTTTTCAAGAACTGGGGAGGGGTTAGGCCTCAGCTGTCCCCCAAAAAACACAGGAGCTGTCAAACCAGGGTCCAGTTTGGCAACAGACACAGGTCTGCTCTGTCCACACTTGCACACTGCCCCTCTTCTTGTGTACACACACACACATATATCTCCATATATATATATCTCCATATATATATCTCCATATATATATCTCCATAACCGGGCTCAACCGGGCACACAGCAGAGAGAAACTAGTTTCCCATGTCAGAATAAGAGAGTTGGAAGGTCCTTAGGCATCCCCCTCCCCAATTCGGAGCACGTGTAAACACCAGCTTTGATCCATGCCGGGGGTCAATCCGATAACAGCGCCGAATCCCGCCGCCATAGGATTCCAGCACTGCGTCTTTGCACTTTCTCCAGCCCACCCACGACGACACGCGTGTCTGCGCCCTCTCAAATATACACCAACCCCCCCGCGCGCAGTCTCTCCAGCCCATCTACCCTGACACGCGTGTCTGCGCCCTCCCACGTGCACCAACCGCCGCCCGCGCCCTCTCTCCAGCCCAGCCCCGCCGACACGCGTGTCTGCGCCTTCCCACAGGCGCGCCCTACCTGCTGCGCTGGGGCAGGAGCAGCATCTTGAGCAGCGGGTGGGTGTAGAGCCAGAGGCCGCGGCGGGCCAGGCTCAGGACCCGCACGCGGAGCTCCAGGATCCGCAGCTCCATGGCGCAGCCAGCCAGGCCGGCGCCCTGCCCAGCGCTGGGCTTTACGCAAGCCGGGCCCGCCGCGCCGCCTCCTTCCCCAGGCCCGGCCCGGCCCACGGGGGGGGGGAGCCACGGCCCGGACCCACCCCCGGCCCGCCCGCCCGCCTTCTGCTTCGCCCGCCTCTGAGCTCGTGCAGAGCGCTTTGGCAACGGTCCGGAGCGAGGAGCCAGGCGGTTGGGTGGGGCGCGCGCGCGGCGGGGCTTCCTTCGCTTTCCTTTCGCGGGTGCTGAAAGGCAAGAGCCGGGTTCTCACGACCCGTTCGGCCTTCCTGGGGGTTTCGTGGATTCATGGCTAAGCAGGTCGCGTGTCCCCGGCCTTCGTCTGGAACTTCCAGCTCCCTCCGTCCCCCCCTCCCCCCTCCTCCCTTCCTTTCCTTCCTTCATTTGCTCCCTCCCTCCCTCCCTTTCCTTTCTCTTTCTTTCTTTTTTCTTTTTCTTTTTTCCCTTTTTCTTTCTTCTTTCTTTCTCTTTTTCTTTCTCTGTTGCAGTGTTCTGGGCTCACGTGATCACCTTTTGCGACAAAAGTCAATGGGGGGGAAGCCGGATTCACTTAACAACCGTGTTACTAACTTAACAACTGCAGTGATTCACTTAACGACGGTGGCAAGGAAGGCTGTAGAATGGGGCCAAATTCACTGAACGGCTGACTTGCTTAGCAACAGAAGTGATAGTTGAGGGATAGCTGTCCTTGAGCCAGACCACAAGTCCGGATGGGCTGCTTCCTTGGTGCCTTGCCCACACTGTGCTCATCTCCACACCTTCAACCTGGGGCGTTTCTAACGTTCTCTCCTACTCCTTCTGCGTGTTATATTCCAGGAATATATTCTTATATTCTTTTCGTCTCCTGGCCTTTGAGGGGAAAATGCAGATAATAGACAAAAAAAACAGGCTGATTCGAGTTGCAACGGGCCCTCTCGGTGCCCACAGCGAATGTTCCTGCCACAACCAAGAGGACACAAACGGGTGTTGTGCATAACAGCCCTTCTTTCTGTTGAGGTTGCCCCGAGCCTGGCCCAAAACTGATTAAAAACAGGCTTGCAAAGATCAGAATTCCTGGCCAGCTGAATTCACCATCCCAGGTTCTACATCGCTTGGAAACGGGAGAGAGCAGTGACATAAATCTGTGGAAAACTGGGTTGCATTCTTACAGCCTATTTATAATAATAATAATAAAGTTGGAAGGGACCTTGGAGGTCTTCTAGTCCAACCACCTTATACCATTTCAGACAAATGGCGGTCCAATCTCTTCTTAAAAACTTCAAAGCATTCACAACTTCTGGAGGCAAAGCCTTCCACTGACTAATTGTTCTAACAGTCAGGAAATTTCTCCTTAATTCCAGGTTGCTTCTCTCTTTGGTTAGTTTCCATCCGTTGCTTCTTGTCCTGCCTTCAGGCGCTTTGGAGAATCACTTGACTCCCTCTTCTTTGGGGCCGCCCCTTGGATATTGGAACCCTGCTATCATGTCACCCCTGGTCCTTCTCTTCATTAAACTAGACATACCCAGTTCCTGCAACCGTTCTTTGTATGTTTTAGCCTCCAGTCCCCTGATCATCTTTGTTGCTCTTCTCTGCACTCTTTCCTAGAATCTCCATATTTCTAGAGTCTCCATGTCATTTTCAAGGCCACAAAGTCAGTCGCCCTCGACTTAACCATTCATTCAGCAGCCATTTGAACAGCACTGAAAAAAGTGACTTAAAAAGTGACCTTTTTCACACAATTGTCGCAGTATCCTCGTGGTCATGAAATCAAAATTCGGACCCTTGACGTCACCTCTTTACGACGGTTGCCGTATCCTGGAATCAGCTTTTGCAACCTTCTGACAAAGTCAGTGGCTGTGCGGTCAAGGGCGACCTGTGTAACGGCTGAGGAATTCTGCTTCCATGGTCCGGAGATCACCTAATCACAATTTTGTGACTTTCCCAATTGGCCAGATTCATTAAACGACCGCACAACTTGCTTAACAACTCCAGCGAATTTGTTTCACAAACGGTGGCCAAAAAAAACAAAAAACGGTCCTACGATGAGGTGTAACTCGCTGAACAACTGTCTCCCTTAGCAATGTAAATTTTGGGCTCAATTGCCGTCATAGGTTGAGGATTCCCTGTATTAAACTTTGAAGCTGGGCGAGATTTTCTCTTTTCTGGGGAAAAAAAAAAAAAAGATTTTCAGCGTGCCACCCACTCAGGGTGTCTGCCTCAGAGCTATTCCGACAGGCTCGTAAATTTACAGCTGGAGTGAAGGAGTTGTCTTATTTCGACAGCCTGACAGTGGAAAATTTTAGCCCTGTGGCCAATTTTATGGAAAATTACAAGCAACTGCAACTGGGAAGTAGATAAAAAAGAAAATAACTCGTTGAATGGAGTCTAGATTCCAGCAAATCTGGACCTTAGGCTGGTGTTTCTCAACTTGAGCCACTTTAAGAGAGGTGGACTACCACTCCCAGAATTCCCCAGCTAGCTACCTCTCTTAAAGTGACCAGTTGAGAAATAGGATAGGTTTTGTCTATTCTTGACAGAAAGATGCTGGATTCAGCTTGGAGAGAATTCCAAAATTTGAGGAAAATTGCCTTTGTCCCCAAACCATCTTGGTTGCCGAGAGTTTTAGAGAGGATGGGAGACGCAAAGGACTTTTCAAGCAGATTTAACTCTGATATTATGGGAGAAAAATTTGTCCCTTAAGGTCTTTCAACCTTCCTGTTTCCACCAAACCACATTATTTGGAATGGCAACAAAAGCTTGTTTGTCATTTTAGAACCTGGGATGGAACAATACCATTCCTCTTTTCTTAATCAGAAAAAAAAACCATGCTGCCTTCCTGAAATTCACTTAAAAAAAAAAAAACTTATTAAAGTCTTAAAATTGAAAGAAGCAATTGTATGAGCTGCTTGTCAGATTTTTTTATCTCGTCAAAAATAAAATTTTCTCTCTCTCACCAAAAATAAAATGTATTAGTATTATACTGTTACCATTGCTACTATTATACTATTATTGTTTTATACTATTAGATAGGATATGAATTTAGGGCTGAAAATATACCAATTTTCCATCTCCCTTTTTATGGGAATTATTTTCCTATATGATGCAAAAGTTACAGGTAATCCTTGACTTACAATCACAATGTGTATTATGTATGTGTACACTTTTGAGAGCAAGCAACTAAATTTCATTTTTAATGTGTACCATTGTGCCCACAGTAAAACAAAATGACAATAAAGGTTATCTATCTATCTATCTATCTGTCTGTCTGTCTGTCTGTCTGTCTGTCTGTCTATCTATCTATCTACCATCATCTATGTATCAATCTATTATTATTTTTTCTATCTACCTACCTATCTTTCTATCATCTATGTATCTATCAATCTATTTCTTTTTCTCTATCTATCTATCTATCTATCTATCTATCTATCTATCTATCTATCTATCTATCTATCTATCTATCTACCTACCTACCTACCTACCTATCATCTATGTATCTATCAATTTCTTTCCTTTCTTTTTCTTTCTATCCGTCTTTCCATCTATCTTCCATCTACCTACCTACCTACCATCTATGTATCTATCAATCCATTTCTTTCTCTTTCTTTTTTCTTTCTTTCTTTCTCTTTCTCTTTCTTTCTTTCTTTTTCTTTTTTCTTTCTTTCTTTCTTTCTTTCTATCTATCTATCTATCTATCTATCTATCTATCTATCTAACAACATCCATTCTTAGGAAGGTAAATACATTCTCAAATCAGGAAACACGAGCCATTTGCAGGTTAATCAACACTGGTGGCGCTAGAAAATATTTTGCTAGAATTTTACTTCCAGCCTCCCAATGATTAACTCAATCGGACTGCAAGGGAAGAAGACACGTCCCCTGTTAGTTTGATCAACTATTTGTTGATTTTATATTGGCATAATTACTAAATGAATCTCTTTTCAGGGTTCACGTAAGGCTCACCACAACGGCTGAGCTAAGCCACCGACAAACCAAGATCTTTCTAACTTGCCCCACTTCACCCTTTATGCAAAACTATAGGAAAGTCCTTGACTTACAGCCAGCCATTTAGTGACCATTTGAAGTTACAACGGCAGTGGGGAAAAAAAGGGACTTATGGCCATTTTTCACCACCGTTGCAGCATCCCCAGGGTCATGTGATCCAAAGCTGGCTGGGGAATTCTGGGAGTTGAAGTCCATTCATCTGAAAAGCGGTTGAGATTGAGAAACACTGATCTAAACGATCTTCAGGGGAAAGTGGGACCTTAAAGCTATCCAGGAACAGAGAAGCAGCCAATGTTTAGCCACACTATTGAAAGAAACGCTGGTTTGTGTTCTTTGAATGTGTATTATGTATGTGTACACTTTTGAGAGCAAGCAACTAAATTTCATTTTTAATGTGTACCATTGTGCCCACAGTAAAACAAAATGACAATAAAGGTTATCTATCTATCTATCTGTCTGTCTGTCTGTCTGTCTGTCTGTCTGTCTGTCTGTCTATCTATCTATCTACCATCATCTATGTATCAATCTATTATTATTTTTTCTATCTACCTACCTATCTTTCTATCATCTATGTATCTATCAATCTATTTCTTTTTCTCTATCTATCTATCTATCTATCTATCTATCTATCTATCTATCTATCTATCTATCTATCTATCTATCTATCTACCTACCTACCTACCTACCTATCATCTATGTATCTATCAATTTCTTTCCTTTCTTTTTCTTTCTATCCGTCTTTCCATCTATCTTCCATCTACCTACCTACCTACCTACCATCTATGTATCTATCAATCCATTTCTTTCTCTCTTTTTTCTTTCTCTCTTTCTTTCTTTCTTTTTCTTTTTTCTTTTTTCTTTCTTTCTTTCTTTCTTTCTTTCTTTCTTTCTTTCTTTCTATCTATCTATCTATCTATCTATCTATCTATCTATCTATCTATCTATCTATCTATCTATCTATCTATCTAACAACATCCATTCTTAGGAAGGTAAATACATTCTCAAATCAGGAAACACGAGCCATTTGCAGGTTAATCAACACTGGTGGCGCTAGAAAATATTTTGCTAGAATTTTACTTCCAGCCTCCCAATGATTAACTCAATCGGACTGCAAGGGAAGAAGACACGTCCCCTGTTAGTTTGATCAACTATTTGTTGATTTTATATTGGCATAATTACTAAATGAATCTCTTTTCAGGGTTCACGTAAGGCTCACCACAACGGCTGAGCTAAGCCACCGACAAACCAAGATCTTTCTAACTTGCCCCACTTCACCCTTTATGCAAAACTATAGGAAAGTCCTTGACTTACAGCCAGCCATTTAGTGACCATTTGAAGTTACAACGGCAGTGGGGAAAAAAAGGGACTTATGGCCATTTTTCACCACCGTTGCAGCATCCCCAGGGTCATGTGATCCAAAGCTGGCTGGGGAATTCTGGGAGTTGAAGTCCATTCATCTGAAAAGCGGTTGAGATTGAGAAACACTGATCTAAACGATCTTCAGGGGAAAGTGGGACCTTAAAGCTATCCAGGAACAGAGAAGCAGCCAATGTTTAGCCACACTATTGAAAGAAACGCTGGTTTGTGTTCTTTGAATAGTGGATACTAGAAAAGGAAAACATGGACATCTCTTTGGACTTGCTTATCAAAAATGTATGGAAAAAGTATCCTGGATTGACCGGTAGGACTTCAGTTGTACCTTTCTGATCTTCATCTGCCAGGACAGTTGCTTTTCTGCCCCAAAAAATAAGAGTCTCCTTTGGATGCATCTTCCTGAAGGTGGATACATCCTTTCCCCTAATCCCCAACAATTATTAATAACCTCAAGTCGGAGGTTAAGCCAAGATGAGTTACCTATTGCTTCTTTGATCCTTAGCAATGCTTCTCCTTCTATGATTAACTCACTCTGCTTTCTAATCACCCTCATCAAGTCAACACAAAATCTCAGCTACTGTAGGTAGCCCTCCCAACTGATTTCAGCTCCCATTATCCCCAGCCAGCCCTGGCAGATTGTAGTTGATACTCCAACGGTCTAGAGCAGAACAAGCTGCTTGGCTAAATGTCTATGGAGATTGTCAGCCATCCAGGTCACGCTTGTCCCAAAGTGCTTTTTCAAAAGGCAACTGGACCTTGTTTTTCCTTGAAGACAGTACAATGCAGTGAGACATGCGTAGATCGGTGTATTGGAGAAACAAAACAACCACTTCACAAACCCGTGGCACAACTTAGGAGAACAAACCCATCAGGACAAGATTCAGCAATCCATCCGCTTTTGAAAGACAAAGGTCACTCTTTTGAAGACAGCAAAGGTCTGGACAGAGAGGACCACTGGTTTGAAAGAGGGGTCAAAGAGGCCATCTAGATTAAGATTGAACACGTCTCTTAACAGAGGGGAGGGACACGGCACCACCCATCTCCTGTCTACAACACGGCGGCCCTTTCAGCAGTTCCAAGAAGGCTCCACCCCCATTTGCACCACTCAGGTGACCCCGAGGTCACAGGTGAACCTCCAAGTGGCCTCAACGACTCTCTAAAAGAAGGCAAATGACCAGCTGTCTGCAAGGAATATCAATCCTCCACCATCCAGTCAGAACTGAAGAAGCTTCTTGGATGAGAAGCGAAACGTCTTCAAGGAAAAACCAAGCCCAGTTGCCTTTTGAAAAAGCCCCTTTGGGTCTGCCTAATTAACTTGCTCTGATTGATGAAGCTGCTTAGATGGGCAGCAAAATGTCTGAAACCAACAAGAAAAATACAGTGGGCACGGCTCAAACTTTTGACAACTAATCAGGAACTTTTCCCGAGACAACCCATCAGACAGATTGGACTAAAACCCCCAGCTTTCCCAATCTCTGTACTGGGTGGAAAACACCAGGAATTTATGCCTGGTAATAGCTTTGGGCAACGTTCAGCTTTGTCCTCGAGTCTCTGGCTCAAAAATCAAAGCCTTGATCAAGTTTGGCGCTAGGGACCCGTGCACAGACAGACAAACAGACGACCCAATCTCTGCAGCGTCCTTATCTTCTACCTATCCCTCTGACCCGTGGCACTTTGCCAGCCAGCTGCAAAACAAAGCAACGGAGAGATCACAGTGGCAGAAGAACTAAATAGCACCTAAGCAAGGACAGAGTGAGGTTTCCTATGGAGGCTGTAAAAGCAACTCGGATTCTTTTGGGCAAAAGGCTACGGACACCGACGGAGGTCAAGATAACACCAAGGCTGCATGCCGAGAGCCATAAACCATCTCGATCACTGACCTCGCTAAGAAAATAGGGAGGAAAGAATGCATGACAATTTTTTTCTCCCCAAAAATAGCCCAACGTGCTGGAAGGGCATAACAGCAAGGCCTAGTCAAAGCAATAACACAATGTTTTAGTGGCATCAATAAGCTTGGTTGTGGCAGCAAGGGGGAAGAGAGACTGAACTGGCCCAGAATCAGAATAGAGCTGGAAGGGGCCTTGGAGGTCTTCTAGTCCAACCCCCTGGCTCAAGCAGGACACCCTAAACCATTTCAGACAAGTGACTGTCCAGTCTCTTCTTAAAAACCTCCAGTGATGAAGCACCTACAACGTCTAGAAGCAAATCCATTCATTGTAAGTCAAGGACTGCCTGTATGTGAATGTAGCCACGTGTTCTTTGCTCAGTGGTGCTGGTAAAAATTCCTTTTTCCCCCCCAGAGAGCTACTTTTGAGATTGTGAATTGCATCTGAGGAAGTGAGCTGCAGCACCCCAAAACGTAGGCCTCTTAATAACACCCATCAGCTGGAAAAAGGGGCTATCAGGCCCCTCCTCATTTGGGGGCTCCCCAAAATTGACACCCCTTTCCCCCGCCAGTCAAATCGCACACAGAGCTTACATAATTCCGGTTTATTTCGCCTCTTGTACAAAACAGTTTCAGCAATTGATTTCCTTTTTAAAAAATCCGCACGCAAGAATCTCACCGATCAGCCATAATCTGGTGGAGGAGAGGGAAACAGAGAATAGCACCCCTGTTCCACACTCTTCCCCAAATATGCACTTTTGTTTCCGCCAAGGGGAAAAAAAAAAAAGCTACTTGGTGCCTCCCCCAACAAACCAAGTTTATGCCACAAAAGGGGAGGGGGCAAGTGTGTATGGGGGGGGGAGGAACCTCTTCCTGCACCTCCTTAATAAACCACAGAGGTTCCCATCACCCCAACTTTGCTTCCTGCAAAAATTAAAGTGTCTTGTTTACTGTTGCCTGGGGACTTACAAAAGACGGAAAGCAACAGGCTACAAAAACCAGGCAGGGGGCTTCGTAGTTTGCATGTCTGAACCCCTCATTTTAGGGAGGTGCCTTAACGTTCATGGAGAGATGGCGCCAGAGGTTAGGCCCACTTCAAGCAGCTCAGTTTTAACTTCGTGGATGTTGGCCAAAACAAAACAAAAGAACCAACTCAGTTTGTCGCCAGTTTGGCTAAAGACAGGTGGGAAAACGAAAAAAAAAGAAAAGGGAGGGGGATTTTAGTGTCCTGGAAATGGAGTGCTTTTTTTAAAGAGAGCGAAAAAAAACAAAACACCACAGTGCTGGAATGCAAGGAGAGAGAGTGGCATCCAAGCCACTTGGAAAAATCATACAAATAATCAAGATTTTTTGGCCAGCGTTCCTTCTGGTCCAGGATCGGGGGAAGGGGGGAAATTCAGCATTTCTGGTCCGTCCAGCATATGGGAATTTGGTCACGACAGCACGGCTAAGCAGGATGGGCTTTCCTTTTTAGCTCTCTTGACTTTTAGCAGCCTGAGGAGACGCGTCCGTGTCTCGCATATTCCGTTTCTGCTTAAGAGGAAATGGCTCACGGTGGGCCGCGCGGATTAGGGGAAGAACAGAACAGCCGTGTCAAATTCTTCCTACGCGTAAGACAGAAGGCAGGGCATTAGCGTGTCCCCGTCTAACACCGCTCAGCTTAAGAGCCTCTCCTTGGGCGACCGGGGGGATCGTTCATCCGGAGAACCTTAGCAGGAGAAAACGGGGGCCCAGATGGACTACAGCTCCCATCGCAGGCTTGGTGCTGTAGGCTTAGGGTTTGGGAGGTCGCCAGCTTACGCAAGGGCCGAGAGAGAGAGAGAGAGGTAGCATCTGAGCGGGAGAGAAGCCCGGCAGCTTCTCCAATCGAGGGTGGAATGTAAGACTCGAGGGCAAAGGCGATTTGCACGCATGAAAGACGGGCCACAGCCTGGGAAGAAATAAAGGAGCTGTCGCACTTCGACCCGCCGAGAGAGGTCAGAGTTAAGGGGACGGCCTCCATTGATTCCTATCAGAAAACGGGATCCTGAGCCAAACCACACCTCTAATTTAGTGCTCTACGGGTGGCCATATTCCTTTCCTATGTTTCTATACCTGTGTGATTCTGGCCAATCAAACTTTTTCCCCCCGAAGCAACGGGGGAGGGGGGACTTCAGTGCCTCCCAGCCTCAAAAACGCCACCCCCCACCATAGCAGAGGGCAGCAGGGGCACTCCTAGCCCTTTCCAACCAGGGGTGCCATACGGGACTCTTTCTTTTGACCGTCGGAAGGCCTGATACTTACCCACCTGCCCTCCGACCAATCGCTCCCCCCTCCTTACAAACCCAGCTAACCATTTTCCTATCGAGGGTGTGTCTCACTGGTACAGTCTGGTCTGTGGTCTGGGAGGGAGGGAGGGAGAAGGGGTCTGTGATCTGGAAAGTGCAATCCCCACCCCTACAGATAGGTGTCCTCGCTCTCCCGGGAACTAAGGCTCTCCTTGGACTGATGGAGAAGGAAAGAGTCGGGCTCCAGCAAAGTCTGAGATCCGTTTTCTTCGGGGATGGGGCCGTTAGCTTGGTTGCCCACGGCAACGGGCCCTTTGGGGGTGCCCTTCCGCAGCTTGCTCTTGCGGCCCTTGGGGGAGAGGGCGGCGCCAGGGGGCAGGATGATGGAAGGAGAGGGCTCCAAGGCTTTGTGGGGGTACGGCTCAGAGTCCCTGATCGCCTTGGCGCCGTGGAAACGGGGAGGAGACTTGCATTGCAGCTCTCCATGGGTCTCCTTCCACTTCTTCAGCTGGATCAGGTGTTCCCGCTCGATGTGGCGCTCTGTCACTGGCAACTCTATGACCTAGGAGGGACAAAAGAACAGGTGGGCATCCAGGTGTTTCCCCAAACCTGGACAGACACCAGAAGCACTGAGGCCAGCATGTAAATAACCTATCCACCCCAAGCTTCCTTCTGCCTCCCAAACGTTGTCCAGGTCCCCATTCTTCTATGCATGTAGAATCAAAGAATCCTAAGGCTGGAAGGGACCTTGGAGATCTTCTAGTCCAGCCCCCTGCTCAAAGCAGGTGCCCTTATGTCTTCTATATCTATGCATTTGGTGTTGTTTTTTTATGAAGACTTAGTTACCCCACCACTAAGTCACTTTCATCAAATCCCAAAGCCTGTGAAGGGGCTACTGCAAAACATGAAGCTATAACACGCAACATAGGTGCCTGTCCTAAAGATGCTTTTCCAAAAGGCAACTGGGATGTCTTGGTGTTTTCCTTGAAAATGTTTCGCTTTTCATCCAAGAAGCTTCTTCAGTTCTGTGTGTTCAGAATCAGAATAGAGCTGGAAGGGGCTTTGGAGGTCTTCTAATCCAGTCACCTGCTCAAAATTCAGACTGTTTGGCAACTGACTTGTACTTATGACGTTCGCAGCGTCCCGGGGGTCACGTGATCCCCGTTTGCGTCCTTCCAACAAGCAAAGTCAATGGGGGGGGGAAAGCCGGATTCGCGTTAGCAACTCAAGTGCAGTCATCCACTTAACAACGGTGGCAAGAAAAGTCGTAAAATGGGGCAAAACTCACTTAAAAAAAACAACAGAAATTTGGGGGCTCACTTGTGGACCACCTGAGGTACCTTTGAACTCCTGGCTTTTTGCACCTGCCATTTACCTACGTGGAAGGCAGCTGGACCACCGGGTGATTTACCTCTTGCACGAGAAAAGCCTCCTGCATGATTTTGGGGTTGAGGGCTCTCAGCTGCTCCATCGTCTCGTACTGCCCTTGGCAGCTTCGCAGCTTCTCCGAAGAACCCAGCGTGTACTTCAGGAGCACGAGACCCACGCGGAAGACGATCTTGACGCCTGTGGGAAGGGGGAGGAGAAGGCAGCGTTTACACCCAATCCCTGTACTAGCCGGTCCTCGACGTACGGCGGTTCATTTAGCGACGGTTCAAAGTGACAACGGCACTGGAAAACAGGGACGTAGGGCCATTTTTCACACTGAAAATAGGATCAGCCTATTTTCCAAAGCCCCAGAAGGCAGGACAAGAAGCAGCGGATGGAAACTAATCAAGGAGAGAAGCAACCTGGAATTAAGGAGGAATTTCCTGACAGGGAGGACCATTATCCAGTGGAACGGCTTGTCACTAGAAGTTGTGGGTGCTCCATCACTGGAGGTGTTTCAGAAGAGACTGGACAACCATTTGTCTGAAATGGTATAGGCTTTCCTGCCTGAGCAGGGGGTTGGACTAGAAGACCTCCAAGGTCCCTTCCAGCTCTGTTATTCTGTTAAAAACTGCAACTACAAAGCCAGCCGCCAGGGGGCAGCCACATGGCATGAAGCAACTTCCTGCTTGCTGCTCACGTTGGAACCTCACAGCATGAACATCATCCCGGCTTTGCTGACCTAGATTTGCGATTCCCAGGGATTTTTGTGTCTGTGTGACCAGCCTGGACAGAGGGGAAAGCCACAGGGCAGAGGCAGAAAAACCCAGCACTTGCCACAAAGAAAGGCAAAGTCACAACCCACTGGAATTTGCCTGTGCAGCAGGACAGCAACTGAGCTCAGGGAGGGGACGATGGGAAGAGGAGACATCTTGGCCCTCTGGGATACCTGAAGACAAGGCCGGGGTGGGTGGGTGGGTTCCAGAGGCTTCTATCCTGCTAAGCAGGAGGATGGTTGAGATGAATGGGTCAGGAGCTGACTGGAACCCAGATTTAAACTAAAGTAGTTCTCAACTTATAACCACAATCAAGCCCAACATTCACCTTGCTAAATGATTCAGGTGTTCAGTCAGCTTTGTCCCATTTTACGACCTTCCTTGCCGCAGTGGTTAAGTCAGGGGGTCTTCAAACTTGGCAACTTGAAGACTTGTGGACTCCAACTCCCAGAATTCCTCAGCCAGCCCTGAGGGCTGGCTGAGGAATTCTGGGAGTTGAAGTCCACAAGTCTTCAAGTTGCCAAGTTTGAAGACCCCTGGGTTAAGTCAATTGCTGCCGTTGTTAAGTTAGTAACACGGTTCTTAAGTGAATCTGGCTTCCCCATTGACTTTGCTCGTCAGAAAGCCGCAAGAGATGAGACCCCGTGACCGCAAGGCACTGCCAACAGTCATAAGTCCATGCCAGTTGCCAAGCTTCTGAATTTGGATCACGTGACTGCAAGGAGGCCGAGATGGCCAGAAGCGCAAGGTCCGGTTAGAAGTCACTTTTTTCAGCACTGCCGTAATTTCAAACAGGGCCGTTAAGTCGAGGACTGCCGGATATCCTGATGGAAAGGCTCATGGGATATCAGGAAGGATTGATTATTCCTCCAAAGAACAATCCCGCTGGGTTGCTCTCATTATGGGCTTCCAGATGCCATAACTCCAGTGCGGAATGGCGAGAAGCAATCTTCACCAGAAGTGTCTCCCAAATGTGGCCAGTGTGGGTCCACACACACACACACACAGGCCAGCTGCTACACCCGACGGAGCGCGCCCAGTACCTTCGCAGAAGAACATATCCCAGACCCGCAGCACAGAGCTCCAGGGCAGGGTCCTGGAGAAGGCGCACATGAACCACTCCGTCATGTACAAGATGGGGTCGATCTTCTGCTTGCTGAGATGCTTGTAAGCCAGCGGGGAGACTCTCTGCAGCAGAGAGAAGAGGATCTCGCCATCCAACTGGATGGCCTCCTGCGGGGGAGGAGAGAGGAGATCTGAGCGGGGGGGCGGCTGGCTCTGCCTTGGCCACTGGTCCACATTCGCATTCGCCGGCTGTCAGCCTGCCATGAACTGAGCCGGAGGGGAGGGGAAAGTGGAACTAATGAAGTCGATCAGAGGCAAAGCCTCAAGGTCGTTACCCTGGGAGAAAAAAGCAAGGCCGTTGCAAAAAACAAAAACAAAACAAAAAACCACCAATTTACTCAAATATAATTGGACAATAAGGGGCCAGGAGAGGAGGAACTAGATGGGGAAAGTTGTAATCCACTAGGCTTTTAGTAAAAGTCTACTTTTCACTCCAAATGGAGTTGAGGGTCTTTCTTTTCTAAGGGACTATGACACCCCCCCCCGCTCCTCCTTCCTTGGGGCCGCATTGTTTGCTCGCTCTCCTGAAACCAGCATGACAGCAGATCTCCATCAGGGTCTAAGGCAGGGGGGGGGGTCTCCAAACTTGACAACTTTGAGACTTGGGGACTTGTTGGTGGAGAATTCTGGGAGCTGAAGTCCACAAGTCTAAAAGCTGCCGTGCTTGGAGACCCCTGGCCTGGAGGAAACACTCACCAGCTTCTCGCTGTAATAGCCAGGAAGATATTTCTCACATATTTGCACAAGGCACCAGAAAGCTTGCTGAAGAAAGAGAAAGAGACCAAAAAAAATATATTATTAGCCCAATAGGACTGAGTTTGCAGTGGGGAAGGGGGGAGGAAAGAGAGTACGGGAGGGGAGGGGAGGAGAGGAGAGGAGAGGAGAGGAGGAAGGAAAGAGAGGGGAGGGGAGAGGAGGAGAAGAGGAGAGGAGAGAAGGAAGGAAAGAGCAGAGGGGAGAGAAGGAGAGGAGAGAAGGAAGGAAAGAGAGGAGAGGAGAGGAGGAAGGAAAGAGAGGGGAGAGGAGGGGAGAGGAGAGGAGGAAGGAAAGAGAGGGGAGGGGAGAGGAGAGGACAATAAAGTTGGAAGGAACCTTGGGAGGTCTTCTAGTCCAACCCCTTGCTCAAGCAGGATACCCACTCCACCCACTTTTATTTTTACAGCAGGAAATCCAGTCCTGGCTATTTTTACTCTCTGCTGATATCAACTGGATATGACCACCAATTAGCCAAGCGGCCCCCGGAGAGCGACAGGAAGGACCCAGAGGGAGAAGACACGGGCGGGAGCGTCTGTAAGAGGAACGCCAGCGCACCTCGGCGGGCATGTGCATCAGCAGCACCGCTGCGATCGGGGCCTGCGCCTGGCAATACCCTTCCTCCGGCCGGTACAGAGTGTAGGCTTTCAGGACCCGGAACAGATCTTGTTGCCTGCAGCAGGGGAGGAGGAAAAAAAAAAAAAGGGGGAAATTATTGAAGGGAAATGAGGGAAGATCAGGCAGGAGGAGCTCAAGCATTTACATCCCGTCCACAAAAATTGGGAGGAGGTCAGCCTGTCTTCCAGCCTGGCCCGTCTCGGAGATGCCCTCTTACAAAAGGAGCTTTGATGGGAGGTACACAAAGCCTCACTCAGAAGGCGTCTGGAACCGAGGGGTCCACGGGAATCAAATTACGGAATTGCAGGATCAAATGTTCCACACCACGTTGATTCCCATCAGCTCGACAATTTAATGGGTTTGCACCTGCCTGAACACAGGTTTCCCTCCCCGTTCGTTTTATTTATTTATTTAAAGGTTTCTAAGGTTGCCCGGCTTAAAACAGGGGGGACTGCATAAACACTGCTTAAACACACAATGATTCAAAAAGAAGGAGGAAACAAAAAACAAAGAAAACCATGTAATGACAAACACACAATGTAAACAAATTTAAAATCCGGAACAAGCAAATAACAAGAAAACAGAGGGGAAGGGGTAACAATTTGAGTCCACAAAGCCAGTGCAGACCTAGGCTGCGTTAACAGAGAGATAGAATTGAGATCATCTGAAGCGTTGGTACCGCTTTATAATGCCTTAGTACGACCGCACTTGGAATACGGCATTCAGTTTTGGTCACCACAATATAAAAAAGATGTTGAGACTCTGGAAAGAGTGCAGAGAAGAGCAACAAAGATGATCAGGGGTCTGGAGGCTAAAACATATAAGGAACGGCTGCGGGAATTGGGTATGTCTAGTTTAATGAAGAGAAGGACGAGGGGCGACATGATAGCAGTCTTCCAATATCTCAGGGGCTGCCCCAAAGAAGAGGGAGTCAAGCTATCCTCCAAAGCACCCGAAGGCAGGAGAAGAAGCAACGGATGGAAACCAATCAAGGAGAGAAGAAACCTGGAACCGAGGAGGAATTTCCTGACAGTGAGAACAATTAATCAATGGAACAGCTTGCTTCCAGAAGTTGTGGGTGCTCCAATAACAGAGATTTTTTAAAAAAGACTGGACAGCCATTTGTCTGGGATGATAGGGTCTTGAGCAAGGAGTTGGACTAGAAGATCTCCAAGGTCCCTTCCAACTCTGTTATTCTGTTAAGCAGCAATTTGAACCAAGACACTGGGGACACAATTGCACGCCTTCACTTGGGTTTCTAAAACTGACGCTAAAAGGCTTGGTGCCTCCAGTCTTGGAAAGGAGATTAATAAACCCTGACAGGTTGAACAGCCATGAATTTGCATAAGCTGCTTTCTAAATCCTTGACTTGCCATTTCCATTCCCCGATTATAAGCTGGGCAAAGCCGTCTGCCTTTTTTATCTATCCTGAACTGCCCCCACGTTAGAGGACTCCATCAAGGAAGGAAGGAAGGAAGGAAGGAAGGAAGGAAGGAAGGAAGGAAGGAAGGAAGGAAGGAAGGAAGGAAGGAAGGAAGGAAGGAAGGAAGGAAGGAAGGAAGGAAGGAAGGAAGGAAGGAAAGTAAGACAGCTGTATGTTTGCCACGCTATGCCAGACTCCATTGCAGCTTTAACAGATGCCCGCCACGCAGGCAGAAAAATTCTAGGTCCAGCCACAGCCTGTGGCCTCCAGAGCAGGCCACGATGCTAGAGTGGAAAGGAGTACTGTATTTAAAAAAAGGCAGGGGGTGGGCAGAGCCACTTACCCATGGCCCCCTCGAGCAGCAAACATCTCGTGGAATGGAAATTGACGGTGGAGATCTCGCTCAATCACATCCAGCCATTTGGGCTCCCCCAAAGCCACGTCCAGCTCCTGTGAATCAAAACAAGTGCTTCATTTATCTACTTATTAAATTTGTACGCTGCCCTCCTCGCTGTCACGGGACTCTGGGAGGCTGACAAGGCCAAAAATAAGAGTACGGAGATTAAGTTTTCCCTTCTTCTTTCCTTCGCCAAAGCATCTTACCTCAAACTTGCCGGCGTTCTGTTCCAGCTTGACTTTGCCCCCCGACAGGTACTGCCAGGCCCGGCCACGCAGCGAAGGTGGGATCCCCTTTTGGCATCTCAGCCGGATCTGAAAAGGAGAGTAACATCACCAGTGCTAGAAGGGAGTGGGGTTTGTGGAGAGGAGAAGGAGGAGGAGGAGGAGGAGGATTTGTCAGGGTTGTCCCAAAAGTGCTTTTCCAGGAGGCAACTGGACTTCCTTGTTTTTCTTTGAAGACGTGTCTTCCAAACCCGCTAATATCACCAGGGGTGTTCTACTTGGGACAACCACATCTATTATTTACATTTATACATGCTGCCCATTTCACCATCAACCACTCCGCACTCACGAAAGGAGAGAGCAGGGGTGTCCAATCGTAGCCACTTTTCAGACTTAACGGACTTCAATTCCCAGAATTCCCCAGCCAGCCAGCATGGCTGGCTAGCTGGCTGGAGAATTCTGGGAGTTGAAGTCCACAAGTCTTCAAGCTGCCTAGGCTGGCCACCCCCGAGACAGCGTGAGGCTGAAGACTCAGAGAAGTGGAGAGAGGAGGAGAGAGAGAGGAAGCTGCCAATTTCTTTGGGGACTTACCTTTTTGTGTTTTTTCGCCATCCACTTGTCCCAGTTGTTCAGCATGTCCAGCCATTTTGATTCCCTCTGCCTCAGCACATCCAGCGGCACCTCCTCCAGCCTGGGACACAATTGACAAAAAGTTATGCTCCCTCTAAGAATTCAGAGACTGCGGGGGGGGGGGGGTGTCTATTATGCTAAGCCAGGATAGAGTTAAACATAGCTTGTTGAAGACGTTGCAAGGGGCTAGGTTCACCCATAGGCAAAAACATACTGGGGGGAGGGGGGTTCACACCATTAGGTGATGTGTGAACCACATCAATGAGATTCAATGAATTCAGTTTTGATGTCATGGTTCCGACAAATGGAACTCTTCAAAAGAACTTTGAGGCCTTGTTTACCTTAGAGAATCTTTTATCTGAGAAACATAGAATCAGCACTAACACAGTCAAAGCCAAAAACTGAATCCCCCTCCCCTGAGCACATAGTATCAAAGCACAATTCCCTCCTCCAATTAACAGTCATAAATCACATTCCCCAATTAGCTTGAACTGCGCGCTTCCTCTCCAGTTCTCCAGCCCGCCAATTCTTTATCAGCTCTGGGCTCAATAACCTTGATTCTCACGCTACGTTTAGTGTTGTTATGTCTAGTTGGACTCTCATTCACATCCCCCCCTCCCAGCATCATCTAACTCTAAAAGCGAAAGGAAGAAAGATGGCTACATTTCCATCTATTGTCAATGCAAAACATCCGATGTTAGCAGCGTTGACACTTGGAATTGATTGATTTTTTTAGGCCTGCAATTCCATCAAGAAAATGAGGGTGGACGTATCTCTAACCCAAATATCATAAACCGTCACGAAGAGCCTGCACCTGTTCACATATAACCAACTTAATACTGCAGCAGGCACTCAAGCCAACTAATTTGATTTTCTTAAATTCAAAATCACACACACACACACACAGTTTTTTTAAAACCATCATGCCAGGATGTAACCAACTGAACACCTCCAAACTTCAGCGGTCCTGTTAATGTTTTAATTTAGGGCAGAGGTCCCCAACCTTTTGGGCACCAGAGACCGGTTCCGTGGAGAAAGGTTTTTCCACGGACCGGAGTGTGCGTGGTTTTGTGTGCTGCCTGCATCCCACGGATGGGGTTTTGCTTGTTTGTGCGGACCGGTTGCTGGCATGTCGCGGCCCGGTACCGGTTCACAGCCTGGCGGTTGGGGACCCCTGATTTAGGGTTACCAGGACAGGGATCTGCCAAGGAATCTATGGGGCAGAAGTTTTGAAAACCCTCCAAGTCCAGCAAACATTCTCTTGCAGCAAGGTTGCCTTCAAACACAGCAAACCCAGGTTTTTTTTTTCTTCCCCTCTTCCCAAATATTGCCAAAAAAGGAGATGCAAATCTAAAAGCCAAGAATGCTGCCAAACCAGACCGAAATAAGCGTGGGGCAGCCAGGGGTATGCATTCCATAGATTTCTGCCTTCAGCCCATTCCTGATCAAGGGTGTGGCCAGGATTAGGATGTCGTTTTCCAATTCGGGAGCTCGGGGGGAAATGCTACGGTACGAATCGAAACTGATACTCGAGCGGTAAACAAGGGAGTTTTATCCTGCTCAAACCCTGCCCCGTTGGGAGCAGCTTTGAAGCTTGGAGCTTTCGAAACACGGATTTGGTTTTGCCCAACCGGCGGAATCGCCCTTCGTCTGCCAGTCCTGGGAATTCCTGCTGATGGAAAATGGACATCAAGATCTGAGTCATCTCCTTACCCCACCCAAAACCTCAAAGCCATCCGAAGTCTAAATGGAGAAGTGATATAGGAGGCTTATAGCAGCGGACCGAGGTGTCAGCTCTAGGAAACTGCAGCCTTGTTGTTGGACCACCAAGTCTGGTCACCACTGTTACGAAGGAAAGCCGAGCAATTTATTCAATGCATCTGAAATCTCCCCTTCCTATAGAACTTGTCCTTGACTTGTCCCAAAGACTAATAATAATAATAATAATAATAATAATAATAATAATAATAATAATAATAATAATAATAATGATGATGATGATGATGATGATGATGTTGGAAGGGACCTTGGAGGTCATCTAGTCCAACCTCAGGCAGGAAACCCTATATACCTATATAACCTATATACCTTTATAACTATAAAGGAGCCTGCCCAGCTGGTTGTAAGTTGTGAGGGTTGTAAAATGGGCTGATCATGTGACCGAACCGATTTTATGACCTTTTTTTTTTGCGGCGAGTGTTAAGACGAATGCAGTGGACGCAAACACTTACGCAAATCAAATGCTGTGCTTGTTATGTGGTTCGCTTATGGGCACTGTTCCCCCCCCCAAAAAAAAACCTGGCAAAAAACCGTTGAAAAACGTGGTCACGTGACCACGGGATGCTGCAACCTGCCGTCTGTGTGTGCCCCGCGGATACGGCAGCACCTGAGGTTTGGTCACGAGACTGCAGGAGGAGAGGGGGCAAGCGTGGGAACTTCAAACCCAGGTCGTTAAGTAGTCCCGCGTTAGGCCCGTCGTAGGTTTGAAAAGTCGTTAAGTCAACAGTCGTAAAGGGAGGAATGCCTCTAACGGAGTAACATCCGTCTGCTTGTGGCTGGACATAATTGGGACGGTTCCGGGGTTTTGGCGAAGGGAGTTGCTGGGAATATTAATAAACCCACTAAGCCACAGTAACACGTGTGTGTGAGCGGGACAAGCACAGTACGAGGCAAATACATAATAAATAAATTGTTGGTAAATATGCTTACAGGAAGGCGACGCCAGGCTGGGGAAAAGGGGGGGGGGTAGAGATGCTTTCTTGAAGGAAACCCGTGCCAAATTGCCGTTAACGCAATGAAACCCTAGCCTTGAAAGAGAAAAATCAATTGATACCCCTTGGACAGAAGCAAGACAAAAGGGATTCTGGAACTTGGAGAGCCCCCAAGAAGCAATTTAACTTCCCACCGAACCGAAGACGCAGCAAGTTTGACTCCGGTGGGCCCCCCCCCCCTCCGTTTTGGCTGGGACGGGTTTTCTTCGTTTTGCTGGCCGGGTTCCCATCCTGACGGCCGGGAGCTGCTAAAAAAGCCAGATCCCAGCCTTCTCCTCGGCTGATGGGTCTGGCCGGCTCGCATTTCACGGTGCCCCGGTGGCAAACAAGGTCAAGATTTTGCCCCACCGGTTTTTGCAGAGGTTGTTTAAGGGGAGAAGCCATCTCCCGGAGCCTCAACTTGAGAAAAGAGGAAACGGGGTGGGGGGAAAGTCAATTAAACCCAAGAACCTGCTCCGTTAAGCTGGCATTCGATGGCCTTCGCTTGCCATCTGGGCATCAATGTAGCCTCCCAAGAGTTGTGTCGCTTCTTAGCCAAATGTGCCCGATTCTACTGGGGAATTATTCAGCTGCTGCCATAATACGGGAAGTCCAGTTTGCTTAGTGACCCAAGTTACTGAAAAAAGTGACTTATGACCAGTTTTCACACTTATGACCACTGCAGCATCAAAGGACCAAAATTTGGACACTTGGCAACTGACTCATATTTAGGATCATTGCGGGGATCATGTGATCCCCTTTTGCAATTTCTGATGAGCAAAGTCAACGGAGAAGCCAGTTTCACTTAACAACCGTGTGACTAATTTAACAACTGCAGCGATGCACTTAAATGTGGCGAGAAAAGTCGCAAAGTGGAGCGAACTCCCTTAACAAATTTCTCCTTGTACGACATAACATTTTGGCCTCAGCTGTGCGGATAAGCCGAGGACTGCCTGTACTTCAAATGGATTTGGCCTTTCGTGGTGCGTTTTGCCGATTTCATTATTTCAATACACTCCGAGGCCCTTTCCAACTCTCTTATTCTACGTTCTGGGTCCAAACACTAAAATGCCACCATTGTAGGATTAAAACGCCAAACTAGCATGCGCAGAGAGTTCCAGACATTAAAGGCTTATTCTCATCCAGCAAATGTTAATGGTTTTGCCCGCCGGTAATTATGGATTGGCTGTGCTGCAAAAGTTCAGCACTCAGACTGACACACTCATCTTTGTTCTGTCTCTTGCAATCTGCTGGACTAGCCGCATAACACATTCTTTGTTTTTTTGTTTTTTTAAAAAAAGAGAGGGGAAAAACAGACCCCGGTCTCTTTGGATCAAGAGTGGAGAGTTGGAAAGCAGAGCGTCCTTCCCCATTTTTAAATCACGGGATATCTTCCTGCAACGAAACCGTCATGCCGTTAATGGATTCTGTCCTCTTTAACGTCACTGAAAGAGGCAGATGGGTGTCCTGACTTAAGTTTTAAGCCTCACCCGCCCAGCCACGCACACACCCGGAGGCTCAACCGTCCTAATCCTTTAAAAGGTTGTGTGTGTGTGTGTGTGTGTTTCCCTGGCTGCTAATCCAGAACACAGGAAGCCAGGCGGCTGAGAGATCCCATTTAAAAAACACATTATTTGCATGAAAAACTGCACAAGCGCTGACAGAGCGTGTGGGAAGGACAGATCCCAGGGTAGTAATTAAAATGACAGGTCTCCAGCAGGTGACATCTCTCCTGCTGGGTCTGCCTCCAGGCCCAGCTAAGGAAGGGTCCAAAACCAGGTCCTGCGTCTTTTATAAACAACCGTTCAGGAGGGATTAGTTGACCTGGAAACTTCGCCAGAAACAAGATTTCTGCTTTCCGCTACGGCCAGCAAATGTTTTGTTTCCTTATTCTCAGTTCTGTTTACAACGGGAATTCATATAAACCCCTAACAGCTTTTAAGGCACTCTTTAAAGTGAGGATGTAGAAGGGGGATCAAAACAAGAAGTTACAACGGCCCTTAAACAATGACTTATGACCGCTTTTCACACTTACGACCTCAGGGTCACATGATCAAAATTCAGATTTTTGGCTACTGACTCATATTTATGACGGTCGCAGGGTCCTGGGGAGTCATGCGACCCCCTTTTGCAACCTTCTGATAAGCAAAGTCAATGGGGAGGCCAGATTTATGAGCAGAAGAACACAGACACCGGCAACCCCTCAACTCCGCTGAAGATGTTACCTAGCCTGGTAATGAAACGTGCGAAACGTTCTGGCCGTAAGTCAAGGAGCAGGGGGTTGGACTAGAAGACCTCCAAGGTCCCTTCCAACTCTATTATTATTATTATTGATCATCGCACAGTCAGCCAGATGTTCAGACCGGATTTGGCATGTTTGTCTATCTATCGAGTCCTGGGATAGGCAGATGTGGATGTTTGATGGTATTACAGATCTCGTCGCAGGATGGAAGCAGTTCCTAGTAAAGCAATATTATTCAAACTCCAGGCACCTCTCCAGGCAGGATATATTTCGCTCGGCCACAATGCCTCCTGCTGGTTCCTAATCTCTGTTTTGCTTGCTCTCTAGCCCTTTTGTCACTGCCTTTCCTGGAAACAAAATACATCGGGCCAAACAGGGGTTCAAGTGCGATGTCCAGGCATCTGGAAGGGATCCCTTCCGCTTGAGGGACAGGAAGCAGCAGCTGTAGACTTCTGTCTTTGGTAGACAGGAAAGGGGTAAATGCTGGGTGTGCGCAGGAATGCAAATGAAAGCAATGAAGGCCAGGAGGAATACTGCATTTTTCTCTGGGGCACAAGACAGCCATCGCTGAACCGCCAGGCAGTGCATAGACCAGAGCCGTGAGGCCTTTGAGCAGGGGTCGTCAAACTTGGCCCTTTTATGACTTGTGGACTTCAACTCCCAGAATTCCCCAGCCAGCCTGGGAGTTGAAGTCCACAAGTCATAAAAGGGCCAAGTTTGACGACCCCTGCCTTTGAGTTTCTAACTTGAAAACGAAAAACAATTAGCCATTCAAGGGAGGAAACGTCGGGATCCAGCTTTGCAATTTCATCCGATTGGTCCAAAGAAGCTTTTTTTCAAGAGGCAACTGGAATTCCTTTGTTTTTTTCCTTGAAGACCTTTCGCTTCTCCTCCAAGAAGCTTCTTCAGCTCTGACTGGAGGGTGGGGGGGTGGGGGGGAAATGGAAGGATTTATACTCCTTGCAGACCGCTGGTCATTTGCCGAACAAGAAAGTCCAGTTGCCTCTTGAAAAAGGCATATTTGGGACAAGCCTGACCTGGATGACTTGAGAATCTCCGTCGACGTTTAGCTAATTGGTGTTTACTGCCTTTCAAAGCCCGTATTTGCAACTAGCGTGGCTAGAATGCTATCCCCTCGACTTAATGGCCAAAGTTGACCCCCAAATGAAACGCTGTAAGTCAGGGACTACCTGTGTTTTGGGGAAGAGACTGGATACGCCCTCAATCCTGGATACGGACTTTGTTAGAGAAAACAGCCACAAGCGGGTTAGCCTTTAAACCCCAGCTCTAATTACAGCTGAGCTGTTGCCTTGTCAGCACTCAAACAGTAGAAGGGGAAACTATGATTAATGTTCTGTTTGTTTATTTCCAGGCTATTTAACTAAAGGGGACACTTGAATTTGTCTTGCTAGCAGGTGAGACGGGAACAGTCCCAAAGACGGCAGGAAAACAAACCACCCGTAATCAAACTCTGATAACGCAAGAGGCTCCTGAAAGCCAGGCTGGCTGTGGGCACCTGGGCGGTTTCATCCGAGTGTCCAAAACACGTCAGAAGGGAGAAGCAGCCCAGGTTAAAGTGGAAAACAGTGTCCTTTCCACCTGAGCAGCACTTTAATGTGGGCTTTTGAAAACCATATTTTCCAAGCAGGAAGAAACACTGGGCAGGTAGTCCTCAACTTACGACTGCTTTCTGTGGCTAAGTCAAGACATTTGTTAAGTGTGTTTTGTCCCACTTTATGACCTTTCTCGCTACAGTTGTGATCAGCTGTTGTTAGCAGCACGGTTGTTAAGTTAATCTGCCAGCTAGACAAAACGTGGCCGTGTCCTGAAAATGCCTACCGGTTATTGTTGATTTTAAATCATTTTGTTCACATGCACCCTTGGAAAAGGGCTGTTTTCTCATCACAACCAGCTCCTCCACAGAAAAGCAGCTTTAACAACACACACAACACTCGGATAACAGCTGGAGCACAAGAGCCGTACATTTCCCTTTCATAGCAAGCCACAGTAGACGGGGAACAAAAAATCAGCTTATTCTGTTATTAGGCAGGAAAGCGTTCCAAAACCAGAATTTCTTAATTCTCCGTTCCAACAACAAGCCGCAAATGATTAAACATCCTCCCCCCCATATGCACAGCCAAGCAAACCAGAGAGCTGGTTTTAAAGGGAGCAAGGGCTGGAAAGAAAATTTAATGCACAACTGTTTTGCACAATCACACAAGGGCTCAACCAAAACAGGTATTCCTAGTTCCTCGTGTGATTAATCTCCTTTTAAAAAAAAAAAAAAACCTACCCTACATATGTCAGTGGAATATTAATCATTTCCCATGCCTGCCTCTCCAGGTTTTCCCAGCATACTTTGTGCCAGCTCAGGATTTGGCGCTGCCAAAAACTAGGCTTACAGCAACGTTTACTCAAGAGTAAGCTGTCTTTCTTTAGAACGGAAAGGCTGGGAAAGAAACAGAAAGCAATTAAGGCCCACTTCTCTGTATGCTGGCAAAAAGTCCCACAGCGAGAGCGAGTTTGATAAATCAGTAAGCAGTTAAAGCTGAACTTTTTGCTCTGTGTATATAATCCTCCACACAAGTGTGTGAACACACACACACACACAAATAAAACCTTCCTAAGCAATAGGGCCATCTTCTCCCTCCCCAAAAGACGGAGTCGAGACCACACCTGCAGCTTTTACTAAAACTTTCGTTCTTGACTATCTTGGAAAACATTTTTTCTCTCTCTTCTGCGTTTTATTTGTTGAGATCGGGGGTTTTTTCTCTATTTTTCAGTTTTTTTAATTAAAAAAAAACTTGGACTGTTTTTACAGTACTATGTTTCCCATTAGTTAGAAATAAGATAAACAAACTGACTTTGGAAAGGCTAAAAGGCCGATTTAGTCCCGCTGACTGCCTGAGCATTAATGCTTTTATAACCAGGTTACTGAATTCGCCCATTCACGCAACATAAGGAAACCTGTTGAGTTGAATATCAGCAATCTAACTTTCCTGATTTTCTTGATTTCAGGAAAGTAGCAAAGAGCTTTAAATCAGGCTCAGAAACAGCGGAATAACAAGCTTGGGGACGGAGAATGCACCTGAGCACGTGAAGAGTGCCTTCACCCTATATCTAGGCCAGGGATGTGCAACCCTTGGCCATTTTAAGACTTGTGGACTTCAACTCCCAGAATTCCCGAGCTACCATATGGACTTGTGGCTGGCTTGCTGGGGAATTCTGGGAGTGAAATCCACAAGTCTTAAAGTGACCATAAAACCAGCCATATCCTAACTCAGAGGTCTCCAACTTGGCCAACTTGAAAACTTGTGGACTTCAACTCCCAGAATGCCCCAGCCAGCGAGCCGGGAGTGGAAGTCCAGGAGTCTGAGTAAGTTGGGGATCACTGCACAAGGGTGGAAAGCCGGTTTGTTAAACAGAAGGCAGGAGAAAGCCGGAGCCGTCCCCGAGGCCGGCCAGACGGAGGCGGGAAAAGGGGCCAAAGTCCATGGCAAGAGTGCCCTCTGGACCTTTGTGCAGAACGTTCTCTCCGACCAGAGGGTTCCTGCCCATGGAAGGAGGCCCCGTATCCCACGCCTCTATTCGGATCTCTAAGAACACCCCCCCCCCGTTTAATGAGAGGCCTGCCTGGGTCAGAAAGCCCACTCCCTCTACACACCCCCAGTGCCCCTCCCCTCCCCAGCGAGAGACCCCCAAGACACAAATCTAATCCAGCCCCCCCCCAAAAAACAGCCCTCCTGCCCAGAGCAAGACTCCCACTCCCCCCCCTCTCTCTAGCAACAGTGCCCCTGCCCATGGCAAGAGCACTAAACCAGTCCTGTAATGGTAACCCTTCCCGTGGCAAGCATTCCTCTCCATCCCCTCCCAAGCGAGAGCGTCCCTGCCCATGGCAAGAGTGCCACTCCACCCCACTCGAAGAGCAGTCTCCATGGCAAGGGCACCCCTGCCCATGGCAAGAGTTTCCCTCCAGCCCCCAAGGGCCCTTCTGCCCATGGCAAGAGTGCCACTCAACCTTCACCAAAGAGCAGTAGTCTCCATGGCAAGGGCACCCCTGCCCATGGCAAGAGTGCCACTCAAGCTACACCACCAAAGGGCAGTCCTGAGGGCGAGAGTGTCCTGCCCATGGCAAGAGTGCCCCTCCAGCCCCAAAGAGTACCCCTGCCCATGGCAAGAGGGCCACTCAACCTTCACCAAAGAGCAGTAGTCTCCATGGCAAGGGCACCCCTGCCCGTGGCAAGAGTGCCACTCAAGCTACACACCAAAGAGCGGCCCTGCTGATGGCAAGGGTGCCACTCCACCATCCTGGTCACACAGTGCCCCTGCCCATGGCAAGAGTGCCACTCAACCCCATTCGAAGAGCAGTCTCCATGGCAAGGGCACCCCTGCCCATGGCAAGAGTTTCCCTCCAGCCCCCAAGAGCCCTTCTGCCCATGGCAAGAGTGCCACTCAACCTTCACCACCCAAGGGCAGTCCTGAGGGCGAGAGTGCTCCTGCCCATGGCCAGAGCGCCCCCCCCCGCCCGCCCGGCCACTCACGGCGCCTCCGGGGGGTCCCCCGCCTCCTGCCCGTCGGCGGCCAGCAGGAAGCCGAACTTGTCGACGCGCCGCTCCCCGCCGACGTCGCCCGCCGAGCTCCGCGAGTCCAGCTCGCCGCCTCCGCCGCCCTCCCGCTCCCGCTCGGCGGCGTCGTCGTCGTCATCCTGCGCGGCCAGCGGGGCGCGGGGCTCCCCCGGCGAGCCCATCCCGTCGGCGCGCAACGCTCCGCCGCCTCCCCCGCCGCCGCGGCTCTGCGCCCCGGCCGCCCCCTCAGCGGCGGCGGCGGCGGGACGGCCGCGCCCATTGGCCCAGCCGCCGCCGCGCCCGCCCTGCGCCGCCGCCATTGGCCCGAGCGCCTCGGCCGGCCCCCGCGCCGTAGGCCGCTCGCGCCGCCAATCCGCCGCCTGGCCCCGCCCCGCTCTGAATGGCGGGCGCCGGTGGCCAATGGCGCCTGCTCTCCTCCGCCCCGCCCCTCTGGAACTTCTGGACTGCGCTAAAAATTGGCAGAAAGTGCCCAGATTGGCAGGGGGCGCTCAACTAGCCTGGCCTTAACCGTGGCTTGTGGAATAAACCGCAGCAAGCTAGGAATCGCAGGTAGCAAGCCGTGATTGACCCGGTCGGCCAGCATGCTGAGCCAAAGCAAACCAGCCGAATTGCAGGTCTCATACTTGCTTCCTGCGAAACTTGATGCAAATCTGTTGGTTTAACCGGGTTAAAAAAGGCTCTCCGGGCAAGAGTCTGCACTAGGCTGCAAGGTAGTTGGTGAGCTTGCAACCCCTTATGTCGTCGGAATCCAGCCGTGTATCCGGGCTGCGGATTTCATTAGTCATATTCTTACAAACTAAGATGAAATCAAGTTTTCAGAATTAACCTTGCATTAGGTACTCCGGTGTAACCACACACATTTCTGAAAAAAAGTGCGGGTAACCTTAAGGGATTTGTGTAATATTCGAGTTTCTTTAGTTTTATTACTGTATTGAGTGAGGCAAAAAATAAATAAATAGATCAATGGTTTACACAGCACATTAAACCACAAACCAGCCAGGTTTCTAACCCCTCTGTTACCTACAATTTATTATATAATATTAATTTATGTTAATTATAACTAACTATAACGAATTATTAGTTACGTTAATATTAATTATGTCCCAAATGAGACTCCAGGCAGTACACATAGATTAAAACCAAACCAATATACACAATAAAAAATAAAGAGTAATGATGGCTAAAACCAAACCCAACCAACTTCAATCCCGAAAACGACAAACTCATAGTGATGACCTCACTAGCTTGCAAACCCCATGCTTGCAAACCCCATGGCCAGATTATGATTTAGTTCTGTAAATCATAGATTAAGCAAGAATAGATTTAATAATAACATTCCTTCTATCACAAATAGCGTTTAGCTCAGATAAGCTAAACGCTATTTGTGATAGAAGGAATGTTATTATTAAATCTATTCTTGCTTAATCTATCATTTAGGTTCTATCTGTTTTGTGTAAGACATATATTGGTATTTTTCAAACCTGGCCACATTCAAATGTGTGGATGTTTAACTCCCAGAATTCCTGCTGGCTGGGGAATTCTGGGAATTGAAATCCACCACACATCTTCAAGTTGACAAGTTTAAAAAAATACTGACATAGAACAATCTTGACTGCGGATGACTGGAGATACCTGGAGAGATTTTGTATTGAATTTATAATGGCAATTTACACTCTTATCACAAATGCAGCACCACCCAAAGCAGACGATGGTGTTTTGTTTTTTTTTAAAAAAAGCATAAATCAGTTAAAATCCAATTTAAAAACACGTGACAAACATTAAGAATTGCACTCAAAAATCTTAACTGAAGACAAAAGGCTTATCTCTTAATGAACCCAGAATAGGAACAATGTGCAAGAGAGACCATTTCATTGATTGGCTGGGGGGGGGCTTTTATGGGGCAGACAGAAAATTTGGGGGTGCGTTTCCTTTCAAGCGAGGCTCTATCTATCCTCTTCAGTGAAAGGGCTTTGCTTTTTTTTTCTCTCAAAAGAAAAGCTTGCAGATGCTGCCACCTGCCGACCGACATAGTCCTTAACATTTGCAAAAGCTATTTATAAATAGGTGGCCCCCTTAATAATCATCCTTTACTGAATCAGCCAGCTCACCTATCTTTACACAAAATATGGGCTATTGTACTTTGTTGTAAGGTTGCATTTGACAGAAGGCAACTTCGCCTCCAGAAGCGGTGAATGCTCCAACACTGGAAGTTTTTAAGAGGAGATTCAGACGGCCATTTGTCTGAAATGGTAAAGGCCGGTTTCCTTCCTGAGCAGGGGGCTGGACTAGAAGACCTCCAAGGTCCCTTCCAACTCTGTTATTATTGTTATTGGTGGAAGAATCTTGCAAGTCTGAAAGTGCAAATCTATCTCCATGCCCTCAGAATTCCTACTGCAGCCTGAGAAACTCGGGGGGGTCCCTTCTGAGTCTCTTGCCCCAACCACTATCCAGTTGTGGGCTGTGCTATCTCTTATCTATCTGTTTCCCGGGCAGCATCTCTTGCGCAGTCTTCTTCCATACCTTTACACTTATTAGACAAAGCGTTATCCCATCCAACCAGATTGCAATCTGCGATCTCAGCCGAGAAGCAGATTTCCAAAGGAATGACCAAGTTTCCCTCCCATTTTCCGCTGATTTTTGCACAACACGCCAAGCTGCCTTTTGCTAAACCACGGATTACTTAATTAAAATCTCCATTTGCATGCTAAGCTGTGAAATCACGGCACCAGTACTCCTCATCTAGTGATTGCCTCACTAATCGACTTTTCGTAGTTACGACGGTGATGAAAAAAAAAAAGTAATTTTGGCTGAGGGATTCTGGGAGTTGAAGTCCACGAGCCTTAAAGTTGCCAAGTTTGGAGAGACCCCTGTGCTAGAGGATGATAGAATAACAGAATCCTGAAAGCATCGCAGATTCTTTCGTCTTACATACTGAAGAAGATCAAGGTGGGGCAGTCTTGAGTTTTTTTCTCACCTGCCTCGCCCCATGTTTACCGAATGGTGATCGAATTCCTTCTTCAAGGCCTCCCCAGGTTTCCCTCCCTCCTTAGGGGAAATTCCCCCTGCCCCAGATGGCTTCCTTCCCCCCCCTTCCCTCCCCTGTACTCCTCCAATAGCAATAAAGTACCCCAAGTCCGATCAGTAAGTAAAAGCAAACCAACGCTGTTTAATAGCGGATCAATTCCTAGCTCTCTAGCTTGCTATGCCAGCTTTCCAAAGTGCTGTTTCCAGCCAGGGCACGAAACCCACGTTTCACTCTGTATTCCCTTGTTGAGTTCAGATGCAATCCGTGCCCAGTCTCAAATTGGCAGTGGGTGCTATTGGCACCGGGGCTCTTCCAGCGTAGATTGCCCCATCTAACTTAAGGCCCTGAATCGCAGGCTACCCTTCCCAGCACCATTGAAAAGGTCAGGGTTGGTGCAACATGATTAACCACGGTTAAGGTACCAGCTCAGGGACCCTAAATTGTTATTTATTTAGTGTCTGGTGAGAACACATCAGAAGAGAACTAAACATATACACATACACAACCCGCATAATCAGTCCACATTCTGGATTGAGAGGACCACTGGGGTAAAGAGGGGTAAAAAGAGGCCATCTGGGTTGAAACTGAACAGCCCTCTCTCAACAGAGGGGGAGGGATACAACCCCCACCTCTCTCCTGTTTACAACACAGTCCTTTCAGCAGTCCCAAGAAGGTCCCGCACCCATTTGCCCACTGATTCATGTGACCCTGACAGCACAAATAAACCCCCAAGTGGCCTCAAGAGCTCTCAGAGGGAGTACTAACAATCAGATGACTGCAAAGAAACACAATCCTTCCATTTCTCCTCTCTCTCCCCATCCTGTCAGAACTAAACCTTCCATCTCCCCACCATCCTTCCAGAACTGATGAAGCTTCTTGGATGTGAAGCGAAATGCCTTCCAAGAAATGAAATGTCTACAAGAAAACAATTAAGCTCAGAGAGCTTCAAGAATCCCATAGTCCTCCTCCTCCTCCTCCTCCTCCTCCTCCTCTCCATAAACCCCATTCTCTTCTATCGAGTTTGGTAATGAACCATCTGCAAGAAAACAACTAGCTTCAGAAAAGCGCCAAGGACCCCCTCATTTCAACCCTGAGCTAGAAATATTCTCCTTAAGAGTTAGTAAGTGCTTGAAAAGGCATTTAGAGATCCTGAAGGCCCTTTCAGATTACATCCTTCACATCCCGATGGAGGGTTATATAAATCTTTTTGGAAAGGCGAGCATCTAACAGCAAAATGGAGACGATTCAGCTGAGTGGGACACAGAGAGAACCCAGCCAAGGGTTTCTACACTGGGAGAAAGCACATTAATGCAATTTTCTCTGCAGCTTGATTTATAAGGCTGTCTTTTGGGGACTTCTAAAGAGCCTCTACTGCTGAAGCAGGATATTTGGAGCCTGGCTGAGGTTCTTTGCAAGGGAAGGGCTCCATCCAACTCAGCTTAAAACTTGTTACAACTTCTGGAGGCAGGTTGTTCCACTGATTAGTTGTTCTCACTGTCAGGAAATTCCTCCTTAGTTCCAGGTTGCTTCTCTCTTTTGGTTAGTTTCCATCCGTTGCTTCTTGTCTTGCCTTCAGGTGCTTTGGAGAATAGTTTGACCCCCCCTCTTTTTTGTGGCAACCCCTGAGATATTGGAACGCTGCTGTCGTGTCATCCCTTAGTCCTTATTTTCATGAAACTAGCCACGGCCAGCTCCTGCAACCGTTCTTCGTATGTTTTAGCTTTCAGTCCCCTGATCATCTTTACTTCTCTTCTCTCCACTGTTTCTTAGAGCCTCAGCATCTTTTTCTTTCTTAAGACTCTCGTTCCCAGCCTCCCCAGCCAAAAAAAGCAACCCAAAGAAAAAGGCTCGCCTAAAAGTCCAGCATCATTTGGTGGGTGGCCTAGACTAGACGACCTCTGAGGTCCCCCCTCTCTAAGTTCAAGTTTCCCATTCGGGCTCCCCCCCCCCCGCGCAGCCTTCCTGCGCCCGTCTCCCCGCCTTTCCCCAACGTTGATTGGGTCAAAGAGGGCTGTCTTCGGCCAATCAGGCGCCTCTCCCCCCCCTCCCCTCTCCGAGCCGCTGCCGGTGCGGGGGAACCCGAGGCGGCACGGAGCTCCAGGCGCGCCTTGGCACCGCTGGCGAGCGCGTCTTGTCTTGGAGCGAAACCTGAGCGGGGGTCCGGAGCGAGCCGGGCTCGGCTGGGGCTTTTGTTTTTTGGCCAGCAGCGCCGTGGTTCCCGAGCGGGCAGAGGAATGAGCCCGGGCTGAGCCAGTTCCCACGCTCTTCTCCTTGCGCTCTCCTGCCGTCCGCCCCGTCCGACTTCGCCTCGCCGTCTTCTCCGGCTGCCCCCATGGCGGGCTCGTCGCCTCCCCCGGCTTACTCCGACCTCAAGCGGGGCCTGGAGAAGAGCGGCAGCGGCGCCGAGCTCCAGCTGAACGGCGACGAGGAGATCCCGGGCCCCGAAGAGGAAGAGGAGCCGCGCCCCGCGCCCAAAAACTACTTGTGGCTGAGCATTTTGTCCTGCTTCTGCCCTGCGTACCCCGTCAACATCGCCGCCTTCGTTTTTTCGGTCATGGTGAGTGGGGGGGGAGCAGGGGCGGAGAAGCGAGGGACCCTGCTGGCACTCCGCGCCCTGCCCAAATGTTGGCAGGACCTGTCCGGGACCCAGCGCCTCCTGGGAGCCATCCCGTGCGCCTGGGCACCCCTGCAAACGGAAGCGGGAGGGGGAGGAGGAGACCCCTCCCCGCCCCCCCCGTGTTATCTTGCTCCCCTTCCCAAACGCCACCCTCCCCCCCCCCGGGTCCTCACCGTCACCCTTTCTCCCTTCCCTTTTGGGCAAGGGCGCTTGTGCGCTTTTACGCACGAAGCGCTCCATCTGGATGTTGGGGGCTAAGCGAGGGCAACTGCAGGGAAAGGTGGGTTTGGGGGCGCGGGGTTCGGGGCTAGGGATCGGCCTCTCGGGGACCAAGGATACGGGCTCTCTAGGTGCTCTGGCCTCGGGATAGGAAGAGGGAAACCAAACGGGACCGTTTCAGGGTCAGCGCTGCCTTCCCGTTTTCGAGGCGACGGGCGCTGGTAGCCGCTGCGCGGATCCTGCCCGGTTTTGCTTAGGAATTGGTTGAAGGTGCGGATCCCTCAAGTTGCAGCTTGATCCGGGCTCTAGTATCGCAATGTGTAAACGGTTAACCCGGTTTGCGTCTCTAAAGCTGGCTTCCAATCTTCTCTCCAAAATATGCCCGGGCTGGTTTGCTTGATTGCGCTTTATCAGCCTGTGGGGCTGGGCACTGGATGCTTTTACCCTAAATGCCCCCAGCTCAAGTCTGGAAGTGGAGTAGAAGTATTAAAATTGCAAAGATGGGGGAATTTATAGAAGAGATCCTGAGGAATTCTCGGGACAGGAAGTCTCAAATCTCCTGGTTGCCACCAAAGGTTGAAATACTTCCATTAACCAGTTGTATATGGGAATTGGAGACAGCTTGAAGTTCACTTTTAACTGTTATTATCTGTCTCTCTTAGCCCTTCTTTTGCCATTTATGCTGAAAGATTCAGGAATATCAGCCTTTGGGGGAGATGCATGCCAGGACATTCTTGTGTGTTGATGAACGTTTGCAAATGTAAAGGCTGTCCCCCAAGGGATCTTAAAATTTCAGGTCACCTAGAACCCATTTAACGTTCTTCATTCTCTCAAACAACATCACTTGGAAGCAAAAAAAAAAACCCAGGCTGTGCAATTTTCTTGGAAACGATAAAATATTTTGCATTGCTTCCTTCTGTTTTGCTATGGTTTAGTTCCCAGTCTATATCGCTCTGGGCTGACCTGGTGGTCTTCTCTCCCGATGCCAAGCAAGCTATATCTCAGTTCTAAAGACACAGATGCTTGACTCTCCTTGGGAGTGTATATTTTTGTGGTTGCGCAGTTTGGTTGAAAGGAAGAAAAACCAGTTTCATTGATGTTGCTATTTTGGGAGATGCTAGGATTAAAGAGAAACAGTTGGGGGGAAAAATTCCACCTCATCTCCTTCCACCTCATATATACTTCTGAAGGAAGCTGGGCCTTCACCTAACGTGTCCAAAATAAGATAATTTTGAGCCTGGCAATTTGTTTCATTGCAGAACAGAGTACCTGAACTGGACCATGGAGGTCTTCTAGTCCAACCCCTGTCTTGAGGAAGCACTCTGGATTGATCTGTTTAGACAAGCTGTAAAGATTCATCGCTTTCGAGGCTGTTATGGCGGCCTGTTTTAGTGGTTGTGTTGGTCGGTGTTTGAAATTTCGAACGTTGTCGTCCTTTAGCTTTGCTTGTCACCCTGAGTATTCACTGGAGTAGAAAGAGGGTAGATAAATATAGGAATCAGTAAATGTCCCACTTTTTCTAGCACGATGACCAGGATGGAGAAACAGCCACCAATCGGTCCTCACATTTACAAACATTGCGGCCTCCCCAGAGTCACCTGATCAAAATGTGGTTGCTTGGCAACCAGCATGTATTCATAATGGTTGCAGCATCCTGGGGTCCTGTGATCAGCGTTTTTTTGGGCCTTCCCAGCCAGCTTCCAACAATCGGAGCCAATGGAGGAGCCTGGACCGGCTTCACAACTGTGTGATTCACTTAAGCACCTGGCGAAAAGGACGCAACATTGGGTGTCTGACTTAACAACTGCTTAGCACTAGAAAGTCCGATCCCACTTGTGGTTCGTCAGCGGAAAATACTCTTAACCATGGTTGATGAGATATATCCACAACAGGCCAAACGTCTTCCACCCATATGGCCATTGAAGGTGGCTTATGGAAGATGGTGAGTCACAAACAGACGAACTAAAACAGAATCACAGAGTTGGAAGGGACCTTGGAGGTCATCTAGTCCAACCCCCTGCTCAGGCAGGAAACCTGCCTATACCATTTCAGACAAGTGGTTATCCAGTCTCTTCTTAAAAACCTCCAGTGTCGGGGCACCCACAACTTCTGGAGGCAGGTTGTTCCACTGGTTAATTGTTCTAACTGTCATGAAATTTCTTCTTCGTTCTAATAGTTGTCCAATCTCTTCTTGAAAACCTCCAGTGATGAAGCACCTGTAACTGTGTAATATAAACAACAGGCCCTGCAGATCTAGAATTTGAGATTAGAATCTAATTCTTCCCCCAAATCCTGCTTGGATTATAATCACTCTTTTGCTGGTGGTGACACAGTGGGGTTCCCTTATTGGCTGGGGTCACCTTACTTGCATATAACACAGGACAGGAATAACAGAGTTGGGAGAGACCTTGGAGGTCTTGTAGTCCAACCCCCTGCTCAAGCAGGAGACCCTAGCCTAGACCATTCCAGACAAGTGACTGCCCAGTCCCGTCCTACTGATGAATTGTTCTAATTATCAGGAGATGTCTCCAGGTTGCTTCTCTCCTTGATTAGTTTCCATCCGTTGCTTCTTGTCCTGCCTTCAGGGGCTTTGGAGAAGAGGTGGACCCCGTCTGGTCCTTGGGGGTGACCAGCACAAGCTCAGATTGTGGTTGCAGCCCTCTGCAGCAGAAGTCACACCCTTTCTCTATTGATCCCAGACAGGGAGAAGGATCTGGGCCAAAAACAAGACTAAGGCATTTAGCAGCCCTAATGGACTGCAGTGCATTACTTAGAAAAAAGACAACGGGCTCTTTGAAGCTCCGGGAGATACAGGGAGCCTTGCCAAACCGGCTGAGATATGAGGAAGGCTCCCTCAGCCAACAGGATGTGGAAGCAGGCAGGCGAGATTGGCAAGATGGGGGCGGGGGGCGGGGGTAGCTCCTCCACCCACGCGCTGGCTTTCTGACTTTCTGCAGCGGGAAGCCCTCCGAGGCGTGTAGACAGTGGTGATGCTTTTCCAAGCTGGGATATAAAATTGCCCCGTTGGGCAAAACGGATCTGCTGGGAGAATGGATGGTGAACAAGCTCCAGTCCCAGGTGGTTGAAGGTCCCCTTTTCTGCACTGCTTATAACTTAATATCTCAGGGGCTGCCCCAAAGAAGAGGGGGTCAAGCTATTCTCCAAAGCGCCTGAAGAAGGCAGGACAAGAAGCAACGGATGGAAACTGACCAAAGAGAGAAGCAACCTGGAACTAAGGAGGAATTTCCTGACAGTTAGAACAATTAATCAATGGAACAACCTGCCTCCAGAAGTTGTAACAGTGGAAGTTTTTAAGAAGAGATTGGACAGCCATTTGTTTGAAATGGTATCGGGTTTCCTGCCTGAACAGGGGGTTGGACTAGATGACCTCCAACGTCCCTTCCAACTTTATTATTATTATTATTACTATTACTATTATTATCATTATCATTATTATTGGCTTGTCAAGAGGTCACAAATGCTGATCATATGACCTCGGGACCCTGCAACCGTCATAAGTACATGTCAGTTGCCAAGCGTCTGAATTTTGATCACGTGACCACGGGGATGCCGCAAGGATTGTCAATGTGGGGACTGGTCATAAGCCACTTTTTAAAGAACGGTTGCTAAACGAATGGCTGTGAGTCCCCCAGGACCACCTGTACAGATAAGTCCTGGACCTGAAGCAGTCCATTTAGTGACCGTTTCAAAGTTAGAACGGCACTGAAAAAAAGTGACTTCAGTTAGGCCCAGTTTTCACACGTGCGACCATCACAGCATTCCCCCCCCGGGTCACGTGATCAGAATCCAGCCGCTTGGCACTAAGTGACTCACATTTATGACGGCTGCACTATCCGGGGGGGGGGATCGCGCGATGATCCCCTGTTGCGTCCTTCTGACAAGCCGAGTCAACGGGGGAAGCCAGATATCACTTCACAACCGTGTGACTAATTTAACAACGGCGGCGATTTGCTTCACAAACGTGGCAAGGCGAGTTGCAAAATGGGGCTCTTGTCAACCGCCTGGCTTGCTTAACAACAACAGACTCACTCAACGAGCCTTGGTGAGAAAGGTGGCGAAACGGAGCGAAACCCCCTTTAACCAATGTCTCGGTTAGCAACAGAGATTCCAGGCTCAACGGTGGCCGTAAAGCGAGGACTCCCTGTATAATTTTTTTTTTAAGTGTTTCAGACGTCTGTTCCCAGTTCAACGCGAAGAGCCCCTCCCTGCTATTTCTTCTGAGGGTCATCTTACTCCTGACCTCAGAGAGAGTCAGGTTTTCAGGCTTGGGACTTTGAGTGGTTGCCTGCGTGGGCTGCTTCGGTGTCCCCTTGCGGTAACAAGATCTGTTTGTGTTAAGCGGCTTCTCCACGTTTTGGAGGGCCAGGAGGAGAGGGGAGACGCGTCCTCAGAGGGCTGGACTTAAACGGCTGCCTTTGTGCTTCGACTGGGGCGTCCTAACTGGCTCGGACGTGCAATTTTATTTTTTTCCCCCGGATCCAGGCAAATACAGGCCGTCTTACGACCGCAGCCGAGCCCGAAACTTCTGTTTCGTTTCTTTCATTTATGAAGTGAATTTTGCCCCGTCTTACGACACCGTTCTTCTCGACGCCGTTGTTATGCGAATTGCCGGAGCGGTTAAATGAGGCACACGGTCGTTAAGCGAATCGGGCCCTTCCCCCATTGATCACAAAAAGGGGATCGCAGGAAAAAAAAACCCGGACGTTGTGATCGTCATAAATACCAGTCAGTTGCCAAGCGTTTGAATTTTGATCACGTGACCCGGGAGGATGCCGCAACAGTGTGAAAAAGGGTCCTACGTCCCTTTTTGTGGTGCCGTTGGAATTTTGCCCCGTTTATATGACCTTTCTTGCCACAGCGGTTAAGGGATTCGCTGCAGTTGTTCAGCTAGTAGTTAACAACTTTCTGATCACAAAAGGGGGTCCAATTCCAAGGAGGACCGATGGCTTCCCAGCCAAGCCGTTCGTGAGAATGCCCTCCTATGCAGAAGTGCCCAAATGGATCTTGACCTTTCAATCAGAATTGAGCTGGAAGGGACCTTAGAGGTCTTCTAGTTGAACCCCCTGCTCAAGCAGGAGACCCTATACCATTTCAGACAGGTGGGCTGTCCAGTCTCTTCTTGAAAACCTCCAGTGATGAAGCACCCACAACTTCTAGAGCAGGGCTCTTCAAACCTGGCCCTATTATGACTTGTGGACTTCAACTCCCAGAATTCCCAGCTGCCTGATGAATTCTGGGAGTTGAAGTCCACAAGTCATAAAAGGCCCAAGTTTGAAGACCCCTGCTCTAGAGGAAATCAATTCCACTGGTTAATTGTCCTCACGGTTAGGAACTTTCTCCTTCATTCCAGGTTGCTCCTCTCCTTGATTAGTTGCCATCCATTATTTCTTGTCCTGCCCTCTGGTGCTTTGGAGAATAGGTGGACCCCCTCTTCTTTGTGGCAGCCCCTCAAATACTGGAAGACTGCTATCATGTCGCCCCAAGTCTTTCTCTTCTCTAAGACTAGACATCCCCAATTCCTGCAACTGTTCTTCATATGTTTTTGTCTCCAGGGCTCCACGGTAATAGAACAGGTGAAGCTAATGTCGGGATTTTTAACCTGGGCTGCATCTGCCTTCTTGTTTCTGCTGCAGGCGCTAAACAGCTACACTCAAGGCGACATCGAAGGATCGAGAAGGCTGGGCCACACGGCCCTGCTGGTCGCCATCGCGTCAATTCTCATCGGTCTCTTGATGATTGCAATCCTTTGTATTGTCCATTATACTACGGTAAGCCAGCTTGGGTTGCCCGTGGCTTGTATTTAATTATCCTCAGGCTGGTGTCCTTCCCATGGAGCGGGACTGCAATGCCCATCACCCACCATCCAGCCCAGCCTAGGGGAGGGATGGGCATTGGAGATTCAACAAGTTCTAGATTTCTCAACGCAATGGACTGTCTCTGGTTCTCCAAGGATGGATGGATGGATGGATGGATAGAAGTAGATATAGAGGATATAAATGATATACTGTGTTTCCCCGAAAATAAGATTGAGTCTTATATTAAAGACGTATTAGAGCTTATTTTCCAGTTAGGGCTTCTATTTGGGGAAATACGGTACTAAATGCGTGTCCGTCCAGCTGACAATCTTAACCCGGGGCTTATGTTGGGGGTGGGGCTTATATTACAAGCGTCCTGAAAAAATCATGCCAGGGCTTATTTTCTGGTTGGGTCTTATTTTCGGGGAAATACGGTAGTTATAGATAATATAGATATACAGTAGGATAGACAAGGGAATAAAGCAGGATTTAGGAAGCAGGTTCAGTACCCTGGATAGCGATTACAAATAGGCCAGAGTGGTAGAAAATTGGACGGAACCAAGAGAAGAACCAAATCAGGTGCTATGGGGCTACCTTTGGGCCCATCTCTTCCATCCCAGCCCTAACAGACAAGGTTGTGGCGGGCATCAGAGAAGCAGGGATTCCCACCTGGCTACCTTAATCTCTTCATAGAAAAAGCAAAACACAGTGCAATAAATGTTTCATCTCCCGACCTGCTGTCCTTCAGAGGGGTTTGATTCCCCCACCATAAAAGACAACCCCGGCCTTCCCAAATTGGTCCATCAATCAAGGTGGGGAGCATATAAAATTGGGCCCAAATAGCTCATCACCTACCTCAAATTGTTATTATTGGTAGGTCTGTCTCCTTTTCCTCTCCTAAGACTGTGCTCTAGAGATGGGTATCCTGTCTCCATCTCTGTTCAATAAATGTATTGATTATTATTGCTTTGGATGGCTTTTAATCTTTTGTGCACTTGCCCAAATCACCGCTAGGAGATGGGCGGCTATCTACAGTACGTTGATTCCAGCAGTCAGCCCATCAGTCATGGGACTAGAACTCACAGTCTCCTGGTGACTGGCCCAGGGTCACCCAGTCAGTTTTCATGTCTAATACAGAATAATAAGAGTTGGAAGGGACCTAGTCCAACTCATGATCAAGCAGGAAACCCCATTACCATTCTGGACAAATGACTAGAACTCACTCTCTCCTGGTTCCTAGGCTGGCACCTTAACCACTACTAGACCAAACTGGCTCTCCTATAGTTAGTGATCAGGGACGATGGAAGTTGTAGTTCAACAATATTGAGAAGCTTTCCTCTTTTTCCGTCTTCTTTTCTCGCTATCTCTCCTTTCAAAATAGGACCTGATGCAATTATTGCCTGTGGACAGCTAATATCTCTGACAAAGGGGGCACGGTTAGGATCAGGAGAGGAAGGAAATTAACATTGTTTTTTTCCCATTAAGCTGGACGAGGCCCGACGATTAATGCAAAATTTCAGCAGCCGAGGGAATTGAAAGAACAGCTAACAGCCCTGCTGCTAGAGCCCACGAGTTTTTGAGTGCGCTTCTATCAAATTATCACCCTTTTAAAGCATGTCTGCCACACCTGGTGGAGGGCCATGGCCCTAGGGGTGGGGGACCCCTGCTGTACTACGTTTCTCTTTTCAGCACTATTTATTCCCTGCATTTCTCCATTGCACTGTGCTGCTATAGGGGTTTTCTTTCCCCCCCCCGCCCCCCCCCCGAGTTTGGTGCACGTCTGTGTTTTGCACTTTTAATGTTTTTGCTAGCTTTGCAATCCACCTGGTGAATTTCTGAGGCAGATTAGGAGAGCGAAAATGAATAATAAATGAGAATGTTCGAGGGATGTGATCACATTTCTTTGGCGGGATTAGTCTGTAGTATTTTTATTTTGTACTTGTTTTACTGCTTACGGCATTTTATCCAATGTTCCCCTTACTCTGGCTTTGCTGGTTAGACAGTCACAAAAGGGGATCGCGTGACCCCTGGACGCTGCGACCGTCGTAATTATGAGTCGGTTGCCAGGCGTCCGAATTTTGATCCTGTGACCTCGGGGGACGCTGCAACGGTCATAAGTGTGAAAAACGGTCATAAGTCAGGTTTTTTTTCAGTGCCGTTGTAACTTTGAATGGTCTTTAAATCAACTGTTGTTAAGTCGAAGGACTGGCAGCCGTTCAAAAAAAATCGTGACGGGGGCCTTGATGGTTCAATTCCCATAAAAACTGGGCGGAGCTTGTGTCAGAAGGCCAAAACCAGCATTGCCTTGCAACTCCACCCCTTTCATTCATATAATAACACAATGATACCCATAGAAAGGGGAGCAGCTTCACGTGCAAGGCTGCATTCATGAGTTGAACTCGTAGGAAAGGCTGTTGGGGTGGGGGGGTGGCACCTGCAGCCTGATGGGGTAGTGACTTGGGGAAGGGGCTTCGGAGTTTGGCAACGCTCCAAGCCTTATCCACGTAATCAATGGACATTGCTTATCAAAGTACCGATGGAGGAAGCACTTGTGTTCGTAATGCACATTTAATTAGGTTTTTAATTGTGCTTTCATTCCATTCTTCGCTGGGGCGAGCTGTCTTCAGCGCCCTCTGTGGGTGGAAAGGAGAAAAGTCACGTTCACAGCCAAATCACAAAGAGAGAAGATTTAAGGAATAGAATAGAATAGAATAGAATAGAATAGAATAGAATAGAATAGAATAGAATAGAATAGAATAGAAGCTGGAAGGGACCTTGGAGGTCCACCCTTGCTAGCTAGGGAATTCTGGGAGTTGAAGTCTACCCATGCTGGCTAGGGAATTCTGGGAGTTGAAGTCCACTCATGTTAGTTAGGGAATTCTGTGGGGTTAAAGTCAACCCATGTTGCCTAGGGAATTCTGGGAGATGAAGTCAACCCATGCTGGCTAGGGAATTCTGGGAGTTGAAGTCCACTAGCCAGAAAATTCTATGAGTTTGAAGTCTACACATATTACCAAGTTGCCATCTTCGCAAACCACTAGACTGGATGATCCTTAGGGTCCCTTCCAGATCTTCAGAGCTACGTTTTTATGTTCATGCTGTTCCCGTTGGCGGCGGTTGGGTTACTTGCTTTGAGAGGGACTCCATCAACTCAAAGAGCGCCTTTAATTAAGCAAGCAGAAGATTGCACATGTCTGAAAGATGATTGTTAACACGGGTGCTAATGAAGGGGCAGGTGGCAAATACGAAGCATTTCACGAGGGAGTGAGATTCTTGCAAAAACCCCCCAAAATATCTGTGTTTGAAGTTCCTTAGCTTAGCAAGGGATTGCCAAGGGGAAAAGCCAGGATACCAGCATTCAAAATGATGCCTGCAATTTGCCATCACGCTGGAATCGAGTCACCAAGAAAGTTGAAGATGACGGAGAGACTCGAGGGAGTGCTAATTCAGCCTTGCTTGGAAGAATCTCTGCTTGAGGCTGATCATGATTTACTGGAATAGCTTTGGGGGGCCCCAGAGGCCTGCTTGTAAATGAAAATGGGCAGCTGCGAGCGAAACACTGTTTGGAAAAGCGCCGGCTTGCAAAGAGAAGAGACAGCAATAAAATGGCATAAATCACGTCCCGGCAGAAAGATGCCTGGCTTATTTGCTTCGGAGCGATTTGGGCCCCATCTTTTCCGGTCAGTTGGCAACCCTGGGAACACAGTTAGTCCTTGACTGGCAAACGGTTTATTTGGTGACCAAAGTTACAGCAGTACTGAAAAAAGTGAGTCATGACCGCTTTTCACACTTACGGCCGTTGCAGCCATCTCCGTGATCACATGATCAAAATTCACAGGCTTGGCAACCGGCGTGTACTTACGACGGTTGCAGTGTCCTGGGATCACGTGATCCCCTTTAGTGACCTCTTGACAAGCAAAGTCCAAGGGGAAGCAAGCCAGATTCGCTTAGCGACCGTGTTACTAAGTTAACAAACATGGTGATTTCCTCAACAAACGTGGCAAGGAAGGTGGTAAAACGGGGCCAAACCCATTTAACAAATGTCTTAAGAACAGAAATATTGGGATCAGTTGTGGCCATAAAGCCGAGGACTACCTGTAATTTCTCCAGGGTCAAGTGTTGCCAGGATTGAGTGCTGGGTTATCCCTGATGCTCCAAGTTCATACTAGTGTCTCCACAAATGGCCTAAGGAGAGCCTGGTGGCGCATTCCATGTTCAAGCTGGAGGGGTTTTATGAAAACATTGAAATTCCCCCCCCCAAAAAAGGCTCCAACATTAGCAAAGCTGGAGTCATTTCCTGACAACTGGGCTGGGTATTGATTTTTTTTAGACTTACCCTGATGCATAATTCAGCTTTTAGCGTTGGGGAGGTGACATCTGTCAATGGGAACTTAATGCTTTTGATTCAAAAGGGCACCGAGCTGCTAATGCGAGGGATTGTTTGTTTAATGGGAACACGAACCATTAAATAATGTGTCCATTAGGCCCGGTGGATGAATAATTTACTAGGTCAAACTTTCTCAATTTCTCTGCCTCTTTTTTCCCCCTCCCCTCCCCCTCTCCTCCCTTCCCTTCTCCTGGACCTCCCCATTATTTTTTTATTTTTTTTATTTTTTTCCTGCAATGCAGCACACCATCTGAATGCAGAGACGCGGGATGTGAACGTATCCCATCTCCAGGCCCGTGACACAGGGGGAGGGTCTGCACCCAGGAAGAAAATGTAAACATGGATGCTCAACAAACCAAACCCAGGTCTGGCTTGTTCCATTTTTATCTGGCTCAAGGCACAGGTGGAAATCTCCAGTGATTTGTTTGCTGGCTGTGGGTTCCCTGTGTCGAGATTAGCAGTTCCCTCCCCTCCGAAGAACCGAAAACAGGAAAAAAAGAAGGGAAAAAAAATAATTACCCGTCTTTCTTAAAGAACGTCTTTATGGAACTCCCCTTTGGCAACCCTCTGCTCCCTTTTCCTGCACGCCAGAAGTGTAACGTGTAGCTCGCCTGCCCTGTCCTAGGCTTTTGCACTCGGCTGTCTCCCAGGCTGGAGATCTTTGCTGGCTGAACTTTCCGGATCGGTGAAATGGATGCAAGATCTGTCCCACAGGATGTCAGAAGAGGTGGAGTTCCCTTGGACTTCTGACTTCCATCCATGAACCCAATGTAGCATCTCAGGGCACCAGAGATGAAGGCATCCATAGGACACATCCACACCCAGGAGATGTTTTCAACCTCCTTCTTTTTCTCTCTCTCTCTCTCTTGGGCAGGAATGAGTCTGACCCTCCTTACATTATCTGTAATGCGTCTGTTTTGATCGTGCCTCTTTTCACTGGCTGTGTACCCCCTCTGTCTGCGAGTGGCAGAAAGCATGCATTATCCAGAGAACGACAACTCCTTGGTGGCTACCTGAAGGAATGAGGGTGGGCGGGGGGATAAACCCATCCCTTTTGATGTCTTTGGGGATGATTTACTCCGTAAAAGGAAGGAAATGCTTGGAAATGAAAGTTATTACCTTCTCCTTGGACTTCTGCGAAAGACACGGTTTTGGGGGGTGACGCTGAGAAGCTGAGAAACCAAAGGAACGGAAAAGGGGAGCTGAAATTTAATCAGGTCGAGTATGTTGTTACCGTGAAAAAAAAAAAAAATCCAATCTTTCCCTTTGTTGTGCCGGATCCAGAAATCCTTGACAGGATGGCAGTGAGGAATGTAATGTCTCTCGGTTTACGAGCAGAGGTATAGGAAAAGATTCAGGTATTCCACCTATTTTATTTTACGTTTTTTAAAGGTGATTTCCTGGTGATGAACCGGGGGGGGGGGAGATTCAAGATCCCTGATCAGGTTGCAGAATGAAAAGTCCTGCTTGTTAAGGAATCCAAAGAATAAACTTGCATTGGTTTGTACATGCTTTCGTTCTGTCATTTCGGCACAGACTGAGGAACTCTGAATTAGGGTTGGTCGGACATAATTGAGAGTGGTATTTCTCCACCTTGGCTACGATGCTGACTCCCAGAATTCCCCAGCCAGCCCGTGACCCCGGGGATGCTGCAACCGCCGTAAACACGTGCTGTTTTCCCCGAGGGTCTGAATTTGGATCACGTGACCCTGGGGTTGTTGCGACGGTCCTAAGTTCAAGGACCAGCCCTAAAGTTACTTTCTTCAGGGCCGTCGTAACTTCAAACCAACAGTTGTTAAGTCAAGTTGCCTGGACAAGGCCAGCCTCCACCTGCCCACGGGCATTCTTGTCTCTTGGGTTTGATGACACGGGACTTGGGAAGAACGTGGGCATCGGCAAGGTTCACACCACCAAACTCCAAATGGGTCTTCACAAAATGTACGATGTTTGTGCGGGACTCGTTGAAAACCAAGCTTGAAATAGTTTAGCTCGATGGGATGGCCTGGTGGAGGCTGCACACACAAGTACAGCGGCCTTCCCCAGATGGTATTTTGGACGTCAGGCCATCCAACACCTTTGGAGCTGTAATTAGCAAGTCGGTCCGACACTATTTTGTTGTCCTAAGAGCCGGGCTGGAGAGCCTTCTGGCCGTGGGCTTCAGCTGTCAAATTCTCCCTTACCATCCCAAGCATTTCTGGATGACTCAAGTCCCAAATCCCTGCCCCCACCCTTGGCAGGGTTTACAGGCAGAGACAGATGGAGGCCGAAGACTGGTGCTCGGCGTCCCTGGATATAGCCGCCTTCGGGTCTTAAGGACAGCTGCCAAAGAGCAGCCACTGCAGTATCCTGGTCTGTAATCCTAGAGAAGGCCTGCTAAATATACCCAGGTCTCTACAGTAGATGAGGTGAAAACCCAGCAGATATTTAGACCAGAGGCGTCGCGAGAGGTTTTGATTCCACAAGTAGCGAAGCCCACGCACCAGTTGCCTGGAAGGCCAAAATCTGCCCATGCTCCAAGGTGTGGTTGAGCCCTCCATGGGGGCATGTGAAGCTGGACTGAGGCTCTCTCAGTTTTCCTCCAGAATAGCAACCGAGAGGATTGACTGGGGACCGTCTCCCGGTGATTGGCCCAAAGTCACAAAGCCGGCTTTCGTGCCTAAAGCGGGACTAGAACTCACAATCACCTGGTTTCTGGGTCAGTATCTTAACCACCAAGCCGGAGTGGCTCTCAGTTGTATGATATGTACATATGTGTACCACAATTAGACACTTACAAAAACTGAGCGTAATGTTTGGTCCGCTTCCTTGCTACACCAGCTTTCTTTCTCTTCTGCTACTAGGGGCTCCGGAAAGTTGCCCATTTGCCCAGCACAGGAACCAACGCCGGAAATCTATAATTATTCTTGAGTGGCTGAAGGCCGGAAGCCGAGGGCAGATAGAATTCGCCTCCTCCACTTTTCCTGCCTGAGTAGGTGCTGCCAAAAAACTGGAATGCCATCCGGGCTTTGGGGGAATTATTAAAGCAGGCGAGTGAGGGAAGGGAACTATCTTCTGAAAAAAGCTTCCAGATCCGCTCAGGTGTCCAATTACAGATGCTTTAGACTTGGGCCCTTTCAAAATCCCCTGTTATTTGTTTTTTTTTTGCATTCGGCCTCTATTATCTCTATAACTCAAGGCATTGAACCTACTTAATGAGCCTTCCTCCTATTTTCCCCACAACAGCCCTGTGAGGTGGGCTGGGCTGAGAAAGAGGGACTGGCCCAAAGTCACCCAGCTGGCTTTCATGCCTAAGGCAGGATTAGAACTCACCATCTCCTGATGATTGGCTCAAAGTCACCCAGCTGGCTTTCATGCCTAAGGCAGGACTAGAAGTCACCGTCTCCTGGTGATTGGCCCAAAGTCACCCAGCCAGTTTTCATGCCTAAGGCGGGGCTAGAACTCACCGTCACCCAGTTTCCTGCCTAGTGCATTCACCACTAGGCCAAACTGGCTCTGTGCCCTGTTCTCGTTGACATCGGCGAAGAAAGAAACTTAACAGGTGCATATCAGACAGGAGCATACCAGATTTTCACTGGGTGTTCATCAGCTGGCAAATACTTGAACTCCCAAGACTGTCACCTGCACGAAATAGCGCGTTCGAGCCAAAAGAGTCCCTAAGAAGCCCCAGGACATCGTGTGCACAACATTAATGGCCCGGGTTATGTAATTTGTGCAGCCCTGACATGCCCAGCATTGCTTTCTCTCCCGAGAGGGTGCGTAAATAGACAGCAGGTGCATTAGCAATTTGGCAAGGAAAGAGCACAGGCTGCAAAGCCAAATAAATGGAGAAAATGGAACTAACAGAAGTGCAAATAAAACGTACCATTTTTACCACCTGGGCCTCTGTTCAGGGCACTCAAAAGTGTACACATACATAACACACATTTAAACATGTTATATACAGTATAACATCTGCCTCCCAATCCTAAAGCGAGCGGCTATATGGAGTCTGGGTGAGTGAGCAGGTCATTTTGGACTTACGTGGATAATTAGGACAAGAACTTTTGGATAAGAAATGAGGTGGCTGTTAAGCGATTCATTTTTGAAAAATCACAAAAGGCAAAGACCTGCAAGCAAAAGTCACTAAACCATATAGCAAAAGAAAGCAAAGATGGTCCCAATTGCGATAGGCGCCTTGGCTGCAAGCCCAAAACAATCTGGAACACCCCTTGGACGCCTTCGGCATTCACAAAATCCCCCATCGGCCAATTGCACGAGGAAACTTAACCTGGAGTAGCTGGCAGCCTTTTAACCTTTTAATACCTTTTAACAGCATCCGGCAGCATCTGCCTTTCCCGGGTCCCTCGGCCAGCATGGAACTCCCAATCCTTTGCCGCCCCCTCCTGGCCGCCTGCGGTCTTTGCAGCCCAGAGCGAAGCGAAGCCCTTTAACTCCGGCCGGCGCGCGCGGGGAGGGGGGACTCTGACGCGCAGGCGCGTTCCTAAGCGTCGTATGCGACGGCCTCTCACAGGAACCGGAAGGAGAGACCTACCTGAGGGGGCGGGGCCGGAAGCGACGCCCCGGAAGCGAAGGAACCGGGTAGTTTTGCCATCTACGCCGGCGGCTCTTGCTCGTCTTTAGCCGGTGCGGGAAGGAGGAGACCGGCGTGAGCCGCGGGGGCTTCTCCGGGCTTTGAATGTGGCCGGGTGGCCTTCACAATCGGCGGCTCTTCCGACGCGAGGTGACTTCGGGGTTCCTGAGCATGTGCAGAGCGCGGCGCCCGGTTTGGGGGGGGCGGGGTTGGAGCTGCTTCATCGGCGCATCCTTTGCCCCGCAAGAAGCGCGTTGGGGCTCACAACAGCCCCGCGAGGTAGGACGGGAGCAGCTTTCGCCCGGGGGGCTCTTGGGTCTCCATGGCTGGCTCCGACCCTCCCCGGGCTGCCCGGGTTTTGTAACGGGGAGAGGGGGGGGAGAGATGAGTTGCCTTTTTGTGACTTCGCAACAATCCTCCAAAAAACAAAAAGCTCAGCACAAAAAGCATCCTTGGGGGGAGGGGCTTCTTTCTTGATGATGATGATGATCTTGATGATGATGATGGCTTCTTGATGATCTTGGTGATCATGGTGATGATTTTGATCTTGATAATCACCATGGTGGCTTCTTTCTTGATGATGACGATAGTTCATTTTCCCATCCAAATATTTGCCAAATTGGGAATCCAGGGCAGGGTCCCCCCCAAAGTAGTCAATACTGACTCCTAAGGATTGATGAGTATGTAAAAATGGCTGGCGGGGGGGGGGAGTCAAAAGGGGGTCAGTAAATCTCTTGTGGGTCATTAAGTGATTGATAAACGATGGAAGATCAATTGAGGTGAATTAACCTTTTGGGGGGGGGACGTGCCCTCTTATTCCCGTCCAGGCATTTGATTGTTTTCTGTAGATAAAGTTTGCTCTCTCCTCTTATGGTGTGGCTTCTTCTGCCCTGTTTCCTTCCTTCTTTTAAAAGGGCAACTAGCCGGCGATCGAAATAAAGATTATCCATCTGCCAGTCGCCGTCCCTGGCCCTGAAGAGCCATGGGGAACACCAGCAGCGAGCGGTCCGGCGTAGAGCGCCACGGAGGCCATAAGGCACCTCGAAGGGACAGCCCTGGGGGATCAAAGGATGGAGACAGGCCCAAGATTTTGATGGACAGTCCCGAAGATGCTGACCTGTTCAATGCAGAAGAAATGAAAGTAGGTGAATCCGGCTTTCCCCCGTTGACTTTGCTCGTCAGAAGGTCGCAAAAGGGGATCGTGCGACTCTGGGACGCTGTGACCGTCATAAACGCGAGTCAGTGGCCAAGGCTCTGAATTTTGCCCACGTGACCCTGGAGATGCTGCAATAGTCTGAAAAATGGTCACGGGTTACTTCTTTTCAGTGCCGTTGTAACTTTGAGCAGTCACTAAATGAACTGTTGTAAATTGAGGACTACCTTCAACTGTCACTTTCTGGCAAAAAGGCGTCAAGGGTGGTCCCGTGACTGCGGGGTGCAGCAAACTGCCGTAAATGCGGGCCGGTTGCTGAAGCGCCCAAAATGTGGTCATGTGACTGCGGGAAAAGGGATGCGGGAACTTTGAACCTGGGTCATAAGTAGCTTTTGGGGACTCTGTTGTAACTTTGAACAGCCATTAAGCAGCCGGTCGTAAGTTGAGGAGCGTCTATGATAGCAAGGAGGCCAAGCTGTCGTCCTTGGTGTGCTGATGTACAACAGACCCTGTCCGGAGTCCCATCTCCTCTTTTTTTGGGGGGGGGGAACACATGGCAAGGCCTCAGATGCCACCCTGGCCTTTCACAAGCTATGATCTCGGAACGATCATGGCCAGTTTCCTGAAGTCTGCTGTTTTCTAGGCTCCGATGGAGAAAGACGAATTCCTGGCTTGGCAGCACGACCTGGAAGTGAGCGACAAAGCCCCCACACAAGCTCAGCCGACCGTCTTCCGGTGGACCGGCGGAGGCAAAGAAGTTTATTTATCGGGCTCCTTCAACAACTGGAGCAAACTCCCGCTTACTCGGAGGTAAACTGTGAATCTGGAAAACAGGCATCTCCTGCGAGGTGTGTGTGTGTGTGTTTGTTGGGGGGGGGGGGAAACTAGTTCATAGATGAGCGGAGTCTTCAAATTGATCTGCAGAGATATAAGAACAGTTTGTTATTTTATTAATTCCATAAATATGCAAATGTTTTTCTTTTGGCGCCTGGCTTTTCCAAATTGCCCTTTTGTCTTGAGATGTTTTTCTCCCTGCTTGATTGTTTTATTCCTCCCTTTTTTAGCCTCTGAAGGAAAACGGGTGCGGGAGGTTGACCTAAGTAAGATCCATTACCTACGAATACCTAGGCTTACATATCATCGGTTTATTTATTAGATTTTTATCCTGCCTTTATTACTTTATAAGTAACTCAAGGCCACTGCCTTGCCCTATCTAATACTCCTTTCCTTCATCTTTTTCCAACAAACAGCCCTGCGAGGTGGGTTGTTGGACTGAGAGGGAGTCACTCAGCAGTTTGTTGCGCTTACGTTATTCTGTTGTGATTCCCCCCCCACCCCCCCCAGAGTCCTTTGGAATTGAAGGACTGAAATTAAGTTTTGAGGGTAACAGGTGGTTTCTTCCCCCCCCCCCCTTTTCACAGCCACAACAATTTTGTAGCAATCCTCGATCTTCCAGAAGGCGAACACCAGTACAAGTTTTTCGTGGATGGCCAGTGGACTCACGATCCTTCAGAGGTGAGACCATTTTTATTCGGGGGAATCTGCTTCGTTTCGTGCCCTGGAAATAAATGGGATTATTCTGCATTTGACGCCTGTCCGTTGAGCATCCTCCCCGGCTCGCCAGCTCCTCCTTAGCTAAAGTTTCTTCTGGTCGTTTTGGTCGGGGGAAATAACCACTGTGGTCCAGCCACTTCTGAAAGGGCATTTGGCTGTCCGCCATCTATGTATCCGTAGCAATAAATCTGTACGGGTCTGTTCCTGCGCAAAAGCTGTTAAAGTCACAAGGAAGCAGGGACTGGTTCCGTTAAGACTGTTCAGAAAAGATAATCTTGGTTTTAAGAGACTGCCCTTCCCTCCCCTAAAGGGAAGAATACTTAGAGCATCATAGGGCTGGAAGGGACCCTGGAGGTCTTCTAGTCCAACCCCCTGCCCAAGCAGGAGTCCTTGTATCCTCCTGGACAGATAGTGGCCCAATCTTTTCTTGAACGCCTCCAGTGATGGAGCAGCCACAACTTCCAGAGACTGATTAATTGTTCCCTTCGTCGGGAAATTCCTCCCCAGTTCCAAATTGGATCTCTCTTTAACCAGCTTCCCCCTTTTGTCACCTTTACCGTGAATCTAAGCCGAGCTTTCCATTTGAAAGGCTCATATTTGGGGAGGCAAGCTTAGATTCTCCCCCCCGCCCCCAAGTAAATATAGGGCTAAACCTTCTGTTTGATCTGACACGCTTTCCTGCTGGATTGAACAAACTCTCTTCCTAGCCTGTGGTAACCAGCCAACTAGGGACCGTCAACAATATCATCCAAGTGAAGAAGACAGACTTCGAAGTTTTCGATGCTTTAATGGTCGATTCCCAAAAGTGCTCCGACGTGTCAGGTAAGTCGCGCACGCAAAAACCCGAAAGGGAAGTGAGGACAACACTTCCGTTTATGGCAAGATCTAATCTGGGTCGGTCACTCAAAACAAGAGAGTTACTCTTCCGAGCTTTTGGACTTGTGCTGGAGGGCGCACCCCCCCCCCCAATCTTCAGGGAATTTCTCTCTACTGGAATATGTGGACTTCCAACTCCCAGAATCCCCCAGCCGGCCAGAATTCTTAAAGTCTTAACAGTTGCCAAGCTCGGAGACCCCTGATGTAATATGCTCCCTTTCACTCTCCCCAGAATTGTCAAGCTCGCCCCCGGGACCGTATCACCAGGACCCATACATTGTTAAGCCGGAGGAGAGATTCAAGTCGCCCCCTATTCTTCCTCCCCACCTGCTGCAAGTCATCCTGAACAAAGACACGGGGATTTCCGTAAGTCGCGAGGAGAAGCAGGCCAAACATTTCGCCCTCCTAGCCTGGCTTAGCCTTCTCCAGTTGTGCTGAGACTACAGCTCCCAGTGTTCTCTGGGGCATGAAGCCTATGCTAAGCGTTTGTGGTGTGTGTGTGTGTGTGTGTGTCTTCAAATAGGCAGCCCGACGCAAGGAGAGCTTTTTCAGGCACTTTACAGGTGCTGCCTGCTCTTCTCTTCGAGTCGTTTTCCGGCTTAAAGCCGGGGATGAGACAAGTCCTGGAGGCAGCTGCAAAAATGGATGCCCGTTTTTGTAGCACACCTTTTAATGCCGGTAGCCCTTGACTTAACGGCCGTAATTGGGACCAGAATGACTGTTGCTAAGCAGGACGTTAAGTGAGTCACCCCTCCGATTTTACAGCCTTTTTCGCCCTGGTTGGTAAGCGTTGTTAAGTGAATCGCACGGTGGTTAAGCAAATCCGGCTTCCCCCGTTGACTTTGTTTGTTGGAAGCTGGCTGGGAAGGTTGCAAATGGGGATCAGGTGACCCCGGAACGCTGCACCTGTCTTAAATATTCGGCGGTGATCAAGTGCCTAAATTTTGACCCTGAGATGGTCTTAAATGCAAAGACAGGTCTTAAGTCTGCTTGTAGCTAAAGGAATGACTGTAAATCAAGGACTACCTGTATTGGGGGGGGGGGCAGAGGGGGCGGGATGAACATCCAGGCCACACGGAGCCCCTTTGAGGTCGAATCCCTAACCCAAAGCTCTTCCGTTTAGTGCGATCCAGCGCTCCTTCCGGAACCGAATCACGTCATGTTGAACCATCTCTACGCGCTGTCCATCAAGGTAAGAGTGGCCTCCCGCGCGGCGGCACGGGGGCTTCTTTAGGGGGCTTCATCTTCCGAGAGGGCTCCCCTCTCTCCTCTCTTCTAGGACGGAGTGATGGTGCTGAGCGCCACCCACCGTTACAAGAAGAAATACGTGACTACGTTGCTCTACAAGCCCATATGAACGAGGTGAGGGAAAGCCGACCGGTGTGAGAGAAGAAGGAATCGCCATCCAGAGGATCCCCTACGCCCCAAACTCGACAGCAGCATCCTTTCTGTTAAACTGCCCACCCCCCACCCCAAAAAGTTTTGGTTGAACTGCTGGTGCCTTGCTTTCTCCTCGCCTGTTCTTTCGATCCAGACTATCAGCCCTGGTTTTGTCAAATCAAGCATGAAGCTGCCTGCAAGGAGGGGGGGGAAACCCCCCAGAGGACAGCCAAAACCACGCAGGCCAATTAACCTTGAAAATTAAATTAAATTCTTCAACGCTTTCAACCGAAAAGCCAGAGGATGGCTACAACAGCCAAAGGGAGGCGGGCGTCTCAAATCGGTTGCTTCTGAAAATGTCTTCTTGTAATCCTACAGTTGCGTCAACCGTCTGGCCAAATCTGCCGTCGTCGTTTTTTTTACAAAACCTTTTTAGTTGATCACAGCAGCAATAAGGACCAAAGAAGGGGGGAATAGCCCACTCTTTTCTCTTCTCCCCCCCCCCCCCCGCCCCTCCCCGGGCAGGGATTCAGCAGCCTCGGTGCTTTCGATGGGTTTTGTGGATCCTCGGCGATCTTCAACCGTTCTTTGGAATGATCAGCTCAACGGCAGCCTTCAGAATCAGTATTTTAGCTCCACCTGTCTTTGTCGTTGGTATTTACCCCGTTTCAGAAAGTGGTTTTAATAAATAAAAAGGCACAGTGGAAAACAGGCCTGCCCCCTTTCTCTTTCCGTCTGCCTCCGAAGTTCAAACGTTTCCCAGTTTTGCGTGTTTTATGCTCATGTTGAGAGGTTGGTATTTTTGAAGGCAAGGTCTAAGATAGAAAATGTGGGGAGAGCTACTTCCCATTTAGGTTGAAAGGGAGCGGGAAGCATGGGAATTGCTAGGGTGGAATCTCGAAGGGCAGAAGAAGGTGGACTGAAAAAGGGAAAAGGCTGGGGGATAAACGACCTTCACTTCATCGTGATTTTGGGCTTCGAGGGCAAAATAATAATTGAAACACAAGCAGGACACCTTTTGAGGAAAGAGTGACAGATCACAAATCTTGGATAGAACAAAGCCACGAATCTTCCAATAAGTGTATTTTTTTTGTTCGTGTGTGTATGTGCACATCAAAAGAAAAATGAACATTTTTGTAAACAGGCTTGCCGTTCATTTATACATTCAAGATTAGGCACAACAGAAGTCAAAGCAGCAGTTTGATCCTTTAACACAGAGAGCATCACTAAGAGCCAGATGATGATCCAAAGGGGGCTTACTGGTCACCTGCCCACAGTGGGCCAGTAAATAAGTGGTTAGGTAGACAATGTGAAAGGAGCCATTTTGGGACTCCTTGAAGCTGACTGCGTGTATTAGCGCAGTGTTTCTCAATCTTGGCGAGTTTTAAGATGTGCAGACTTCCAACTCCCAGAATTCCCCAGCCAGCATGAGTCCACACTTGGTTTTCTGGGGGATTCTGGGAGTTGAAGTCCGCCCCTCTTAAAAGTTGCTAAGGTTGAGACCGACTGGATGAGACCAACAGACACACATATATATACACACTCCCTGTCGGAAGAAATTCGTCAGACCCTGTATAAACTGGCTTTGTTTTAAAAAAAAATAGAGCTATTTACAATGATAAGCTGAGCTTTTTGTCCTCTTCCCAAGGGGTGACCTTGTTCCCGAGGTTTTGCATCCTGAATTGTGTCAGAAGTTTGGAAAAAACTGAAGCACCGGATAGGACAAGGGGAAAACGCCAGGGAACTTGAGACCTTGGGCCCAGCTGCTAGAGCTCGCTTTGCTGGGTGGAAGAGAAGATAAAAAAAATTGAGATTTCAAATCAACAAGTGGCATAATTGTGGGATTGGTCAACCGGTTGCAGGGTGCTGTTGAGGTGGCCGATCCTACTATAAAGGAGAAGGTAGGACAACCTCCCAACGAAGCCCATGGCTGAACCCTTATTGAGAAAACGATAGTTGCATTAAAAATTTATAGTTCGCCACCACCTTCCCAATTCAGCTGTCAGGAAGTGAAAATTGCAAGAAGGAATGGGTGGAAGCTTGGTCAGAGGGAGATCAGCCTAGAAATAGGGAGAAATTTCCTGACGGAAGTCGTCACTGGAACAACTTGCCTTCAGAAGTTACGGGCGCTCCATCACTGGTGGTTTTCCAGAAGAGATTGGACAACCATTTGTCCATTTTTTATTTTTTTTTTTAAGTTAAATCAGGGCAACTGGACCAAAATACGACATCTGGTCACTGACATCTTTGTCCAGGGTTGGTATAAGGATTCTTGCTTTGGGCAAGGGGTTGGACTAGAAGACCTCCAAGGCCCCTTTCCAAGCCTATGATTTCGTGATTCTATGAGATTAATTACAATTGAACAGATGTCATTTTTTAAAAGGCAGTGGTGACGTAGGAAGACTTTAGGAGAAGGTTTTGAAAAACATTCCGGCCGGAAGGAAAAAGCCCATCGCACCATGCCAGGCAGTAGAGTGAAGTGTCTTATTTGGTTATCGACTCGACAGCGAGTTCCATACTTTTCAAGTGAGGGGTTGAGCTGTTCCCTCTCCTGGGGTCTTGTGATCCTAAAAAGGCGGTAAAGGCAACTTCAATGTGGTTGTTGCGCCTAAACCCTTCGTTTAGGCTGTGGCTTGCAAAGAGAAAGAAGGGTGCGCAATTTGATCGTGGGAACCTGCCGGGTTAGGGGGGGGGGACACTTTGAGGCCCCTTCAAACGAAAGGGCTGGAGGTTTGGGAGAGAGAGGGGGGGGGAGAAACCCCTGCACGCTTTAGAATAAAAAAAAGTAGAAACTGGTTTGATTCCCTTTTTTTTTCTTTTTTACGAATATAAAGTTTCTGGTAAATATGTACAGTGTTTTGAGCTATTCTATAGCAGGAAGCATTTCACAAACAAGACACAAGAGATATACACTTTCAAGGGCTCGAGAAGCCAAGTTTTCAGGTAATGAGGGATAATCATTATTAGTATCATCATCATCATTATTAATTAGTAAGGAGTTTTTTTTTTCCCATGAGATGCAAAGACCTTAAAAGAACACTTGGGACCTCCGGAGATGGAAATCCGTGCACCTTTCCTGACAAAACCACCGGAGAATGCAATTCAGCCTGACCCTGTTATCCACAACAGCCCCCACCCACCCAATCCGAAGGGCACCGATGAAGCGGGAGAGATGGGGGCCTCTCCGTAGGGCGGCGCTGGGGGGGGGGCCGAAGGAGCCAGCAGAGGCACGTGGATTTGCTCTGGCCAGCTGGGAGCAAAAAAAACAAGAGAGCAAAAGCAAATTGCGGCCCAGAAGGGGGTGTTGTTTGAGCTCGATGGGAGTCAAGAATGAGAAGCAAGACGGGGCTGTTGCTGGCAGAATAGCCACAGCTAATTGTTGCCCACATTCCTTCCCAAAACGAGGGGGGGCCTTTCCTCTGGATGGCACAGAGGAGCCCCCCCCTTCTGTGACTTTCCTTGCTCCCTTTGGGCCACGGGTTCAGCTTTCCTGCTCTCGCTCCCTTCCTTGGGGGAGGCGCCGGGGGGCTTCAAGATCCTGGGGGGCAAAGCAGCATTTCCTCTGCTGGCCTCTCGCTGGGTGTGCCTGTGCCGGCTGGGGAATCCGCCCTGCCTCCATCTGGCTCAGTTGCAGCGGGGGCCTCGAGAGCCGTCCCATCTCCTCCTTTCTCCTCCTCCTCCAGCGCCTTCCGTTTCCCCAGTTCCACAAGGATGGTTCTCGGGTTGCAGCATCGTCTCAAAAAGGCTTCGGTTATTTGAACACGGGAAAAATTACGGAGATACAATATCGAGCAAAGCAACTGAAAAGGAGGCTGCAGTCAAGATGATGGCGGTGCAGGAGGCATGCAGGGAATCGCCATGCAGGAAGCCTGGGGGGGGAGAGGCAGGGAGGGCGGAGGCCTGGGTGTGGGGTGTGTGTGTGTGAACGGGGCACCTGAGACCCCCGGCAGCCTTTTGATGCAGAGGGCGAGAGACCGGTGGACAATGTTTCGCAGATGGTCGAGGCATGTTGGGGGGGGGGGGGAATTGTTAAAATGACTTTCCTTCCCGGCAACCCAGCAGATCACAGAGCTGTGCCGACAGCTGCGTTGTTGTTGGGTTTTTTTTGTTTAAATTTTGGACTTGGAATGGTAAAATTTCCCCCCCCCAAAAAAGTTCCGGGAAGCAACCGATGAATTCAGTCGCCTGAGATTTTCGCTAGAGTTCTGCAGCAGAAGAGAATGACACTGGGTGTAGACAAGAGACACCGGACCGTTGCTGGTTACTGGTTCCCAAAATACTGACAGCCACATATATATATATATATATATATATATATATATATATATATGTATATTCTTCTTCTTTTTTCTCTCAGTCTTGGGCAAAAGCCCCACCATCCCCGTCGGACGATCGACGGGGCAGGTAAAAGCGAAATAGAAAAATCGAGGAACTGCTTTGAAAGGAGCAGTCGTACAAAGTGACACCCCCCCCCAAGGGATGGGGGGGGGGGGAAAGAGAAAGGAGACCCCAGGGCAGGGCAGGAAGGCGGAAGGGAAACGCCACTGGAACGCAAGCCGATCCTCGCAACGAACTTTAGTCCTTCGGGATTAAATGTCATTGCCGGAATGAGTTTGAGCCCAGTAAGGGGTTACTTAGGGAAATGGGTGGTGCACCTAATTCTGGATATTTTTGTGTTCTTCCTGGAGTTCAGGGATGGAGGGTGGAGGCTTGTGGCGCTTATACTGAAGATTGGTCCCAGACCTGTTGAGCAGAAAGCAAAGAAAAAAAGGCACATTTAAGTTCAGGAGGGGGGGGACACACCCTGTGTGCAAATGTCTATAATTACCATCTCTCCTTTTAGGGGATGAGATGGCTTAAATTCACTCAACCTTCTGGGAAAGCTCTTTTGTGGGAGGACACCTTTTAAAGCAATGTTTCTCAACCGTGGCTATTTGAAGATGTTGAATAACAGAATGGGAGGGGACCTTGGAGGTCTTCTAGTCCAACCCCCCGCTGAAGCAGGAGACCCTAAACCAGGGGTAGGCAACCTTTTATGACTCGTGGACTTGAACTCCCAGAATTCCTGAGCCAGTATGGCTGGCTCAGGAATTCTGGGAGTTCAAGTCCACGAGTCATAAAAGAGCCAAGGTTGCCTACCCCTGCCCTAAACCATTTCAAACCAGTGGCTGTCCACTTTTTCTTGAAAACCTTCAATGATGGAGCACCCCACCACTTCTGGTGGCAAGCTGTTCCACTGGTTAATCGTTCTCACTGTCAGGAAATTTCTTAGTTCTGAACTTCAACTCCTAGAATTCTCCAGCTTGCCAGCTCTCAGAATTCTGGGAACTGAAGTCCAGATATCTTATGGTTGCTGAGGTTGAGAAACACTGCTGGTAGAGAGTTAATGCCATTTTCAGGTGATATTTTTTTTATCCTGCCTTTTATCATTTTTTATCAAGCAGGTGGCAAACGCAGCTAATCCTCCTTCCTCCTATTTTGCCCACAACAACTCTGTGAAGTGGGCTGGGCTGAGAGTGGGGGACTGGGTCCAAAGTCTCCCAGCTGGCTTTCATGCCTAAGGCAGGACTAGAACTCACCGTCTCCTGGTGATTGGCCCAAAGTCACCCAGCTGGCTTTTACGCCTATGGGAGGACTAGAACTCACCGTCTCCTGGTGATTGGCCCAAAGCCACCCAGGCGGCTTTCACGCCTACGGGAGGACTAGAACTCACCGTCTCCTGGTGATTGGCCCAAAACCACCCAGGCGGCTTTCACACCTAAGGCAGAACTAGAACTCACTGTCTCCTGGTTTCTAGACTGGTATCTTAACCACTACCCCAAACTGGCTTTCATTTTCCCCAGTGGCTGGGGATGTAGAAGAACCATTTCCCCCTCACACGTGGGGTGGGAGATGTGGGGTTGTCCCCCTCCTGCCTTACCTTGTTGACCTGGGTGAGGGGGGTCCGGGCGCCCCCCACTTGTATCCGTCCCCTGCTGCTCTCCTCAAACAGTCTCCCGGGGGACCTTTCTCGGCGGGTGCTGAGGACCCGTCCCGGAGACTTCTCCCTCTCCAGGGGACGCCCCGGAGACTTGTCCCTCCGGAGCTCGGTCCTTCCTTCCCGATAGCGATGCGGTGTGCTTGGCTCGCGAGGGTGGGCGGGACCTTCGGGAGGCCCTGGGCTGGAGGCCACCCGCTTGGTTATGTGCTCGTTATACGTGGGCGGTCCTCTCTTGTTTGGACTGCTGTCCGTCAAAAACAAAGGGTTGGACAGCGAGGGACAAAACAACAACAACAACCCTTCCAGTTATATTGTGATTTGCAGCACCTGAGCAACCTAACTCTTCCCGTTCTCAAGTCCCCTTGAGGAGCGAGGAAGACAAAGCATACCCAAAGATGGGTACTTCACCGACCCCTGCCAATCAACCCTCCCATCCCATCCCTGGACAACCTGCCCACCTGCAGAGTGCCCCCCCCCGCGGCGCCCTTAGCTAAGTCCTCCTGGATTCCCCCTCCAAGCTGGAATGTCGCTTCCTACCTGCGGGTGGTTGAGGATCCTCGGTGATGCTCGTTGTTGGATTCTTTCACCAAATTCCCTTTGCAGCAAATCACCCTCAATTTATCCTGATAGGAAGAGGCCAGGTAAATGGCTCCGGAGGAGATAGCCGGGCCCAGGTAACGAGGGCTTGGGATGTCCAGATGGGCCCGGGCTGGGATGCTGGAGGGCCAGAGAGGAGAGAAAGACACTCTTTAGATGGGGGCCAGGTCTGGTCCGAAAGGCTTTTTAGGAGCACCCTGGCCCTGGCGCTCACCAAAGGCCACGGCTGGCTTACCCAAGGGAAGCGCGTGCTTGGATTTCGATCACCTCGAGGGAGTTGAAGTGGGTCACAAACAGGTATGGCTCCCGATAGGCTGTGGCAGAGCCCAAGAGAGAGAGAGAGGCCAGGTTAGAGAAAGTCACCGGGGACAGAATGTTTTTATCCAACTCTTGTTTTCATTCAAAAATATACCACAATAAGCTGCATGCAGAGCGAGGAGATCGGAAATGAATCCGATACTCACCGAATGCCAAAGGCAGGCGACTCCATTTCAGGTCATCCGAGCGACTGCGCCTTCCGTAGGAGTCTACAAAAATGCCGAATTCTGCAAGGAAATGGCAAAATAAAATAATAATTAAAAAAAAAATCACTGAAGTGGGATAAAGAAAGAAATGCTGTAACGGTCTGCCAAGAGTCCAGAAATTCAATTGTCCTTAAGAAAGCAGTGATTAATAAGTGTCAGTATGGGAAATTCCTTTTTTTTTCTTTCTAGAAAGAGTGCAGAGAAGAGCAACAAAGATGATTAGGGGACTGGAGGCTAAATCATATGGAGAACAATTGCAGGAACTGGATGTGACTAGTTTGATGAAAAGAAGGACTGGGGGGGAGGGACATGATTGCAGAGACAAATTCCAATCACACTTGACCAATAAAGGTATTCCATTCCACTCCAGTCCACCTCATTCCATATATTCCATCCCATTCCATTCCACTCCATTTATTCTATTCCATTCCACTGCATTCCATTCCAAATATTCCACTCCATTCCATTCTACGCCACTCCATTCCATTCCTATTTCTATTCCACTCCATCCCATCCCATATATTCCATTCCATTTCACGCCACTCCATTCCATTCCATTCTATCCCATATATCCCATTCCACTCCACTCCATTCTATTCTATTCCTATTCCACTCCATCCCATTCCTATATTCAATTCCATGCCACTCCATTCCACTCTATTCCATTTCTATTTCTATTTCCATTCCATTCCATTCTACGCCACTCCATTCCATTCTATTCCTATTTCTACTATTTCTATTCCACTCCATCCCATCCCATATATTCCATTCCATTCTATCCCATATATCCCATTCCACTCTATTCCACTCCATCCCATTCCTATATTCCATGCCACTCCACTCTATTCCATTTCTATTTCTATTTCCATTCCACTGCATTCTATCCCATATATCCCACTCCACTCCACTCCACTCCATTCCATTCTCTATAGTCCATTACACCAGCTCCCCCTTCATGTCCACCGTCCCTCACGTCAACCTACCATGGAAGCAAAGCAGATACTCTTCCCTTTGCCCTGTTGGGTTCACCTGGATGATGTTGATTGGGAAACTATTGGTGGAGGATGCAAACACAGCAGACGCCAAGCTGTGGTCATTCTTATCCAGGAATTCTAAAACGACACATTTCAGTTAGCAGGACGTTGCACTGGCATCCCACATCTTTCTTTTCAACCAGGTTACCTTCTTGGCCTCTTATTAACCCACCATCTGCACCTAGGCAGCCCTGTGGCATGTGGAAGGAACTGTGGATCGGACACTTTCTTTCCCACCCACCAGGAAACTCCAAAAAGGAATATTTTTTTTTAAAGATTCCACCCCGTGGCAGAGATCGGCAAGGTGAGTGTCCGTACGTGTTTTTTTCAAATCCGACTCCTCACAATCCTAGCCATCAAAGATCCCGATAATGCAGAACGACGGGAGAGAGAACACCGCGGTGTTTCTCAAGCTTGGCTACTTTAAAGACAGGTGGACTTCAACTCCCAGAACTCCCCAGCCAGCCAGCCACATACGGAAAGCCGATATGGACCGCCGATCCACAGGAGCACAGCAGTGAATAAAGAACGCTCCAATTAAGCTCTTATTTCGAGTCGTTTTCGCTAGCGGTGGCTGTCCTACACTGCTCTTTTCGCCAAGGGAGAAGAAATCTGCTATCTGAGAAGATAGCAGGGGTTGCCACAAAGAAGAGGGAGTCAAGCTATTCTCCAAGGCGCCTGAGGGCAGGACAAGAAGTAATGGATGGAAACTAGTCAAGGAAAGAAGCAACCTGGAACTGAGGAGAAACTTCCTGACAGTTAGAACAATTAACCAGTGGAACAACCTGCCTCCAGAAGCGGTGAATGCTCCAACACTGGAAGTTTTTAAGAAGAGACTGGACAGCCATTCGTCTGAAATGGTATAGGAGTTCCTGCCTGAGCAGGGGGTTGGACTAGATGACCTCCAAGGTCCCTTCCAACTTTATTATTATTATTATAAGACTTCAGCATCTGAGATATGACCTGGGCAGTCCCTTGCCTGCTAGCTCTCTAGCGCAGATCGTGGACTGACTCTCCATTCCCTTCTCTGTGAGCCCCTTGGTGTCTCCACCCCCACAAACGAACCTGCTGTCCTTTTCCGCTGACCAAACTTGATCAGGCATGAATCACAGGGATGGCTGTCCTACCGCCGCCGCTCCCTCGACAGCCTTTAATGCCCCCCCCGATAAGAAGGGATTCCTACCTTCTAGGGTGTACTGCTTCATCTCAATTTCATAAAACTTATTTGTCCCCACGATGATGCTGTAATTGGTGAAATGGATACAGCCGCACGGCTCCGAAGTTTCGATCTCCTGCGAGCACAAAAAGCAACGAAAGGCTCAAGCGTGGCCCTTTTATGACTTGTGGACTTCCAACTCCCAGACTTAATACTTCAACCCTGACTTATGCTAAGGAATTATAACGAAAGATGTTCACGTTGCAGATAGGTTAAAAGTGGGCAGACAGGGTCCAATTTAATTGATCAGAGGGAGGTGCCACCAGACACCCACTGGAGACACGTTCAGGCTTCATGTGGACCCAGAAGACCCTTTTACCTTCCTGATGCAGAATTTGCTGAGGCTCTCGTTGTAACGTAGCACCACCACTTTGCTGGGCATGGCCGCACAGATGCACAGCCCGTTGTCGATCTGCAAAGGAAGCCAAGAGAAGCCACCAGTTGAGAAAGAAGCTAGCCATACCGGGGATCGGATTCAGTAAATGTGAGGCCACAGACCTAAAGAGCAGTCGTTTGCTTACACGGAATGAAAGATAAACTCAGGAACGTTTGCTGGAATTGGGTACGTCTAGTTTAATGAAAAGAAGGACTAGGGGGGACATGATAGCAGTGTTCCAATATCTCAGGGGCTGCCCCAAAGAAGAGGCAGTCAAGCTATTCTCCAAAGGACCAGAAGGCAGGACAAGAAGCAACGGATGGAAACTAGTCAAGGAGAGAAGCAACCTGGAACTGAGGAGAAACTTCCTGACAGTTAGAACAATTAACCAGTGGAACCGCCTGCCTCCAGAAGCTGTGAATGCTCCAACACTGGAAGTTTTTAAGAAGAAACTGGACAGCCATTTGTCCAAAATTGTATAGGGTTTCCTGCCTGAGCAGGGGGTTGGACTCGATGACCTCCAAGGTCCCTTCCAACTTTATTATTATTATTATTATTATGGTCTTTGAGGGCTGGGCTTGCTTGCCTTCGTTCGTGTCCACGTATTGTTCTACAAATGGCCGAGAACTTGGGAGGGGTCTCACTTACCTTGCCAGCTGCAAAAAGATGGCAGCCTTTCACGGCCTCAAAAACATTGGGCGAGACGTCAGGTTGAGCCGGCAGGTGGGACTGAGCGAGGGACTGCTTCACTTTTTTCACGTCCACAAGGCACAACGCCCTCTCGTCTCCTGGGGAAACCACGCCACGGAAATATAAAGAATTGTTTACTGGCCAAGTGTGAGTGGACACACAAGAAGGAATTTCTCTCTGGTACATAAGCTCTCCGTGTACACACAAGCAACATGTGATGAATCACCATCATAATCATAAAACACAATCATCATAAATCGTTAAGATAACAAACTCAGGGATAGTCGTAGGATACTAAATAAAAGCAATCGGCACAAATCACGAGATTACAAACAACAACAAAGTTATAGCCATAAGACGTAATACAGCCCTGCTAGGTGATTTGCATAGGCACTGTTGTGGGAATTAGTTGTTTAGCAGAGTGATGGCATGGGGGAAAAAAACTGGCTTTGTGTCTGGTTGTTTTGACGTGCCATGCCCTATAGCGTGGTCTTGAGGGAAGAGCAGTCAAGGAAAGTTGGACTTAATTCCTTTGTGGCTACGTAGGGATTCTAGGCTGATCCCTCTCTTAACTCCATCCTAGGTTCTGCCACTCCTTCCCCTATAACACAGAGGTTGACTTCGAATCCTCTGAAGGCAACGAAACACACACATTCAATTCTAGTTCGCAAGATGAAAAGAAACAGCCGTTTGTTTTAGTGAGATGGGCGGCATATATATATATATATATATATTTTCTGAAGTTTTCACGGGTGTTTGTATGTAGGTCTTTGGTAATTCGGGTTTTCTCCCGTGTAAAATTGGAAGTGTCTTGGCGACGTTTCGACAACGTCACACGTCGCCAAGACACTTCCAATTTTACACGGGAGAAAACCTGAATTACCAAAGACCTACATATATATATATATATATTCAATAATACAGTCCTCAATCTCCGGGAGAAATATAAACCAGCTGTTTATTGTTAAAAAAATTTAAAACAATAAAAACAACTATTTACAATATTAAAACAACTTAGCTTTCGCTGGTCCCCTGCCAGCGTCTTCAGAGTGATATATAATATATATATATATATATATAATATATAATAAATAAGTAAAATTATTCTATGCTATTGAAGACTTCACGCCTAAAAATAATTGCCTGGAAAGGCAGGCGAGCCAACAGACATGAGTCCCAGGAGCAAGCATGATCAAAAGCAAGTTTCTAGCCCTCATGGTTCAGATATATCTGAAAGTATTGTGTAAAGATTCAAACGCTCAGGCCGGTTAACCTTGATTTGAAGCAGCAAGGGGGGGGGGGAGCCAAGCAGAGAGACGTTTTCTAGCGAAGAAGCTTGCAAGTCTAAAGCGAAAGGCAACGCCTCCTACTTCCTTACCTGCGATCATGAGCAGTTTCTCCAGATCCTTGATGAGGTGGATTTGAAAGACAGCACCGATCCCGGGGACGTGCGTTAAGGAATTCTTCAGTACATTCAGGGCATAGAGGCCCTCCTCAGCACCCACCAGGACCACCTGTCCAACAGGATTGACACACATCCGTGTGTTAAAGGCATAGAAAAGAGGCCACCAGGTCGCTCAAAAGGGAAATGCAAAACGCTTTGACACGACAAAGGAAATTGGAATTGTTCTGACAAAGGCCTACTGGTAATCCTTGACTTACAACAGCTCATTTAGTGACTGTTTGAAGTTACCACGGCGCTAAAAAAAAAAAGTGACATAGGACCGTTTGTCACGCTTATGACCGTTGCAGCATCACGGGATCAAAGTTCATATCCGTGGCAACTGATTCACATTTATGACGGTCGCAGTGACCCCCTTTTGCGACCTTTTGGCAAGCAAAACCAATGGGGAAGCCGGATTCATTTCACAATCACGTGACTAAATTTAACAACTGCCGTGATTCATTTAACAAAGGGGGCAAGAAAAGTCACCAGACGGGGGCAAAACTTGTTTAGCAAAATTTCTCACTTAACTACGTAAATATTTGGGCTCCATTGTGGCTGTAAGTCAAGGACTCTCTATACTTAAAATCTGAGTCGATTTTAACGTTGGCATTTATTGCTCTAACATTTTTCTCGTTATCTTTGCTTGGCTGGAAGTCGCCCGTTGGCCAGACCCCTTACCTGATCGCTGAAGGGTAAAGTGCAGTTGATATCCAAGCGATCTTCTCCTTCCAGCTTCAGGAGAGAATTCCCAAGGAGTTTCTGTGCAGGACGGGACGGCAGAAGGGGGAAGGGGAGAAAGGAAAAAGATCACTTCAGAGGCTTGTCCTGATTAGAATATGAATAATAACCCTGGATTTACAGTCCTCTCGTTGGGCGACGGCTTGAAGTTACAACAGCACTGGAAAAAACTGGTCATAAAATGGGGGCAAAACTCACGGAAGCACTAGTTTTCCAACCAGATCCATCGCAGTTGATCAAAGTCACCCTAATCGCAATTCTTTAAAGCCCGCCTGAGCTCTTATTTATTAAGAGTGCACTTGCACGCCTTCACGGAGCTCTTTCTGCACAAGGCATTCGGGAACAGGAATCCTGATTGCATTTTTCGCCCCACTTTTTTGTTTCGGAGATTAAAGTCATCAGTGGGGAAGTGAATCTGAGCCAAAGATTTTGATTTAAGAAATCGCTCCTGGCCCAGCAATCAAGGACCGGAGGTTTTTTGCAAAGGGAGTCCACTCCCCTGTTAAGAGTTTGGCCGTGCAATGTTTTTTTCTGTGCAAAAGAAGGGATCTGCCTCTGTTGTAAATACCCCTCCCAAGAGGGACAGACTGGCTTGGGGAGAATCCAGGTTTGCCCCACCCTCTTGGAGCGGGAAAAGAAAGATGGGGTAGGCAAACATCTCTGCTTTGGCTAAGAGTCATCTTTTCCCCCCTGTATTTCTTGAAAGGGCTTCTCCTTATCCCTCTTTTCTCTCTCTCTCTCTCTCTCTCTCTCTCTCCCTTCTTCTTTCCTTCCTCCTTCCCTCCCCCTCCCTCCCTCCTCCTGTTCCTCCCTCCCTCCCTCTCCCTCCTTCTCTTATTTTTTTACTGTCTCTCCCTCCTTTTTCCTCTCCCTCCCTCTCTCCCTTCCTTTTCTCCTTTCCTCTACTTACAGCATCAGCCTCTGCCTTTTCTCTGGAAACTCTTCCTCCAGCCACCGTAGATTCCAGGGCATTCACCCAACGCTGCTTATCCGGAAAGGTGGGCGCGAGCAAATAGAGAGTCCGGCCAGGCCAACAGGTGGTGTGAGGATGGGATTCCAGCTTCAATATATATGGCACATCTAGGTGGTCGCCAAGCAGAACATAAAAGAGACAGGCTGGATTAGGGGAGACCCAGCCCTCTTTTGCTGGCTCCTTTCTCCGCTTGTAGAGCAGAAGCACACCAAAGAAGTGGAGCACCCACTTCTGGAGGCCAGTCGTTCCACGGATGAATTGTTCTCACTGTCAGACAATCCCTCCTTAATTCTAACTGGATCTCTCTTGGATAATAGCGTCCCATCCATTAGTTCTTGTCCTGCCTTCTGGGGCTTTGGAGAATAGGCCGACTCCCTCTTCTTTGTGGCAGCCCCTCAAATATTGGAAGGCTGCTAACATGTCACCCCTCGTCCTTCTCTTCGTTAAACTAGACATCCCCAATTCCTTTCCTGATATGTTTTAGCCTCCAGACCCCTAATCCTCTTTGTTGCTCTTCTCTGCACTCTTTCCAGAGTCCCAACCCACTTTTGGTCACGGGTTTCCCCCTCTCTTATTCTCTACCACTTTTCAGACCGTCCTTGAAAAGGAACCACGGCCTTCCCGTCCTCCAGGCCAGCTTCGGCAGCCCTGGATTTTGGATCCAGCCTCACCTGTCTTGGCTGTATTGAGAAGCTCTGTCGCTCCCACGGCCCCGTGGACGGTAACGTCTCCATCTGGAAGGCACAATTCAAACTCTTCCACGGGCCGTTGTCCAGCTTTGAAAATGAATAAAAAAAGGGGAGAAATGAAAGGGCAAAAGAAGCGTAATGAGCAGAGGGTCTTCACCCCGTTCAGACTTCAATTCTTCAGGTCACTCGGAAAAGCGGCTGGCTTAAAACTCAGGCGCGGTGGCGCTGCAGGAAACAGCCTGCCAGTTAAGGACATTAGCAATGGCAGCGGAGTTTCCAGGAAAGGTTAAGCTAGCTTGAAATGGTCCCAAACTACAGGGCGCCCTCGACTTAGGTCCACCATTCAGCCCAAAATTTCTGTGGCTAAGTGAGACGGTTGTTCAATGAACGTCTGCCCCATTTGCCACCTTTTTTTTTTTTTTTTTGTCACTGCAGCGAATCATTGCACTTGTTAGTAACACGGTTTGTTAATTTGCATCTGGGCTTGCCCCGTTGACTTTGCTCGTCAGCGGGTCACAAAATATGACCACATGATTCCGGATCAAATGGGACAATTCCCCACGGTCAACTCGCCACCGGACAATTCAATTGAACTATTTAAAATAGTTTTAAAAATGTTTTTTTAATTTTTTTTTTGTCATTCGCATTTCATTTGGTCCCCCCCCTTTGGTGCCCTTCCTTTAATGATTCTATTCCACTATTTCTCTGATATTAGCGTAATGCTTGCCCCCCCCCCCCGGCGAGTTGGCTGCGGTGAGGGGTCGTAGACCCGATCCCGGGACACTGCAGCCGTCATAAACATGAGTCAGTTGCCAAGCGTCTGAATTTTGATCCCGTGACCACGGGGAGGCTGCAGATGGTTGCAAGTGTGAAAAACGGCCGTAAGTCCATTTCTTTCAGTGCCGTTGGTAACTTCAAACCGTCACTAAGTGAGCTGTTGTAAGCCGAGGAACTATCTCTACTCCACCCATGCTCTGCTTTTGGGGTGCAACAAAAATCAGCAGTGATGGCATCCACAATTCCCCCAGAGTGTCTTCCCCTCCCCCCCCCCACCAAGCTGAAGGAATTACATTGGAGGGAGTCGACGGTGATTCCTTGGTGACTGAGTGCAAGTTAAAGCAAAATAATGCCAAATAATAAAAGAAAGGAAAATAGTACAAAATAAAAGCAGATGCCACCTTCCCACCGTGGGTCTTGCTCCCTTCCCCACCCAGCTCTTCATCAGAGCAGGGGGTTGGACTAGATGACCTCCAAGGTCCCTCCCAAGTTTATTATTATTATTATTATTATATTGCTATGTTCCCATTGCTTGTTTTTATCGTTTTACTGTTTTATTCTCGTTAGATGTACCTTTTGTTTTTTATATATATATATAATTTTAGGTTTTTATGGTTGTAAGCCGCTCAGAGTAAGCCCATGGGTGGCAAATGAATTCAGTAAATAAATAAACACAGGAATGGTCCCAGGTGAAAAGATTTTGAATACCGTGTTTCCCCCCCCAAAATCAGATCCAACTGGAAAAATAAGCCCTCGCATGATTTTGTCAGGATGCTCGTAATATCAGCCCCTCCCCCAAAATAAGCCCCAAGTTAAGATGGTCAGCCAGATGGACGGATTTAAGCACCGTATTTCCCTGAATATAAGACCTAATTGGAAAAATAAGCCTTAACGCGTCTTTTGGAGCAAAAATTAATATAAGACCCGGTCTTATTTTCGGGGAAACACGGGTAGCAAAATCCTATAGTTATAGGGGGGGAAAGCTTGTTAGTTTAAAGCAGGGGGCTCCAACTGTGGCAACTTTACGACGGGTGGACTTCAACTCCCAGAATTCCTGGCTGAGGAATTCTGGGAGTTGAAGTCCACCCGTCGTAAAGTTGCCACGGTTGGAGACCTCTGCTTTAAAGGGTGGCCAAAAACGTAACCAGAAGAATTCCCGTAGCATCTTTTTCAAACCAACCAACTTGATTAAGTGCCACAAACCTTCCTGAATTGCAGTTGGGTTTGCTGGAAAAGACGCCAGCGGAATCCTTTTGATCTTATAATAGAAAACGGTTTCCCCAAAGTAAGAGGCGGAGGGATGGCTTGCGGCAGGGAACACAGGAAAGCTCAGGATGGAGGAGAGAGAAAAAAAAGAATTACCTTCTCTCGTTTCCGTGTCGTAAAGAAGGACTTTTGTTCCTTCTAGAACTACATACTTCCTATCCCAGCCCTGCTGGCCGCGTTTATTGTTTCTGAAAACAGAGAAGGACAAGGCTCGGTGAGAAGTTCAGCGAGGTCCTGGATCAAGCTGGAAGTTGGACGATGCTCCCCCCCAAAAAAAGAAAAAGTCACCGAGAGAAAACAGCCTCCGCGGCTTCCGCCATGGCCCTCCAGAGCTGCTCTTCCTTTCAGCAGTCTCAAAGCTGGGCTGGCACTTTCAAGGCAGAGACTCACGTTTGTACCTGGGCACCTTCATCCATCCTTCCAGCCGTAAGGCGCTGCCTGGTTCTTTCAGCTGCAGGCCCGGGGAATTCAGTTTGTCCCGGCAGAAAGCTTCGGAGAAGTGCGTGGCGTACTCAGCCGGCAAGCCACAAGTGGCCGGCAAGCAGGCGGAACACTTGGGATGGCACATCATCTGGCACTCTTAAAAAAAAAAGTGGAGGGAGGGGAAGAGAGGAGAGGGGAGGGGAGGAAGAAGAGGAATCAACCACCTAGATCAGCCAATCTTCAGCCGACACAATATAGCTGTGCTCTTCAAACCCACAAATACACTAAGGCAGGTGCCTGCCCACCCCAAGGATAACTGAGCCAGGCGGTATATGCAGTACGATGCAGTGAGACACGTGCAGATGTGTCCATTGGGGAAGCAAAACAACCACTTCCATAAACGCAAGGCACAACACGGGAGAAGGAGCCCATCAGGACTTTGAAAGACGAAAGCCGCTCCTCCTCCAAAAGGCCTCTTTCCCCAGAAAAGCATCTCTGGATCCCCTGCTCGGTCAGCCCTCTTCAGCTGCCCCATCCTGCTTACCAAGACATTTTGAAGCCTGACGTCCAAAGTGCACAGTGTCTAAGCAAACGGCACATTTGGTGGCTCTCATGTTCAGCCCCACGTTGAAGCGGTGAGGAATATTGTGATGCATCCGTTCTTTGAGGCGCCGATTAAACTCTAGGGAAAACAGCACATCTTTTGTTAGCTGGGAAACCACACGAAGGACCAGCTTGCATGAAAAGGTACACACGGACCGATGCTAAAACCTCCCTCCCTCATCTATCTATCTGTCTGTCTATCTCATCTATTTATATCATTCTGTCTAATTTATTTATATCATGCTATCTATCAATCTATCTCCTATCTATCTATCTCATGCTATCAATCTATCTCTTATCTATCTCATCTATATCAATCTATCTATCTATCTATCTATCTATCTATCTATCTATCTATCTATCTATCTATCTATCTATCTATCTATCTCACCTATTTATATCATGCTATCTATCTATCTATCTATCTATCTATCTATCTATCTATCTATCTATCTATCTGTCTCTCATCTATTTATCTCATCTATTTATCTCATTCTATCTATCTATCTATCTATCTATCTATCTATCTATCTATCTATCTATCTATCTATCTATCTATCTATCTATCTATCTATCTATCTATCTATCTATCTATCTATCTATCTATCACCAAATTTCTGCACCGCCCCTCCCACTTCTGTGAATCTGTTAGCGCTATCTTTAGAGCAGAATGCCTTCCAGCCCAGCCAAATGACCTCACAGCTAAAATGGCTTACCAGCTTTTAAAGAAACTTGAGTGAACTACATTATTTCTTCAAGACCTTTTGGGGATCCTAAACTCCAAACTCTCTGAGCTTGCAGACGTTTCTTTGCCAAAAGAGGTCACATCATCAGTTCTAGAAGGGAGGGGAGTTTGAGGCAAGTATCTAACGCAGCATCTACCACCGATGATGTTACCTGGTTTGACAATGAAACGTGGGTCAGGTGGCCAGCATGGCTATACGCCGAGGAGCACGGAACGCTGTTACCTTCTTCAGCATGGTGCAACTCAACGTGGCTGACTCATTGCGGCCGACTTGCCGCAGCCAACTCGCCAGGGCCAGCTCGCTGCGGGACAATCCAATGCGGGATAAATCAAGAGAGGGACGTGTGAATTGCATCGGGCCTTGTCTTGCTTTAGATTTGAACCTTCTCAACTTAGAAGTCCTCAAGGCTGCGGTGATCTGCAATTCTACCTGTCCCTCTCTTGAGTTATCCCACGTGGAACGGTCCCATGGTAAGTTGGCTGGAGCTAGTTGGCCGGGGCGAGACAGACGGAGCGAGTTGTCCTAGGACCCTGTTACCTTCCCACCGAAGTGGTGCCTATTTATCTACTCACATCTGCATGCTTTCAGACTGCTAGATGGGCAGGAGCTGGGGCAAGGAACGGGATCTCACCCCGCCGCGTCCTGCTTGGGTTTCAAACTGCCGACCATCTGGTCGACAAGCCCAGCATCTTAACCACTAGCCCACCATGCCCTCCCCCGCCTACTCTTAAACACAAATGATTTAAATTCACAGTAATATCCACTTATCCTCAAAAACAATGGATAGCCGAGGTCTGCCTTGCTTTGGGAATAATGAGGAAAATCTACTTCGGGCGGCTTGGAATGGCAGGTCACATTCTGGGGCCACTTTTTAAAGCAGCTATGTCTTTTCTTCTGCCAGGAGATCCTGAGAAAATACAGGGCTGCCTTAAAAAAAGAAATCACAGAAGGACCTACCCAGCCGGGCTTTCTAACAGGGCTTGGGGAAGCCAAAAACAGGCAAATCGGAAACTTGAGAAATAATTGGTAAATAAAGGTGTTTATTGGGGGGGGGGAATAACCTTCTGTAAAGGAGGTGTGATTCAAGAAGAAGAACAGGGCTGAAACAATACTGCCGTCTGGCAGCTGATGCAAAAATTTGGTAAGAGGGTTAGTTAATATGCAGATATTGTTCACATTTGGGGGACTCTGGAATTAAAACGTTGGAGACCTGCCGGTGAGTAATTTAACACCCGTGGAAAAGAAAATCGCGGTAATTAGGGCTTACACAGAGCACTGAGGAGAGTTCGTATAATTATCTCAGTGATGGTTACAATCCTTGTTAAGGTAAGCCACCATTAGTTCCCAACCGGGTCTTTCAGAAAAACCATACAATAAAATCGTAACACGAAGAGAGACTGAAAACCGGGGAGGGGGTCTCCCGTTCACACTCCTGGGCAGAACAAAACAAAAAGGTCTCGGTCAGGTGACCGAACCACGTGGACAGAGAGGGGAGTCAAAGACAAGCCGTAAGTTGGGACACTCATAACAGGACGACACCCAAACCCTACAGGAAACAGGGAGGAATCACACAGAGGAAAAGACAACTTGCGGTGGGCGCAGGGATTCTCGTCCAACTGCGCGTGGATCTTAACGCTACGTGATTTTTTTTGAGATCCAGCGTGATGGGCTTGGAATCCAGAGAGGGGAGGGGAGCTGAAGTCCTTGGATCCTGCTCAAAGACTCGCTGGAAGTAGTTGCAATTCGGATCCTAATTGGGCTTTGAGACTCATTCCAGTCTGCAGTAGTTTCATCTCTGCCAGGAGATCGTCCATGTTCCTAGTTCCACCTGCTCTCCTTTTTCAAGCCACCTTTAGGGACCAGCTAAGCTACCATTTGTTTATACTACAGCCCAGAGGTGTTCAACCATGGCAGCTTTGAAGACTTGTGGACTTCAACTCCCAGAATCCCCCGGCCAGCCGTGCCTTCTCTAAACCCTTTCCGGCTTCTCTGAATCCTCCTGAAAGCAGGGCTGTCAAGGAAGGTCGTAAAACGAGGCAGAACTCACTTAACAACCGTCTCGCTTAGCAACGGTGGCAAGTGGAGGACTATCCGTATTCTAGGAACGTTACGATTCGCCTGGCTTTTGGCTGTCGCTTTTGGCTGTCGCCCGTTTCTGGCTTGGCGCTATTAAGAAAGCCGGGCACCATATGCAGTTGGGAGGGGGGGGGGAGTATCCTCCGGGTCTGTGCCAGAACCCCTCCAGAAGCCCACCCCCCACCCCCCCAGCCTTACCCTCAGGTGTGGAGGCCTCCTTTCTGCGGCTGGAGGGAGGTGCCAGCAGGCTGATGGGCGTGGGCTGGTGCTCTGGTGACCGAACTAGGGCAGACATGATGATCTGCTGCCTGGCCGTGGCAGGCGTGGAAGGGTGAGGGTGGTCTGTAATTTTCCTATGGGCAGCTACGGACACACACAAATAGTTAGTTAACGCCTCCGCCGAGCGGGACCAGGAAGCAGAAGAGGAGGAGGAGAAGGAGGAGCAGCAGCAAAAGCGGTTCTACGGAACCTTAAGAATTACAGCCTGCAGCCTTGTGTTTGGTTGGTTTTTATTAGTCTGGATTGTCAACACCAACGAGGGGTGGCAGGGAAGAGGGGGAGAAGAGAGAGAGAGAGAGAGAGAGAGAGAGAGAGAGAGAGAGAGAGAGAGAGAGGGAGACATAAAGGACGAGAGACGGGGGCGCTCGGGACTCCAAAGGGAAAACAAAAGACCCCTTTCCGCTTCGGCGGCAACTTTTCCAGCGTTCCCCCTACCTTCCTCCCGAGCGGATCGGAGTTCGATGCGGGTTTTCTGCAGGGCGTCCTCCAGTTCGGCCGAGCGGGCCTTCTCCTTCTCCAAGGCCACCTTCAGCTCATTGTACTGCACAGGAACCTGTATGGGCAAAGAAGGGTCCTCTTTCCGTCGACTAAACAGGCCCTAGCAACAGAAACACACAGACAGCTCCTAACTCCTAGTCGGTGACGGTTGCCTCCAGGGGAAGGGGACGCTCGCTAGCTACGGGCAGACCAGAGGGTCCGACGGCCTCCTCGTCTCAGCCAAGGGAGCAGCTGGGCAATGGCCAGCCAAAGCTCTCCTCCTCCTCCTCCCCACTCCCTTCGAATACTGATGATGTTACCTACTAGGGTAATGAAACGTCTACCAGCAAACCACCAAGCTCGGAGAGCATCAAGGACCCCCCAGTCCTTTTCCTCTCCTCCTCCTCCTCCTCCTGTAAGTTGAGGACTATCTGCACAGGGTCTCCTGCCTGAGCAGGCAGGGGGCTGGACTACAAGACCTCCAGGGTCCCTTCCGGTTCTGTTGTTATTATGTAAGCCCTAAGGCTGCTAGCCAAGGGATCGATGCGCCCCGTGGATTTTCCTAGGCGTGGTTAGCCAAGCTTGACTTGATGGGTAATGATGGCCTTCTGGCCCTGTCTAGCTGGGAAAACCCGGCAGCAAAGCGCTTAACAAACTAGCAACAAAGCTTGGCTTCATTTGGTGGCTTTGTGGGTGGAAGAGAGTTTGGCTGTGTATCTGCCCATCAGGTGAAAGCTGAGTCATTGGAAGACAGTCCCTCAGCCTGGGGTGTGGCTGGCTGAGCCAGTGGGTGGGCAGAAATGCCCTTGTATAGAAAGAGACTCCACAAGGAATAGCAATAGCACGTTAAGATTTATATGCCCCTTCGCAGTGCTTTACATCCCTCTCGGAGCGGTTTTACAGAGTCGGCCTCTTGCCCCCCAACAATCTGGGTCCTCATTTGACCGACCTCGGAAGGAGGGAAGGCTGAGTCAACCTTGAGCCCATCAGGATCGAACTGCTGGCTGTGGGCAGAGTCAGCCTGCAATGCTGCCTTCCAACCACGGTTCCTGCCTCCCCATTGCTGTCTGATGCCAATAAAAAAAGCCACCTTGGGGCCGTAAACCAAGGGGTCCCAACTGTCGCGAACAGTTCCATTTCCACTTAACAGCAGGAAACATCTGCCCTTTCCCCAGCTGATTCAGCATAGATCTGAATGCCCAGCTATTAAACCTCTAATGCTGCCTTTATAACATTTTCCCAGGGGAGGCCATCTTAGTCCTTTAATAATACACAATACAACTACAGGCCAGGGTCCAAAGGAGGAACTTAAGGAACTTGGAGGGATTTGGGAAAACCCAGTGGGATTTGGGGCATCTTAAAAGTCCTCTTCATCTCCCCAGTCTTAGAATTTCAGACAGAAAGCCACCTGCCTCCCTGCTAGTTAATCTTTGTGTTCATTTATTTTCCCCACCTTTTTCTTCTTGGCTGGCTGATCCATCTTTGCTTGTAGGAAGTCTATAAGCTTGGTTTGTTGGGAAATAGTGCCTTCCATTTTCACTTTTTCATGGGAATAGAGGACCTTCGCAACACGAAAACGTTGGGGAGAAGAAAAAAAAAAAAGACCCAGGAATCACCACGGGTGTGCAAAGAACCCCAGGCGAAAGGTTGGAGGGAGATCCATAGAATCATTTTCCGGCGGGCAGTGCCTTTCTCTCTCACCTGAATATTTTCCAGCTGGTATTCCAAGTCGCTCCTTTCGGTCTTCAGGAGATCCGCCCGGTCCAAAGCCTCTTGCAGGCCCTGAGTCAGCCGAAAGATGTGATTCTTCTGCAGATCCATCTGCTGCTGCAATTTGGCTTGCTGGGAAGGGGACAAAACCCAGCATGGCGATTGTAAAATATTCAGAGGGAGGGAGGATTAAGAGAAAGACAGAAAGAAGAAGAATTGAAGGAGATAAAGAGGAAGGAAGGAAGGAAGGAAGGAAGGAAGGAAGGAAGGAAGGAAGGAAGGAAGGAAGGAAGGAAGGAAGGAAGGAAGGAAGGAAGGAAGGAAGGAAGGAAGGAAAAAGTGAAAAGGGGGAGGGAGGAATGGAGGGAAGGAAGGAAGGAAGGAAGGAAGGAAGGAAGGAAGGAAGGAAGGAAGGAAGGAAGGAAGGAAGGAAGGAAGGAAGGAAGGAAGCCGTATTTTGGGGTTATATCAAAATTTAAACTAATGTTTCTCAACTTTGGCAACTTTAAGATGTACAGACTTCTATCCCCTGCTTAGCAAGGAATTAAAGTCTTAAAGCACATCTTAAAGTTGCCCATTTGAAAACCACTGATTTAAACCAAGCTTGTAAGATAACATCAGGAGGAACCTACTCAGAAAGAAACAAAGCCAACAGTTTCGATGGTCTAAGCCAGGGGTCTTCAAACTTGGCCCTTTGATGACTTTGTGGACTTCAACTCCCAGAATTCCTCAGCCAGGCATGCGTGCCTGGCTGAGGAATTCTGGGAGTTGAAGTCCACAAAGTCATCAAAGGGCCAAGTTTGAAGACCCCTGGTCTAAGCAGTGACCCCTGCTGAGAAGTCTAACGATTTGGGATCCAGAAATTTCCAGAAGCGGCCATTGCAATCTCACTGGGAGGGAGCCACAGCCACTACGCCACCGAGCCCAAATTGTAACATTTGCCAGTTTCTATCTCCCAGAAAGGGCTCACAGGCTTCCATTAGGGAGCAGGGACTACCTCTTCCAGAAGCCTCTGTTTGAGTTCGCGTTCCGTTTCAAGCTTCTGCTGCAAGCTCCGGGCGTTCATCTCCAGCATGGCGTGCTTCTTCTCCAAGTCATTGAGCTGGACAGAACAGGGAAGTGGGCAGGTTCAACGGACGCAGGCATGAAATGCCCCACTGGGCAGTCGTTCTGAATCTCCTCGGCCCTCCGACTCCCTCCCCCCTTTCTAAACCTCTGTACAGGCAGTCCTTGACTGACAACAATCCAGTTAGTGACCATTTAAAGGTACAGCGGCACTGAAAAATAGCAATAGAGCTAGCGCTTAGACTTATATACCGCTTCACAATGCTTTACAGCCCCTCTCTAAGCGGTTTACAGAGTTAGCCTCTTGCCCACAACAATCTGGGTCCTCATTTGACCGACCTCAGAAGGATGGAAGGCTGAGTCAACCTTGAGATGGTCAGGATCAAACTCTTGGCAGTGGGCAGAGTTTGCCAGCAATTCCGCATTCTGACCACTGCGCCACCACAGCTCCTATCTATCTATCTATCTATCTATCTATCTATCTATCTATCTATCTATCTATCTATCTATCTATCTATCTATCTATCTATCTATCTATCTATCTATCTATCTATCTATCTATCTATCTATCTATCTATCTATCTATCTATCTATCTATCTATCTATCACATAAGCAATAGCACTTAGACTTATATGCCGCTTCATGGTGCTTTACAACCCTCTAAGCGGTTTACAGAGTCAGCAGATTTGCCCCCAACAATCTGGGTCCTCATTTTACCGACCTCGGAAGGTTGTAAGTCAGGGGTCCCCAATCCCCGGTCCGTGGACCGGTACTGATCCGCGGCATGCCAGCAACCGGTCCGCACAAACAAGCAAAGCCCCCATCCGTGGGATGCAGGCAGCACGCAAAACCACGCACTCTCCGGTCCGTGGAAAAACCTCTCTCCACGGAACCGGTCCCTGGTGCCCCAAAGGTTGAGGACCTCTGTTCTAAGTCAAAGACTACCTGTATAGCATTTTAAGGGACCAACCTTGTCGGACAGACTCTCAGCTTTGAGTTTCTGTTCCTTTAATGCTTGCTGGAGAGCCAAGATCTCTGCTTTATGTTCTTTCACGGCGAGCTCCACCACTTGGCGGGATTCCGTGATACGCTGGTCGGCCCGCACCCTGTATGAAAGGGAATAAAGTACCGGCTTTACACCACTCGTGGGGTCTGCTTCCCTTCCAGGATCCCAGGATGGGTGGGATCAATAGGAAAGGAGCTTTCAGACGTCCCAGCCCTTTCTTTCGAAAGGCCATCGTCCAGTGCTCCTTCCTAGGTTTCACACATCTTATCCGCTCCTCGCTCTGCTGAGCGAGAACCAAGTTGGCACAGCGAGAATCCGGAAGAAAAACGAGTGCCAGATGGTGGCGGTATAAGAGGGTTGCTGGCAAATAATCAATCTCTGTTTCCCAATGTCAGGCTCTTGCATAAAGTTCTGTATATAGCCTGCATGTTAATCAAGAGCCCAAGAATAAACAGGTTTAGAAAGCAGGAACAGCCCAGCTTCCTGACGTTCGTTCAACCTTTCCACGGTCAACTGTCTCTGTTTCCTTCCTGAAAAAGTGTCAGGAAAAAAAAATTCTGCTGGAAGAAAACAGAGAGTACCAGGGACCCTTCATTTCAGCCCTGAGCGACGAAGATTCTCCTTTGTTGAAGCACGGAATTCACTGTCTTTCAAGGTCCTTGTTGATTTTAGCACAACACCTGTTTTTCAGCCCCCTTCTTTTTTTTTTTCCCCCCACCATTTCACATGCAGGCAAAACCCAAGCCGAAGAGAACTCGTTACCTGCTCTGCTTCTCCGTATCCAACATCCTCTGGAGTTCCCGCACCCGGCACTCAAACTGGCTCTTCTCATCCCCCAGAACGCTCCTCCACGCCTCCCACTGACGCTCCTTCTCCAAGAGTTCGTCGTTCAGGGCCTCCAGATCCATCACTTGCTCCTCCAGCATGGTACAGGTGGTCTTTAAGGCCTCCATGGTCTATAAATAAATCCCCAGCAAAGTTGTTTTTTTGTCCCCTGATGTTCAGCTCAAGAGCATAATTGTGGTCTAAAATAAAGCTGCTTTACATTCCTTCTGAAGAGGTTCTTAACCTTTACTGCACCTCTTCGAGGATAATCAAGAGAAGATAGTGAACAATGTTCCTTGGACTAAAACAACGAAAGAGGGAGAAACCAGAGCTATTTGGTCCAGCAGAAAATCTTTGTTGACCACAAAGCAGGACAACAGATGACACCAAATGAAGCCTACTCGGAGTGGGCTGAAGTCAAGGTGAACTAGATGCCTGTGAAGAGGGCTTGGCAATTCATGGCTGGGTCTGAATTACCCAAGGGGTGTTTCTTGGGACAGTGCTTCTACGTTGACCACACCAGGACTTTGTGGTGCAAAACTCTAACATCTCTCTTGATGGTCTAAGCAGATTTTATCCATTCTATCTTCTTTAATTAAACCCTGCAAAGCAATTCTTAGCTTTTTGACTCTCCACCGGCAATCAGCACCCAGAGGAGCAGAGATTAGCTCCACGTTAACAACAGACCGACAATCAAGTAAGCAAGACCCCAGTCAAGGAACTGCCAAAGAAGCCAAGGGCAAACATCCCGTCAAAGAATCTCTAAGACAGGGGTCTTCAAACTTGGCCCTTTGATGACTTGCGGACTTCAGCTCCCAGAATTCCTCAGCCAGCGTGGCACACTGGCTGAGGAATTCTGGGAGTTGAAGTCCGCAAGTCATCAAAGGGCCACGTTTGAAGACCCCTGCTCTAAGATCACCCCAGGACAAGCCACTAGAATATAAACTGAGAACGAACCTCACTCCTTATTAGCACTGGTGATGTTACCTAGTTTGCATAATGAAACATCTGCAAGAAAACCAAGCTCAGAGACCACCCTTCATTTCTGCTTCTGTTACGCAGATGTGATGGCACACTTCTGGATGGTGGATATTAGATAGGAGAGAATAACAGCATTAGAAGAGTCTGAGGCAGGGACTCAAAGGTCTTAAAAATGGGGAAGAATTAACTATACGCAGTGGCTTAGAGACTGCCTGCTCTCGGACCAAGTCTTCTTCAATATGTATATGCAAGTTAATCTGCTGGTTGAAGAAGAGTCTCTAACAGCTGGCCTCTGTAGACTTAAATTGGGAGAACTTACCTGCTTTTGACTGGTGAGCTGCATCTCCCGTTCCGTTATCTCGCGGCGAAGATGGTCAACCTCACTTCGCAGCTGAACCACCTCGTTGCTTGCCCCCGAAGCTTCGTCCAGCTGCTTGGAGAGGAAGAAATTCTGGTTGTTCAGCTCAGCGTTATCCTCGGTCAGCTGGTTCAGCTGCTCTTCTAGGTCCGTAATCACCTAAATGGGAAAAAAAAAAAAAAAAAGAATAACATGCTGCGGGGTGGGAAAAAAAAAAAATCTAAGAAATAGGCTGAACTTAAGCCGAGCCTTGTGACAGCCAACTTCCAAACTTCCATCGAACGGCGTTCTGGAAGTTTATATCATGCAGCCGTGCAAAATGGCACATGCTGAAGTTGCAGAGTGGGGAGGCCAGCCCCGTGCCCGCGTTGAAGACCTGCTGTTCTTTTAATCGCTCGCTGTAAGATGGCACCTCAACGCCAAGAGTTTACTTTCCACGCTACGACCTCAGCTGGAAGGGTTGCAATAGCAACGAGCAACTGGCAGCCAAGTTGCGGGGTGTGCGTGCGTGTGTCTCGCCAGATCTGCAGATGTTCAAAGGACAGCAGAAGCAAAAATGGATTTATCTTCCCCAACCTGATGTTATCCTCACTGTGGACAACGGAGGCTAACTTCCCTAAGAGGGACGGCTGATGGCTTGCGCAGGGCCCTTTGAAGAGAAGCCGATGATCTCTTTGGAAATTACTTCAACACAACAAGAGAGGAACACCCACCCACCCCCCTCTCCCATTTAGGGTAGGCCCGGATTCTGTGGTCAGTTAGAAACCTGGGTGTCAAACGTGACGAGTGTCTGCCAGGGGGAAAGCTAAGATAAGCAGTTCAATGAGAGGCAAGGAAGAACAAGGCAACAATGCTTTTATGAAAAGAAAGAAAGCTGGTGTCCACTAAAGCAGAATGGGGGTGAAGATGGACCCCACCCCAGATGTTTTGAATCCTGCTGTCCACGTGTCAGAAAACGGGGGCCAACAACTCCACAAAGACACACCTCCGGAGCACAAAACCCGCAATTCTTGAAGGAGACGTTCAACTGGATATTGAGTCACCTTCCAGACAACGCTTGACTGAGTCAACCAAGAACTAAACCACTTTCTCAAAAGTTGTCCTAGCGCAAACACCTTGCACTCACAGTTGGGAACTCCCAAGCAACGGCAACTTCTCCCTTTTCTTCCTGGCAACCCAGGAAGAATTGACAGGGGGAAAACAGGAATCAACGGCAATGTCATCAAGCTAATTTTAAAAAAACAACATCCTGACAACGTGGGTCCCGCGCTCAGATATCGCCAACCTGAAGAGCGTCGTCTCTTGGTGCATTGGATCCAGAGGGTTCCATATTTGGAAACCGTTATATTTTCTTGGTTCAGCTGCATGGGGAGGGGGGCAGGGGAGGAGACGAGCCGTCTCTCATTCTTTTTTTAAATACATAAAGCTAACAGCATCTCCTAGCAGGTGGTTGGAATAAATATGAAGATAGACCACAAGGGAACACGCAAGGTGGCCACCTTAAAGCTTGAAGTCCTTTCCTAATCCATTTGAACTGAAGAATCTGTGAAAGCAGGATACGGGATACCACAAAGAGGTCCTTTGCTCCAGGAACTACCTTTGTTTTCAATGCATTGGGGAAAAACTTTTCAGGTTAGTCTTAAGAAACGGAAAAAGTAGTCGCTTGAGGTTTCTCTCTTTCTTTTTCCTTTCTAGAAGATAAAAATCAACATTTATGGACATTCTCCTCTCCCCCCCCCCCGACTCTTCCCAGATTTACAGTTAATGCCAATGATATCTTGAAATTTTTCAGATGGGCAGACTGAAAAATTCTTTCCCTCCTGGATGTTGGGGATCGATTTACAGATTGACATTATAATTCTGAAACAAACAAATCAAATACAATAAAATTGAAATGCGACTAACGCAGAAACGCATTGTGACTATTATTTTTCATATCCATCGATGCCTATCCTTTTGTGCAAGGACCCAGGTTTGACTAAACACTATGAGTAGCTTCTCATATGGGTCGGAAATGAACAATGTTTGCAAAGAAATGTAACGCCCGACACCTTCGAAATTTCAATTTGCTAGTAAAGGAAGACAGCGGATGCGAGGACATAAATAAGAAAGTAGGGTTCCTCCCCCCCCCCATGCTACATGTTAAGTTATAAAATTTTAGAACAACACTCGAGGTTACCTTGGTAACTCAGATAGGCAGATAGACCAATCAGCAGTTATTTAGTCATTACAGATAAAATGGTCCCTCTTATATTTTCAGATTCACAGGGACCGCTGAAGAGCAGGGGCCAGAGGAAAAAAACAGGAATATAGATTTATCATCGTTTTGATGAGCTTAAGAAGCAAATTGGTTGAAGGCGACGAGGTAAACCATAGACCAGGCAGAATTGATAGCCTAATCGAGCAAGTGTAAAGTGCTAGGTAATAAATTTTTTTTTTTGCCTTGATGCATCTTCTATGACATACAGGTACAACTGTTTCGTTTAGTGACCGTTCAAAGTTACGAGGGCCCTGAAAAAAGTGACTTAGGACCGTTTCCCACACTTATAACCATTGCAGCATCCTCCGCGGTCAAGCGATCCAAATTCAGACTGCTCAGCAACTGACTCGTATTCACGACGGTCGCAGCGTCCCCGGGGGAATCGCGTGATCCCTCTTTTGCCACCCTCTGACTAGCAAAGTCAACGGAGGGAGCCAGTTTCACTTTGCAACCCGTGCTGCTCGTTTAACAACGGTAGGGATTCGCCTAACGACTGTGGCAGACAGGTTCCATAAAAAGGGAAGGGAAGAAATCTCGCTTAACCGCTGCCTCGCTTAGCGACAGAAATCTTGGCTGGCTGTACACCGTGAGCAGCTCTATCGGCTGTTCGAAGTGCTGGAAGGAAACAAATAAAAAATAAAATAAAAATAAAAATAAAAATAAAGCCTGAAGGACGAGGGCCTTTTTCCAATTCACCTCATGTGGTGCTGCCTGATGCCTTTTTCGGTCCCTGGTGGGGAGGTGTAAAAGATTTAAGAGGCTGCGGTATTTCTGAAATGAATTCAGGGGAGGAGGAGGAGACACAGGCAGGCAGGCAGAGACGAAGGGATGAGGGTTTAGGAAGAAGGAGAACCTCTTGCAAAAAAAGAAAAAAAAGAAAAGAAACTTTATTTTCCTTGATCTCAGCAGGTGGGCTGTACTTATTCGAGGAGGGGGCAGAAGAGACCTAATGCAACATGCTTATTCTATATATATATATACACGACGCAACCATCTTTCCATGAATCATGTTCCAGCATCCGTACAAGCCATAAATACTCTTAGCTCCCCTGTTTAGCATAATATTTCGGCTAAGAATAACAGCGGGCGCCTCTACCTCCTGTTCCCTGTCAAGATATATCAGCAGGAGGACCGAGAGCAAAATTCATACGGTTGCAGCAATAAAGCAGTCAGGCTCTAATTAGACGACTATCTTTACATGATCCTAGGAAAAGCAACCGCCGTTTCGGGCTAAGGGCACCGAAGCAGACCAGTGCTTCGAACGAAGACGAAAGCGCCAAGGTCAAAGGCACACCAGAAAATCTTCCAGGTTGGCTCAATGATGGTTGCCGTAATGGAGATATTTTAGTTCCCCGGATCTACTTCCTTGCGTGTGTCTTACATCCCTCCTCCAAGCTATGGCTGAATTTAGCAGCAGGTTTGCAGCCCAGCTATTAATGTGCTAAAGAAAGAGGCACAAGGTTTGGGCTGGAGTTTTAAAAAAAAAACCTGCCCCCTAGGTACAGAAACATTAAGGGCCCTGTTTAAAGCCGTTTGCCCCATTTAACGTCACATCAGAAAGCCGCGCAACTGATTTGCAGGGTGTGGGGAGGGCTGCATCCTTAACTTCCTCCCCCCGCCCCCCAAATAAGCATATGCTCAGCCGAAGCAAACTAGGGCAGTGGAATTAAAATTGGGAATTACAGAGCCTGTGCAGAAACAGAGACTTGTTCCCAGTCAAAATTTTAAGCAGTAACTTGTTGAAAGACTATGAGAAGGAATGACAGCAGCTTTTGGGAAGGGAAGGGAAGGAGTGGAATGGAATGGAATGGAATAGAATAAGAAATAGAATAGAATAAGAAATAGAATAGAATAGAATAGAAAACAGAATAGAATAGAATAAGAAATTAGAATAGAATAGAATAGAATAGAATAGAATGGAATGGAATGGAATGGAATGGAATAGAATAGAATAGAATAGAATAGAATAGAATAGAATAGAATAGAATAGAATAGAATAGAGAATAGAATAGAATAGAATAGAATAAAGAATAGAATAAAGAATAGAATAGAATAGAATAGGAATAGGAATAGAACAGAACAGAGTTGGAAGGGACCTTGGAGGTCTTCTAGTCCAGCCCCCTGCTTAAGCAGGAGAACCTACACCATCTCAAATACTTGCTAAGTATTTGCAAACTTCAAGAACGGATTGTGATTTGTGCACAGGCTGGCAGCGGTTTGGGGAGGCCAAACCTTTGCAATGAATTCCTGGTGCTCAAAGGAGAGGCCTCATTCTTTTCCAGATACTTATTTTGCCCACAATATAAAAAATGACAATAAAGGTTATCTTATCTTATCTTATCTTATCTTTTAAGAAGTGAAAACAGCAAGTAGGAAGAGGGATGACTTCCCCCAAGAAGAAGAAATTGGAACATTATCGGTTCTCAACGCCACCCAAGGACACGTCATGGTTTTGGGAAGTACGCTGAACGCCGTTTAAAAACCACATGCATATTTCCCCCCCCCCCCTTTACGTTTTTTCTCCCCCACTTCAAAATCTGCCTGAACTCAAAAGCAAAACACGACCGACACGCATTTTGAACAACGTCAGATTCCCTCGCCCGGAGGGGCTCGTTCCAAAATGTTTCTTTCCAGGCCCTGCGTTCGTTTTCGTGTGCGTGATCTCGCATGCGCTGGTCCGCATGCAGCTTGCAGCCTTCGGCAGCTCTGAGGGAATGCAAGAGGCTGGCTCAAGATGCCGATGGCAGCAAAAGGAAAGTGGAGGTGAGCATTTGCATGCATGATTTGGGGGAGGGGGAGGGGGAGGGAGGGAGAGGAACCTAAGGGGGGGCCTGGTGTTTTTTTTTTTTTTCATCCAAGGGGAACCTGCGGCAAGGAAAAGGAGGTGCAGCCGTGCATGCAGCAATTGCCCAGCTTGCAGCAAATGCAGATTTGGGTTGCGATTCAAAAGCGACGGCACGCAATGCTTCTGCCTAGAGAAGGACACAAGGTGGTGCTCCCAGAGAATCTGCAGGCTGAGGGAGTCCCGTCTCAAGAGACGACGAGGCTGGCTGGATGCCCAAGCATTGTGGAAGAGTAAAGTCACACAAGGTCCTTCCCACCGTCTGGAAGTGTCAAATACCCATCATTTGTTGCAGCTGCTAAACCATTCTTATTAGCTGCACTGAAATGAGATATATATATATATATATATATATATATTGTGTCTCGAGGTTTTGAAGTAGCCAATGCCAGATTTCAGTTCGGCTCCAAACCTCCAGAGAGGAGATTTCCTGGAGATTGTAAAGTAAGAATCCAGATCGATCTTGGTTCTGCTAACTCGGGGCAAGCCAAAGACTCTTTAAGCCTTTGCCTTTCAAGGAGCAGACACAAAGGAATGTGGACCGTTTCCTTCCTCATCCTCTGATTTCAAAAGAATTCAATGATCTTGGTTGAATACTCACTGTGCAGCTATTACGAAGGGCTTCAAATTTACGCTGGATTTCATCTCTATGTGCCTAAAGGAGGTAAGAAGTTGATCATCAATGTTTGCACACATTAGAGGCAGCATCCAACAGCTGTTGCTACATGAACTGTCCAACAATCTACCAGCAAGCAAAGTTTAGAGAGGGCAGATCCTGCAGGTTGTAACTCCCAGCTGGGCAAAAAAACAGAAAGAAAAACAAAAAAACAACAACAGAGTTATCAGCCTCAGGCATCTTCTACACCTGGAAGCTAAAGCTTCAATCATATCTAAATGTCTATGGAGATGCTCCATCCTCCAGGTCCTGGTTCTCCCAAAGGGGCTTTCTCCAAACTGGACTTTCTTGTTTTTTTCTTCCCTTGAAGACATTTTGCTTCTCATCCAAGAAGCTTCTTCGGTTCTGCCTGGATGGTGTAGGATGGAAGGATGTATACTCCTTGCAGATAGACGGTCATTAACGATTAACTGTTGTTAATGAGTGATTCTGTGTTAATGACCAGAAGATTGCCAGGAATATAAATCCTTCCATTTCCCCACCGTTCAGGCCGAACTGAAGAAGCTTCTTGGATGAGAAGCAAAACAACGTCAAGGAAAAACAAAACCCAAGAAAGTCCAGTTGCCTTTGGAAAAAGCACCGTCGGGACTTCACTCCTATCCAGGACATGGTGGCAAAGGCCACGTATAAAACTGAAGATGGGTGCTGTGAAATAACCAAGTTATATGCTTGCCTATCCAAAGATACTTGCAGAAGAGCAAGCCGAGCCGGGAGGGCCGAGTTAAGCAAGTCATTAGCCTAGAGTCGTTCTGTTCCCACAAACAATCTAACTCTAATCTAGTCCTAAATCCAAGGGATTCAAGAAAGCAAAATTCCTTCAGCAAATCAAAAAAAGAAAGAAAAAAGAACCAACTACAGAAGGAGGGCTTCCTTGCCCCCACCAGCTGCAGGGGGCTGAGACGAGGTCTTGTCCCTCTCGTCATGTCACCCAAATATGAAGGTCAGAAATAGCTGATGCACAAGATGGAAACAGGAGGGAACACAGTTCCTATTTGTGTATGATTTTACTGCTAAGTCAACCGATTTTTTTGGGAACAATTGGATTAAAAGGAAGTTCTTCCAAAGCTTCCAAGGGTATGGAAGGATGTTTGAAGAAAGCAAGACGGATCTGCCCTGAAAAGGACCGCGTGGAAGAGCAACGGTCAACTTATTGTACAACTATGCAACAAACCAACCACTTGTGGATTATGGCAGACACCCGGTCCTCTTCGCCATTGCTATTTGGGCAATTTATGCCCACTGAATTTGAAAGCTAACGGCATCCACAACGTATCCAGAGGTTGGCAAACTTGCAGGTTCACCTCATCTCTTTAATATTTGAGTCTTACACCAAATCAAATGTATACAAAATCGTTTGCCCGACATATCCAGTGTAGATGACTCCAGGTTTCTTCAACCTGATGTTCTCCAGACAAACCAGAATCACAAATCCCAGGATTTTCCGGCTGGCCAATGCAGCCATCAGTCGTACTGGTTTTAGGGAATGGTTGAGAAAGGCCACAGAAGTCAAACTAGCAGGGATTCTCCAGAGCTTCAGGAACAGGATAGATGCAAAGCAATTTACACGCTGTGTTTTGTATGAAATCACAATACAAGGCAGCAGAGCACCATCAACCTACAGAGTAATTGGGTCCAAAGAATGTCATGCTTCGTCACGGCCCAACATACACCGAGCTGTGTCACTTATGAACCCAAGCATCGGATACCATGACATCCGTGACTTCTCAGTTTCCTACGTGGAAGTTGGACTTTCCAAACGGAAAGTTCCCCAGTTCTGCTAAGCCCACAAGATACACATACAGAGATCCTTTGAAGACCGGTACGCTTCCATCTGGATGTTCTCTTCTACCAAGCTTGCAGCTTCAGGAGGAACACACATGGAATGGGGGCGTGGGAGGGGGTGGGGAAAGGGGATACCTGCCTAGACAACCAGATCAGCTAAATCAACCCTGACAATCAAGAGGGCGACCGATGTTGCAGCCAGATCACCTCTCGTTCTACAGCAGTCCTCTTCTGAATCCTTCAGGCTCCATCTATCAGCTCAAAGGCAGGAACAGGGTCCCTCATGGGGAGATGAACAGTCTTTGCTCTTGGGAGAGTCTACTATACTTTTACAACTCCTAAATCCCCAAAACATCAGCTGCTTCGTCAAGAAACAGAACCCAGCCACAGTACAACGGTCCACCTTGGCCAGACCGGATGAAAATCGTACTTTTGGAAAAGTCCTTTTGATACATCAGAAGTTAGAAAGAACATTAAAACAGGGAAGGCACCAGATCAGATGGACTTTCAGGTTTATATTGTAAATGTTTTGAAGACCAGATGTCATCCCGTTAAAACAAATGTGAGGAATTCTACTATGCCGTGCCAGATTCTTGGGGGAAAGGCAAATATTGCTTTACTATCCAAAAGAAGGATAAAGATTTGACCTCTGGTAAGAATTATTCCCGATTTCTTTCCTGACCGATCAGCATAAATCTTTGACAATACCACGGTAGCTGAGAGAGTTAAAAAGATTTCACAGAATTTTACTCATCGTGACGCTGACCAATCTGGATTTCTACCCAGAAGACAATTAAAGGATAATGTGAGCGCTCTTCTGGATATAGACCAGCTTCAACATCACCGTGAAAAACAAGTCGCCTTGATTTTTTTTTTTTCAGATGCAGAGAAGAGGGAGGCAGGGAAAAGGACGTTGCTAAAAATCCACAAACGTCACAGTATTGATACAAAAAGGGGGGATTCTCTTTTTAAAGAATGTCCAAGGAACGAAGTCAAAGCAACTTACCTGCAATTAGCCTCTTTTGCGGCCTGTCAGTGTTAGCAAATTTCCACAAGAGAGAGCCAGGGCCCTTTATTAAGGACTGGATTTGAGTCCCTGTGATATGAGGGAAGAGCTCCTTCTAGGGATTAGCTCTCAGGACTGTGCTTGGACTTTAAAGAGAATTGAAGATGTCAAGGAAGCCCTAGTCAGAGTGGGAGAGTTCACCGCCTGAGCTAACTCTCATCCTGCGATCCTAAAGTAGCACTTACAAAAAGCAGTGGGCGACATGACCATCGTCAATAGTTAAGTGGTGGGCTGGGATGAAAACATAACACGTCTGGATTGTGTTTGGAAATCAGAGTGAGGTTGGGATGGGATTCCAGGACTTTCAGCCACAGGCAGTTCAGTCCCTTCCGGAAGGCCCTGCTTTAGGACCAAGATCACCTCTCGCCCAGGATCCATGGTCTTCTAAGGGCTGTTTGTTCTCCTCATGATGGGCTTCAGAAGAGGGTCTAGGACAGGGGTAGGCAACCTTGGCTCTTTTATGACTCGTGGACTTCAACTCCCAGAATTCCTGGGAGTCTCTTTCTGTCCACAACAGCATGATCTGGGAAACGTGGGCATCCTACTTTTCTCCTTTAAGAATCATGGGCGTGCTATTAACCGAGAAGGGTCAGAGTAGGCACAGAGCATTCTCCAGGTAAAACAGCAAAGTTGTCTTTAAAATAGCTAAACAATTGTGAGGTCTCAGCATTCATCCATGGGATCTTGTGAGACTTCCAAGTTGGTGTGCTGAAAGTTCATCACAGATCTTAAGACGGTAAAACTGCCAAGATTCAGAGTGATTCTATGTGTGGGGATATATGTCTGATTCCGGAAAGTTTCTGACTCTTGAATTTGAAGATTTGATAGTAGCTACTTCCTTGGTCTTTAAATCCCATGCCACCTTCACAGGCAGAGTAATCACCACTGCAAACATGACATCAACAGAAGAGAATATTTGTAGCTCAGGATTGAACTGTGGGGTCCTTGCTGCTCTCTGAGCTTGGCTATTTTCTTGCAGATGTTTCATTACCCAACTAGGTGACATCATCAGTGCTAGACGAGAGTGGGGTTTGTACCTACTTGGGTAATGAAACATCTGCAAGAAAACAACCAAGCTCGGAGAGCACCAAGGAGCCCAGAAACATGACATCTTTACTTCAAACTGGGAGGTGCAAAAAATAATAATAATAATAATTGGTGGCAAACCATTTCATGAGCTTTGAAAGTTCATCAGATGTTTTGAACAGGAAACGGGGCTGTTTCAAGCAGGCTTCCACCGCTCCGAGCTCAGAGTCAGCAGGACGCAGCTCCTGACCCCAGGCCAGAATTCAACAGCTTACCGTCAGTGCCTGGATCTCTTCTTCAGCCTCGGCCGTGGTCTCCTCCAATTCGGTTTTAGCTTCCCGGAGCTGACTTTCCAGGGCTGCCCGGGCTGCTTGCAAGCCTGAAATCTGAGATTCCCTCTCCTGGAGGGTAAGTTGCAATTCGGTCAGCTGTCGCTTCAATTCTAATTTTTGTTCTTCGTGTTCAAGGCTGACCTGAAGGAGAGAATTTGAATAGCAATGAACTTCCCGCGTTCAGCTCCAAGGTTCCACGCTCCCCTGCCGTTAGCTGCGTAAGATGAAAAGACCAGACGACAGGGCCGAGCAGAAACGGACACACCGTCGTCAGTTAGAGAAGCTTTCAAATTCCCTATATCCCCTGATTCTTTTCTAAAAGCTGACCTCCTCCTCCTCCAAATAAAAAAAGGGAGAGGGGGAATGAATCCCCCCCTGAACAGATAGTACGGCTTGGCGACAACTCTCAAGATCTGCTATCACCAGTGATCAGCGTTGTAGCCAGTCTCTCTGCTTCTAGACAGCGAAGCTACAAAAGACTGCAAAAATGGTACATAAACTCAGCATGTTGGCATAGACAGCACTTCCTGCATGACTGCCAAGAGACATTATGGCTTACAGTAACAAGAGCAAGCCTAATTGTTCTCTAGACTCACCTGTTCTAATCTGATCTTGCAGGACTGAGGGACGGTCCTTAGGAGAGGCGTTCCCTCAGAAATGTAGTTAATAGGTAGCATTAATAGGTAACAGCAGGAGTATTCAAACAGGGTGGTTTTAAACAGCAGGAGTATTCAAACAGGGTGGTTTTTTGGTGTTGTGTGGTTTTTTTTTTACCTCTCGTAACCTCGTCTCCAACTCCAGCAGGCGAGTCTTGTCGCTGTGGTCCTGATGACTGATCTTTTCCAATTGTTCCTCCAGTTTATTGTTGTGCGCCTCTAATTTTCCAGCCTGAGTTTCCAGATAAAACTTCTGCTGCCTGAGCTCGGAAATCATCTCTTCTTGGGCTTTCCTTTTAAACAACAACAACAACAAAAAAAGTGGGAGGGGGGCACATGCTCTAACCCAAAGGCCATTTTCTTTTCATTTGAATGATATTGGCAACCCTCCCAATGGCAGAGCTGTCAGCCACTAGTGGGGTGTAACCGTATTCGCTGAAAACTGAATTGGAACACTTTTTAGAACAGGGGTCTTCAAACTTGGCCCTTTTATGACTTGTGGACTTCAACGCCCAGAATCCCTCAGCCAGGCACACTGGCTGAGGAATTCTGGGAGTTGAAGTCCACAAGCAGGGGTCTTCAAACTTGGTCCTTTTATGACTTGTGGAATTCTGGGCGTCGAAGTCCACAAGTCATAAAAGGGCCAAGTTTGAAGGCCCCTGTTTTAGAAGTTAAAAAAAAAACAAATCAGGGCGTTTGTCAATGGAGTGGGGACAGAAGGCAGTGATGCCAGCCAACCTTATTATTGAGTTATTGAGTTAAAGAAAATTAAATATTAAAAGAAGTAGCTGGATGTTGCTACCAGAATGTCTTCCCCTAAAGCAGGCACGTCCAGCCTGTGGACCAGATACGGCCCTGGATAACTAATAATGCAGCCCCACAAGAATATACATAAATATAATGAACTATATTGAGCGGTGTGTTGGCCTAGCCGTGAAGACGCTCGCCTCTCACTCGGAAGGTTGAGAGGTCAATCCTAGGTAGCGGCAGGTATTTCTCTCCTAGGGCCCACAACTTGCCAGATGTTAGCAAAGTTGTCCGATGTCTTACGCAATTTCTGATAAAAAGATGCCAAGACGACACACCCTTGGCAATCTTTCAGGCGACAGACAGACACTGCAATTAGGGGAGAGTCACAGATGTTCTCTGCGGTGGCTGTTCAGGCCCACCTCTGCTCAAAATTCAAAGGGGCATCAAAAAGGAAGGCTCTACAATGAGTAACAGGCTTGCTCAGCGTCTCCAAACTGCTGTGAGTCAAGACAATTTAATAGCGGCATTTATGCTTACATGTTCCTCTGAGTAAACAGGCTGCTGTTGGCTGCGAGCTTGTTAGCTTCAGACAGTTCCACTATTCTCTGTTCCAGAGACCTAATCTTCGAATCCATGGCATTGATCATCTGAAGAAAGATTTTTTTCCCCCCTCATTAATACAGCTGTATCAAACCATGATTGATTGATTTAATTTCCCTAGCCGCCCAGCTGAACCAATTGACTCCGGGTGGCTTACAATTCTAAAATTATAAAACAATTTAAAAAAACAACAACATTACAACGATAAAAACACCCCCACAAGGTAAATAAACACAAAGAGCAGCCCTGATGATTAATCTACTGACAGTGAAGCCAAGGAATGGGGCCCTTAACACATTCCAAGTCTCAGGGAACGTAGTCAAGTATTTAAACCAGGAGTGTCCAATCTTGGGGCATTCGCAGCTTCTGGAGGCAGGTTGTTCCACTGGTTGATTGTTCTCACTGTCAGGAAGTTTCTCCTTAGTTCTAGGTTGCTTCTCTCCTTGATTAGTTTCCATCCGTTGCTTCTTGTCCTGCCTTCAGGCGCTTTGGAGAGAATAGCTTGACTCCCTCTTTCTTTGGGGCAGCCCCTGAGATATTGGAACACTGCTATCCTGTCGCCCCCCCCCCCCGTCCTTCTTTTCGTTAAACTCTATCTTAAGTTGACCGAAATCACCCTGCGCTCTACGGGAATCACACCCCCATCTTCCAACTCGGCTCAAAATATTCTACCGTCTCCACAGGCCTGCGGAGGCACACCACGCTTCCCGACGGGAGGCAGGGGGGAATACTGAACAGCTCCTCCACATGAAAACATCTTTTCGCTGGCATAGAACCAGCAATATTGATATGACAATTAGGCGTGTTTAGCTCACCCAGGCAATCTTTGCTAAGTCGGGGCGAGCGACGTTACACATGCCGATGTGACTACGCTCACCTACCAGCCCGGTGAGTCAAACGAATCGAGCGGCGCCTTATCTATGTCAGCGCCCGGCTTACCGCTTTCTGCTCGGCAAGGATTTTGCACTTTTCGTGAGCTTCCTCCTCGTGTTTCCTCAGCACGTTTTCCAGAGCGTCTTTGTCGGCGAGGTCTTTCTTCATCTGGTTATCAAGCACCTGCGTTGATTGTGGGAGGGAGGAAACAAGGGTGCTTACTCGGAGGCCTGTTTGACGTTCAGCCTAAAACTTGGGTTGCCTCTTAAGCCATTTGGGCCACCTGGAAAAGTGTCAGAGGAACACTGGAACGCCGACCCTGTCAGGGATTTGCAAAAGCTTTCTGGGGCTGAAAGCCGGAGTTGGTCTATGGAATGACGTTCCACAGGCTGCGTTCAAAAGAAACCTTACAAAATGTATTCAAAAGCAAATAAATAAAAGCGATCACCGGGATAAAAATCTTAAAACAAAGATTGTTTAATTTACAAAGCTGAGCTTTCGTCGGCCACACTGCCGACATCATCAGAGCATATAACGTAAGATTTGGGAGTCCCCACGGGACCATGGGGATGGGGATGGGGGGGAGAGAAACAAGAACGGGTTGACACCCGATCCCCCGGCACGAAACGGGAGGAGCAGGAGCGATCTGATACCCGAGCCCCTAACACTAGCACACATACCCTAAGAACAACAGCAACTGGAGGAGAGAGGATACCTGTGGAAACGGCCCCTTTAAGAACGGTGCGCCCGGCTCCGAGGAGCGGACCGATGACTAGGTCGAGAGCCCGGGCACAGAGACAGCCAGCCATATAAGAACGGACTCCCAAATCTTATGTTATATGCTCTGATGATGTCGGCAGTGTGGCCGACGAAAGCTCAGCTTTGTAAATTAAACAATCTTTGTTTTAAGATTTGTATCCCGGTGATCGCTTTTATTTGCTTTACGACATGTGTGTATATGTATTTATATGTGTATATTTGAGTATGTGTGTGTATAGACATATATCTCATACATATATGTGCGTGCATGTGTGAGAAGAGAGACAGAAAAGAGAGAGAGGAGAGACAGACAGAGAGAGAAAAGAGAGGGAGGGAGGGAGGGAGGGAGGGAGAGAGAGAGAGAGAGAGAGAGAGAGAGAGAGAGAGAAGGCAATCAGAATTTTATTTTTTAATGTGTGCCAGTGTGTTCATAGAAACAAGTGACAATAAAGGTTAGTTGCTGAAGAGCAGGCTAGCATGCCCAACTCAAAGGCACTGCTACCTAGAGTCTAATTGTTCAGTTGCCTGATACTGTAGACATTATTTGGCGAGTTTCATTTATCGTATTTCCTGCCTGGGTCAACCTGACATCTGAATAGCCGCTCAACAGTTCCATGGCAATTTTGCCCCATCCTTCTCTTACAATCACTTACAATTGTTAAAGCCCTTTCTGGACCTTCCCAGTCATTTCTTCCAAAAGTTAAGCTAACACATAAGGGGGAAACGAGAATGGGGTAGAATAAAACCCCCCAAATGGTCTCAAGTTTCCTTTAGAAGGGGTCCGTAACGGCACTGAGCTCTCTGGCATAACAAATCAGATTATTGCACTCAAGTGTCGCCTGTGTTGGTTTTCTGCCTGGGTGATATGTTGTCGAATGTTTTCAGCTGGAGGGCTGAAGAGTGCACCGCAGCGACACAGACGCATCAAGAGAAGGGCCACAGCTGGAATTCTCCCCCTGTGTTGTGTTTTTCAGCACGAGGTTTTGTTTGTAATTTAGTGCAGCAGCTGAGCTAACTAGGCAGCAAAAAAACACAGGATTGTGATTTACAGTTTGCTGCACAATTTCAACAGCTTCCTTTTGGGGAGGCAGTTCTGGAGAGCATTGGGGGGGGTGATATCGGGGGGGGGGAGAGTGACATCTCAGTCCTTCATTCCCTTCTGTTTTATGCCTCTTCATTAGCTTTGGAACCCCAGTTCTCCCAAATTTGTTCTAGAGACCTGGTGGAGCAGTGATTAAAATGCAGTATTGCAGGCTAACTCTGCCCCATAGCCAGGAGTTCGATCCTGACCGGCTCAAGATTGACTCAGCCTTCTATCCTTCCGAGGTCAGTAAAATGAGGAGCCAGATTGTTGGGGGGCAATGTGCTGACTCTGTAAACTGCTCAGAGAGTTCTGTAAAGCATTATGAAGCGGTATATAAGTCTAAGTGCTATTGCTTTTGAGAGATAGATAGATAGATAGATAGATAGATAGATAGATAGATAGATAGATAGATAGATAGATAGATAGATAGATAGATAGATAGATAGATAGATAGATAGATAGATAGATAGATAGATAGATAGATAGATAGATAGATAGATAGATAGATAGATAGATAGATAGATATAGATAGATAAGAGATAGATAAATAGACAGACAGACAGACAGACAGAGATAGAGACAGACACAGACAGACAAAAGCACTGTGAAGTGTTATATAACTCTGAGTGTTATTGCTTTTGAGATAGATAGATATAGACAGACAGACAGACAGACAAAAGCACTGTGAAGTGGTATATAAGCGGTATATAAGTCTAAGTGCTATTGCTTTTGAGATAGATAGATAGATAGATAGATAGATAGATAGATAGATAGATAGACAGACAGACAGACAGACAGACAAAAGCACTGTGAAGTGGTATATAAGTCTGAGTGCTATTGCTTTTGAGATAATAGATAGATAGATAGATAGATAGATAGATAGATAGATAGATAGATAGAGAGAGAGAGAGAGAGAGAGAGAGAGAGAGAGAGAGAGAGATGATAGATACATAGACAGACAGACAGACAAAAGCACTGTGAAGTGGTATATAAGCGGCATATAAGTCTAAGTGCTAGTGTCATTTTCTTTCCTTTCCCAACTCATTGCAGCAGGATAAGAAATGCAACGGGTCTCAAGCGAAGCAAATCCCTTCTTACTTTGAGTCTTTCTTCATACATTTGTTCTTTCTGCTTCAGATGCAACTCAAGGTGCTGCGCTGCAAGCTGAGCTTCCCGATGTTTCTCTTCCAGTTCCTAGGAGAAAAGATGTTGTTGTTTTTTTCCCCCCAGCATTTCAAACTCAAAGGACAGGAGAGGTACTCAGAAGCACATCGATGAAAAACCACCTCCACAACCCCACTATTGTCACAGGCAGTCCTGGATTCACAACCCCAACGGGGTTCCTAAGTTTCTGCTGTTAAGCGAGAGTTGAGTGAGTTTTGCCCCATTTTACCACCTTTCTTGCCACGGCCGTTAAATGAATCGCTGCAGTTGTTAAGCTGGGAACACTGTCTTTAAGCGAATGGGGCTTCCCCCTTGACTTTGCTTGTCAGAAGGGGATCACATTACCGTGGAACACTGCAACCGTCATAAATATGAGCAAGTTGCTGGTGCTACTAAGATTGTTGGACAAGCAGGCACAAAAACAGCCGGGGAAATAATTGGCAGGCCCCTCGTCAATCAAAAGGAGGGCTAATTTGCCACCAGCCTATCAAGTACTTAGAAGGCGAGGGCTGGGCAGCACAAGCAAAACGACAGCCAACAACTTACAAAGCCAGCCATCAACACAATCCAATCAGCATCTCAAAAGTCACATACAACAGGCACTATAAATACCGCACACACACACAGAACAGCACACACTCTGCTAGAGAGAAGTTCCCTGAGGATGGGCTCCAGCACAAAAGCTCGGAAGACAAAACCTCTATTCCTAGTGACTGACCCAGATTGGGATCCTGCATCTGATATCGGGGGGTACAGCCCATAAACAATTATACAAACACTGTTAAGTTCTTTTCTTTTCTTTTTTAAATCAGAGACTAGCATACATCTCTCTGCAATCGGTTTAAAAATATATTGGAACGCAAAGGGGGGGGGAAACAAGCCCACCACCATCGTGACCTATTTCCCAAAATGCATCGATCTTTCCAAAAAGTCAAGAAGTGCAAGTTGAAAGTCGTTGCAGACTCCGGGGCAGAGATAAATCACTTGAAAGCTTCTTCTCCAGCAGCTCCTACTCAGCTGCCCCTACCTCTGTTGCCATAGCCACGGACAGCTTCCACCTACACGGCTAAAAGCCCAGGGAAAACACAGAGACTTGCAAGGCTTTCTCTCGTTTTGAGGGCTGATCGTTCTTCTTCGGCTTTTCTTCTTTGATTTGCTTTCGGGAAAAGGCTCTGAGCCTTTTTTTTTAATTATTTTTTTTAGGGCAGATGAAACCGTGCTCAGACCAACTGCGTGCTAGCGATTCTCCAGGGTCTCGAGAGTACATTTTTGATTAAAACAATACAAAACGCAGAATCACAGGGTTTAGGGTTAGGGACCTTCGAGGTCTTCTAGTCTGACCCCCCCTACTTAAGGCAGGAGATCTTATACCATCCCTAGTCAAATGGTTGTCCGGTTTTTGAAAACGTCCAGTGATGGAGCACCCGTTAACTCCAGGAGGTAGGCTATTTCCCTTGATCAATTGTTCTCATTGTCAGGAAGTTTCTCCTTAGTTCCAGGTTGGATCTGTCCTTATCAAGCTTCCATCTGTTACTTCTTGTCGTGCCCTCAGGTACTTTGGAGAATAGGTCAACCTCTCTTGTCTGTGACAGCCCCTCAAGTACTGAATAACAGAATAACAGAGTTGGAAGGGACCTTGGAGGTCTTCTAGTCCAACACCCTGCTCAGGCAGGAGACCCTACACCATTTCAGATGAGAGTTTGTCCAATCTCTTCTTAAAAGCCTCCAGTGATGGATCATCCACAACTTCTGGAGGCAAGCCGTCCCACTGGTTAGTTGTTCTCACTGTTAGGAAATCTCTCCTTAGTTCTAGGTTGCTTCTCTCCTCGATGAGTTTCCACCCGTCGTTTCTTGTCTTGCCTTCTGGTGCTTTGGAAAATAGGTTGATCCCCTCCTCTTTGTGGCAGCCCCTCAAATATTGGAGCACTGCTATCCTGTCACCCCTCGTCCCTTCTCCTCAATAGGCTAGGCTGTAATGCTACAGATTGGTTCAAGGCGTTTGACGAGAAGTGGAAATGGGACTGTACCACTGAGCTACAATCCTTTTCTGAGACAAAACATTGCCTACCTAAATTTAATCTCTCTCTAATTGGAACTTGCAGGAGAAGGGAAAGAAAGGGGAAAGGAGAAGGAAAGGATTAAGCAGAGCACATCTAACTGGGATCGCTTTGTAAAGCCCACTTCAAAGGAAACAACGGTGCTGGTCGCTTGGATAATCCCAAAGAGACCTTGATAATTGACAAGGAGGAAGATGCCCAGTCTCTCCTTAGGGGTTCCAAGTTATTGGGATGCGGCCAGCGTTCCCAGTGTAACAGGACTCCAGAAAGACCTCTGACCTTAGGATGGAGCTCTAAGTCTTATGAAAGAAGACCACCAGCCTTTTTAAAAAAAAAATATATGAAAACGGTCGGCAGACTTCTTGTGGATTTTGAAAATTTTCTTGGAAAACTCCCCTGAAGCCAGAGGACATCGGCAGGAAAAAAAAAGCTGATAATAAGGGAATTAAGCTGGGCTGTCATCAGCCACCGTGGTTGGCCATCTCCAGGCTGTGAGGACCCCGCAGGATGAGGATAATAATTCCTATGCTAGGAGCATTCCTGTGAGGATGATTCATTTGGCTTGTTCCGACAAGCTTGTTCATTAGTTGTACTCTGCCCTTTCTTTCATCCTGGTTTCTTTGCAAGCCACTTCAAATGCCGCAGGTGGCCACCGCAAAGAACAGAGCTTTCTAAACCAAAGCGTGGAAAACACACAGGCCGCGTGAAGAACAATTGATTTCAGACAGGATGCAGCCAAGTGGAAGCCTGCGTGTCACAAGTTCTATCCAGAGAACAAAAGTGAGGTAGAATAGAATAGAATAGAATAGAATAGAATAGAATAGAATAGAATAGAATAGAATAGAGTAGAGTAGAGTAGAGTAGAGTAGAGTAGAGTAGAGTAGAGCAGAGCAGAGTAGAATATAGATGGAATGGAAGTATAGAATAGAATAGAATAGAACAGAACAGAATAGAATAGAATAGAATAGGAGTAGAGTAGAGTAGAGTAGAGCAGAGTAGAATATAGATGGAATGGAAGAATAGAATAGAATAGAATAGAATAGAATAGAATAGAATAGAATAGAATAGAATAGAATAGAATAGAATAGCAAGGTTGGAAGGGACCTTGGACCCTATACCATTCTAGATAAAGGTTGTCCAATCTCTTCTTAAAAACCTCCAGTGATGGAGCACCCACAACTTCTGGAGGCAAGTTGTTCCACTGGTTAATTGTTCTCCCTGTCAGGAAATTCCTCCTTAGTTCTGGGTTGCTTCTCTCTGTGATTAGCTTTCATCCGTTGCTTCTTGTCCAGCCTTCAGGGGTTTTGCAGAATAGCTTGACCCCCCTCTTCTTTGTGGCAGCCCCTCAAATATTGGAAGACTGCTATCCTGTCACCCCTAGTCCTTCTCTTCATTAAACTAGACATCCCCAGTTCCAGCAACCGTTCTTTATATCTTTTAGCCGTTTTAACTATGCTTTATATATCTTGTCCCAGGATGAGAGGGTTTGCAGGAGTCGTTGGGCCAGAGAGGGAAAAAAACAGCCAAAGGTAGGAATGGTGGCTATGGAGAGGCAAAGGGGGAAGAAAGGAAAGTAAAGGTAGTCCTCGATTTACAACAGTTCATTTAGTGACCGCCGAAAGTTACAACTTTGCATGCTTTCAAACTGCTAGGTGGGCAGAAGCTGAGGCAAGGAACGGGAGCTCAACCCCTCCTGCGGTGCTCAGGGTCTCGAACTGCCAACCTTTCAGTTGACCATCGGCCGGGTGTCTTAACTGCTGGGACCCTGCGCAACGGTCGTAAGTGTGAGGACTGGACATTAGTCACTTTTGTTCAGTGCCACTGCAACTAGGGTAGCCACAGGGCGAGATCGGTGACAAATACATTTAACAAATAAATAAACAAACTTCGACTGGTCACTAAACAAATCGTTGTAAGTCAAGGAATACTGGCACCTGTAAATATGGGTGTTGTGACAACACACCGACGCAGGACCAAAGAACTCTAACCAGCTGGAAAGGTCTTTGTGTGCTAGCAAAGTATCATTTATCCTTCGTAACAGTGAGAAGCCGAGCAAGCTGCACTGCAGATTGGCTTCAGCGGATTACTTCTGGGGAGGAAAGAGTTAAGATGATTAATTTTGTCCTTCTCCAATATGGAAAACGCAGCAGATTTCGGAACCTGGGCGAGATTGCCAAGGCTTCTCAAGCTTGGCTTTGCAGACTTCATTGTCACGCAACTCCAACATATTGATGTGCAAGGAGTTTACGAAACACGCTTTGTTTGAGTGGGGAGCTTCTGTTGCAGCAACTGGAAGCTGAACCGCTTCCATGGGAAGCAACGGTACCGCCGGGCGCCTGGATGACGTTGTGAGAAAGGGGAATTGGAGGACCCCAGCAGAAGACAGTGAGTTGGAAGGGAAGCGCCTTTGTTTCTGGCCTGTCCAACGATTAACTTACTTTCTTTTTATTTCTCTTTCTTTCCTTCCATCTGTCTGTCTGTCTTTCTATCATCTATTATCTATCTATCTGTCTGCCTCCCTGCCTATCTATTTTACTACCTCCATCTGTTTGTTCTGATCTCAGAGAGAGAGAGAGAGAGGGAGGGGGAGGGAGGGAGGGAGAGATCCCTAATCCTCCTGCACCTTTGTCCGTTCCCAGTATGCCTTTGATCCCTGGAAGTCACGTCAATCTGCACAAAATCAAATGAGCAACTTTCATATCAGTGTTTCTCAGAATAAAAGAGTTGGAAGGGCCCTTGGAGGTCTTCCAGTCCAACCCCCTGCTCAAGCAGGAGACCATTCTGGAGACATGGCTGTCCAGTCTCTTCTTGAAATCCTCCAGTGATGGAGCAGCCACAACTTCTGGAGGCAAGCCGTTCTACTGGTTAATTGTTCTCACTGGTCAGGAACTTTCTCCCTTGCCTTTCTCCCTTGCCTTTGTATCTGAAAAGGACGCTGAAGGCAGCAAATAGGAAACAAACACTTAGCAGTCTGGGTGTAGAGTTTAAAGCACTGAATTTCGACTTGGGAGGGAGCCAGGAGCGCTGTCAGTCGCTCAGCTCAAACGGGGGCAGCCACAGGCTCTCAGCCCAGCTTGCTTTGCAGGACGGTTATTTGGAAGATTAAAAAGAAGAGAAGCCTTCCTTTATGCAGCCCCCGGAACACTCAAGAGAAAAAAGCCAACGTGAAAGCAATCAATGAAACAAAGGCACAACAGGCCAAAGCCAATTCAACAAGAAAAACGCTGAGAAAATATGAAAAACCACCTCATCACTACAGTTGGTCAGATTTGGACCATCTATAAGTGTTCAAGGAATAGAAAAGTGGGGTTTTATCAGTCCGGGCAGACAGAGAGTCTCAGAAAGATGGTTACTGAATTCTTGTAATATAATCCTGGGCTTCTTAAAGGCACCTGCTTTCTTAGGATGCAGAAGAGAACCTCAACTAAGCCCAACAAGCTACCCTTAGATCTGTAATAATAATAATAATAATAATAATAATAATAATAATAATAATAATAATAATAATAATAATGTTGGAAGGGACCTTGGAGGTCATCTAGTCCAACCCCCTGCTCAGGCAAGAAACCCTATACCATTTCGGACAAATGGCTGTCCAGTCTCTTCTTAAAAACTTCCAGTGTTGGAGCATTCACCGCTTCTGGAGGCGGGTTGTTCCACTGGTTAATTGCTCTAACTGTCAGGAAGTTTCTCCTTAGTTCTAGGTTGCTTCTCTCCTTGATTGTAGGGCGAGAAAACATGGGAGCCAAAAAATAAAATATACACAGGTAATCCTCGACTTACAGCAGTTCGCTTAGTGACTACTCGAAGTCACAACAGTACTAAAAAAGGGACTTATGACCATTTTTCACCCTTATGACCGTTGCAGCATCCCCCAGGGTCACGTGATTTACATTCAGATGCTTGACAACTGGTCGGAGCGTCCCGGGGTCACACGATCCTCTTTTGCGAACGTCTGGCAAACAAACTCAACGGGGAAGCCCGAGTCACTGAACAACTGTGTTACTAACTTAACAACTGCAGTGATTCCCTTAACAAACGTGGCAAGTGTACGAAGTGCCACGAACGGGCTTCGCATAACCACGATTAAATAAAAGATATCTGAACACAGCCTAGGACTGGGCTTACACAACTGTGATTTTGGCTTCATAGTAACACATGAACCCAGCTGTGATGGCTTGTAAGTCATAGCTTATGGCTTAGTAAAAGGTCTGTATCCAGTCAATGGTGGTTTACTCAACCAACTTCGGAACGGAAGAAGCTTTTTGGAGGAGAAGTGAAACGTTTTCAAGGGGGGGGGAAACCCCAAGAAACTCGAGTTGCCTTTTGGAAAAAGCACCGTGGCGTCAACAAAACTAGAGTTAAGATGATGCAAGATTATCACATACAAATATGAATGTATAAATACTTTTTACTGGGGCGGATTTTCATGACTTATGTTGCTGCTAAACCTCACTGGGAAAACCTGAAGGCTGCTTTCTTCTCTAGAGCAGCATCATGGACCCAGGCATCAACAAGGAACTCGCAATAAATTTTACCTGTCTCCAGCTGCGGAAGCTTATAATTCGAAATCTTGAAATCATGCTTCTTTTTCTGTCTTTTAACACTTCCCACCAATATCTCACTCCGTTCGAAAACTCCCCTCTTTCTTCATTGCTACCCACCAGAATTTTATCAGCCATCTGCTGGATTTGCTGAGATTTTGTCTGGATATCTTCTTTCAGTCGGTTCTCCCGGCGTTCCACCGTCTCCAGCCGCTTCACTTGGTTCTCTAGAGAATGACGCCTTTCCTAGCCAAGGTTCAAGAAGGCAGAATGAAACACACACACCCCAAAAGAATCTGGATAGTCACCCAACATTTTGCCCTCAGCCCAAGAAGGCCAGATTTGGAACCTTGGGATGACTGAATTTGAGTTAGGGAGCCCAAACCCTTTTGAACAAAAAAACAAAAGAAAAAAAGAAAAAAATGGCAATGATTTTTTAATTACAACTCTGCCGTATCATATAAGTTTGGCCAGTTCCAAATTGAGGCTCTCCAAATTCATTCCTGACTTTATCTAAACTTAGGTTCAAATTTAAGCAAGTTTCAGTCAGCCAAGAAAGACAGGCCACCACATAACGGTTTTGTTGTTGTTGCACCGGGACCAAACGCATCAGCGTGACCACTTGCTAACCTCGGCTTCCAGCAATTTCTTTTTCATGCTTTCGTTGGAGTCCTCCCGATTTTGCAATTTCTCCAGCTCTTTCTCAGCTCTCTCCTTTGCTTGGCGGATGTTCTGGAGCAATTCGGTGGCCTCCGAGCTGGCTTTCATAGCCTTCAAAGAGAGGAAAGGGTGACAATCAGCGCTGGCTGTCGTACACAGGGGTACAAACACGGAAGCATTTCAGTAACCCATGCCACATGTTTTTAATTTAGCACGTCACATAAATTGATGCATGTGAGAGGGAGAACCAAGAAAATAGTGGTCAATATACCGGTCCGTACGAAAGAAAGAAAGAAAGAAAGAAAGAAAGAAAGAAAGAAAGAAAGAAAGAAAGAAAGAAAGAAAGAAGGAAAGAAAGAAAGAAAGAAGGAAAGAAAGAAAGAAAGAAAGAAAGAAAGAAAGAAAGAAAGAAAGAAAGAAAGAAAGAAAGAAAGAGAAAGAAAGAGGAAGGGAAGGAAGGAAGTAAGGAAGGAAGGAAGGAAAGGAAGGAAGGAAGGAAGGAAAAGAAAGAAAGAAAGAAAGAAAGAAAGAAAGAAAGGAGAGAGGGAGAGGAAGGAGAGAGGGAGAGGAAGGAAGGAAGGAAGGAAGGAAGGAAAGAAGGAAGAAAGAAAGAAAGAAAGAGAAAGAAAGAAAGAAAGAAAGGAGAGAGGGAGAGGAAGGAGAGAGGGAGAGGAAGGAAGGAAGGAAGGAAGAAAGAAAGAAAGAAAGAAAGAAAGAAAGAAAGAAAGAAAGAAAGAAAGAAAGAAAGAAAGAAAGAAAGAAAGAAAGAAAGAAAGAAAGAAAGAAAGAAAGAAAGGAGAGAGGGAGAGGAAGGAAGGAAGGAAGATAGATGCTGAAGTAGTGTCCAGAATATATTCCAGACCTAAAATTTGTGTAGTTGTGTTGGTGTCATGTGCCGCCTGGGTCTATCAAGAATTTCAGCACAGAGTACCAACCAATGCCAGCTGAGACCAGAAGCAGCAGCGGAAAAATCTTAACTTCACTTAAATCATTTGGCATAATTAATTACAACCATTGCTTGCAATGCTGTGATCCACTCGCTGGTGCGTTTATACATCCGTCAAGTTCAATCAGAGTTTGTTTTCCTGTGTTTTAAACCTGTGCCTGTCACTCTAGCAGGATTTTTTTTTTTTTTAAAAAAAAGATCTCGATCTTCTTTAGGGTGACATCCTGTCAGGTATTCAAAGACTGGCTTATGAAGCTACGGGCAAGACATCCTGTTTGGACTCCTGACAATTTTGCAGCGAGAGATCGGCGGCCTGTTTCAACCCAGCCGGTCAACTGTCCGTAACATCACACCCTGCAGCCTCTGTGTAACACACACACACACATGCACACACCGTCTTTCCAAGGGAATGAGGTTCAAATTTAATCTCTCGTCGTTACGAAACCCACCTCAAGACTGTCCAGCCACTGATCTAAAAGGCTTCACAACTGGTACAGTAAGCACCAGGAAAAAAAAAAAAAAGGAATCCATGAGTTCTGCTTTGGCACCTACCCCATTCATGAAAACCTGAGCCAAATTAAACCGCCGCAATCTGTTGCCGGCTCAGGGCTCATTATATCATCACAAAGCAGCCTTTGACTGCTGAAAAACGCTCGACATCCGACGCAGCGTGCCCGACTTGGCTTTCTAAAGTTACAATTTCTATCCAATATTCCAATTCTGACTCAAACTTTTGTTTTTAAAAAATAAGCCTGCAGTGACATGTTGTGAAGAGGAGAAAGCACCGAGCATCATGATTTCAAATTCCAGCCCCCCCACCCCACCCCACCCCTCCCGTCTCTCCTGCCTATCTAGAGCGGGATGACTAACTCTGTTTTGGAACACAAGAACTTTGTTCGTCCCTCCTCTGCGTTCCAGCTTGCAGGGAAGTCTGCAGAGGAGATTTATAAACTGTGTAGGGGGAAATTTAAAAAACCCCAAAACCTTCCCCCTCACCAACTTTTCAAAAGCCATTGATGAACGCACAATGAAATCTTACTTTTGTCAGCTTCTCTTGCAGCTCCTGAATTTTCACCTGCTGATCGGCATTGATCTAGACGAGACAGGGAAGGGAAGGAAGAAAAGAATGACAACGTTGGGAGGGGCCTCGGAGGTCTTCTAGTCCAACCCACCCTGCTCAAGCAGGAGACCCTGGACCAAATGTCTGTCCAGTCTCTTCTTAAAAATCTCCAGTGATGAAGCACCCACAACATCTGGAGGCAAACACCCCTTCTAAACCTAGGATCCTAGGGATACCTGTGAAATGACTAGAAGTGAGAGCCTACAGGCTTCAGGCCGTAACTTGGAACATAAAACTCGCTTTACAGCTCCCTTATTTAGCAACAGCAATTTATGTTGTGGTCGTAAGTTGAGGACTAAGTGTACCAAGGTCACAAAACACAATCAATCCTAACTAAGGCTGGGTATAGCAAACACGCTCACAATGGAATGGGCTTATCTAACATTTGGGTCCTGTACGACGTTGTTCTTTCTTAGACTGAGGCTTTCCGTGAAATTTCTGTCTTTTATTTAGGCATCCTCTTTCCAAGATTCTTTCCTCCGAGCATTTTTGTACGCCAACCTTCTCGAATTTGCCTTCTCCAGCAGCTCAAACGTCTCCTTATAGCTTCTAAGCTGGTGCGGGGATTTTTCCCCAGCTGCTGAAAACCCACTTCAAGTCACAATGCTTGGAATCTTATAAGCTGCCTAAGATTGGCAGTTCCTCTTTTTATGTGGATAAAATGTTCATGAAGATTGCATATAATGCTAATGCAGTCAGCAGGGCACACGAGCTTCATCGCTACCGCCGGTCCCCAAATCCCAGTTTAAGTCCAGGGCACATTTGATTTTATGATTTTACTCTCATAAAAACCTAAATTCAAGGAGGATCAGCTGGCTAGTCCCTCACTGCGAATCAAACTGCCGATCGGTCAAATATTGTATTTATTCTGGGATGCCGAAAGGTGCTTTTCCAAAAGACGTTTCACTTCTCATCCCAGAAGCTTCGTCAGTTCTCAGTTCAATTCTTCTTCAGAACTGAAGAAGCTTCTTGGATGAGAAGCGAAACGTCCTCAAAGAAAAAATGGAAAAAAGCATCTTTGGGACCCACCATGACCTGGATGACTTGAGAATCCCCATGTGCATTTACTCTGGGATGTTATCGCAAAGAATTCGACCCCCCCAAAAAATAAAAAATGACACTTATAAACATACCTTCTCCAGCTTGGAATACAGCTCTCCCACTTCTGTTTTTCCTTGATCTTTAACCTTTGAGGTGAAGAATTAAACAGAAGGTGCAATTTAGAAATCGGGTCCAGATTAACAGAAAACTGTGCAGTTCTGAAGTTTCAATATTCTTACCCTAACCCCCACTTTGAGAAATAAAGGTGAAAACGTACAGGTAATTTGTGATTCAAAACAAAACAAAAAAGAAAGAAAAAGAAACAGCGAGCGAATCTTTCTTAAGTAGATATCCTAATTTAACAGCAGTATTGAAAATAGTTCTGATTATTTTGCAACGCACAAAGTAAATCACGCCGCTTTCATCATCCTCGGGGGCCCTTAATATCATACAGGCTAAGAAATTTGCCAAGTGACAAATTTGCTTTCCCTTGCAGAGTTTTGGGGAAACTCTTGATTCCTCACCCAGTTCTCCAAGCTTCCAAACCCATCTCTGCATCAGTCTATTTATCTGAGATGTAGATACTCTCTGTACAGATTTGTTACCCCTTGAGATTATTTTGTATTTGTTTTAAAGATCGTTTTTACAAAACACGACAGGATTCCTGCATATTGCTGTGGCACAAGGGGAAAATGGGGAGAGTGAGATACTACAGGTCAAACGGTTGGGTTATGATTTTGTTTTGAGTCTGTTTTTCAGGGCTGGTTTGGAACTTTTATTTCCCACAACTTTGTGATTTAGCACAGAGCACCTGCGGCAAATAAAACACTGAACTAAAAAAAAAAACGTCTTTAGAACAAAATCTGAGGTTTGGCAGTCAGAATCCCCAGCAATTCAGTCTCCCAATTCCCTATTCAAAGAAACGCTAAGGAATAACCTCGTCTCTCTTTCTGTACCACCCACTAGAGATAGTCCTCGACTTACGACCACAGTTGAGCCCAAAATTTCTCTTGCTAAGGCCAGACAGTTGTTAAGTGAATTTTGCCCCATTTCACGACCTTGCTGGCCACAGTTGTTAAGTGAATCACTGCAATGATTAAGTCAGTCACACGGTCGTTAAGGGAATCTGGCTTCCCCCATTGACTTTGCTTGTCAGAAAGTCGCGACAGGGGGTTCACCTGACCCCGGGACGCTGCGACCGTCGTAAATGTGAGTCAGTTGCCAAGCCTCTGAATTTTGATCACGCGACCCTGGGGCTGCGGCAATGGTCGTTAAGTGTGAAAAGGGGTCCTAAGTCACTTTGCCGTTGTAAATTGGAACGGTCATTAAATGAACTGTTGTTAAGTCGAGGACTACCTGTGTTTCTTTTGCTGTCAAAAATTAAAGCCTGCAACTCAGTTATTGCTGTCTGCCTGTATGTGTTGCACTACAGGCACCCTAAACACGGAGTCAAATTTCGTCTCTTTTCCAGACGTTAGGAGCCAGCTAGACTGGGAATTCAAGCGGGGAATTCTGGAGTGGTGACCTTAACTACTTTCTGCAGCCTGTTATGACATTCGGTGGCTTTTCGCTTGAAGTCTTCTGCAGCCAGCCGAGACTCCCTCAGCTCAGATTCGTAAAGATCGCTACGTCTGCGAGCAGAAATCAGATCCTCCTCTAGCTGATTCATCATCAGTCTCATTTCTTCCACTTGAGCTTGATACTCCTGAGGAACGGAAAGGGAAGTCACACGTTTTGGAAAGTGAGGAGGGAGAAATGGAGGTGAGGAGAAAGTCTGGAATCACAGAGAGACTCATCGTGAAATGTGGCCATTCATTCATTCATTCACTCATTTACTCATTCATTCATTTACTCATTCAATCATTTTCACTCACATTCATTCACTCATTCAATCATTTCCACTCACATTCATTCACTCATTTTTTTTATTCCTGTAAAGCATTTTGTTTTCAAAAGAGGAGGATTTATATGAAACCACACTTAGGGGTAGAACCAGCTAATACAGAGGTCCCCAACCTTTTGGGCACCGGGGACCGGTTCCGTGGAGAGAGGTTTTTCCGCAGACCGGAGGGTGCGTGGTTTTGTGTGCTGCCTGCATCCCGCGGATGGGGCTTTGCTTGTTTGTGCGGACCGGTTGCTGGCATGCCGTGGCCCGGTACCGGTCCACGGACCGGGGGTTGGGGACCCCTGAGCTAATCCATTCTAAGTCAGTAATGGCGAATCTATGAAAAATGTGTCAAAGGTGGCATGCCACGTTTAGGGTGACCTGCCAGCGTTCACTAACATCTGAGAATAGCTATTCACACATGAAAACATCCCCTTCTTGCATAGTTTTTGGAGGCTGCAGAGACCACAGGAGATGGGATGTGGTCTAACGCAGCCCCTCGACCTTCCCCAAATGAGTCCCCTTTACTTGTAATTTCATTTCTGTAATTATTGGATGTTTCTTTACATAATACATGTGGAGGGGGAGGGCACGATGGCTCGGCGGTGAAAGATGCTGAGCTGGTCAGCTAGAGGGTTCGAGACCCAGCGCCGCACAGTGGGGTGAGCCCCCGTTCCTTGCCCCAGCTCCTACCTGCCGAGCAGTTTGGAAGCATTCAACTGCGAGTAGCTTAATAGGTAGCACTTGGGTGGGAAGGTAAGAGAAAAAAATCTTTGGACAACGCTGGCTCCCTCGACTATTAAACGAGGATGAGCATGTCCCCCTAGAGTCAGACATGACTGGACACGTTTACCTTTTTATAATAGTACATAGCGGCACACAAGATTGCTCTGGTTTTTGTTTTTTTTAAAAAAACCTAAATGAATATGTAAAGTATTGTTTCTCTTTGGTTTGGAGAGGTGTGTGTGTGAGAGAGACACACCATCAGAATCAAGTTAGGCATTTCCCGGATTTCTGACCCGCTGAGCCCAAAAGGTTCGCCGTCCCTGTTCTTAGCTGTCGGTTATTAAACCCTCTGAACGTTAAGTTATCTGTACCTGCTCTTTGATTTCCTGCAACTTGCGACTTTGTTCTCTTATGTCATGAAGGAGCTGCAGGGCCTTGTCATCCTCTTGAGAAACCTCCATCCGAGCCTGTTCCAGACTTCGCTTTAAGCTCTGCAAGAATGCAATGTTGAACACAAGAGCCCCTTTGTCTGAGGCTAGGCCAAACCAAAGGTGATCGGCTAAGGAGACACACCACAAATAAAAAAACAACAACCCACTGTTGTAAACAAGAAGCTTTGCGTGTTAGCTTTGGGGCAATGTCAACCTTCTGATCTCAGGTGCAACAATATTTCCTAGCAGATGTCTCCAGGGCAGTTAAATATGCTTCTGATCCAAAAAGTAACAAGTGATTTAAGAAGCTACTTGAATGACAGTATAATAGCAATCTCCATACAGAATAACAGAGTTGGAAGGGACCTTGGAGGTCTTCTAGTACACACACACACACCTGCTAAAGCAGGAGACCCTGTGTCATTCTGACTTTTCCAGTCTCTTCTTGAAAACCTCCAGTGAGGGAGCACCCACAACTTCCAGAGGGAAGACATTCTACTGATGAATTGTTCTCACTGTCAGGAAATTTCTCCTTAGTTCTAGGTTGTATCTCTCTTTGGTGAACTTCCATCCGTTACTTCTTGTCCTGCCCTCTACTATTTTGGAGACCGTTAAACGGACTCCATTAAATTAAATCTACTGGACCATTACACAGAGATGGGCCATAGCTCAAAAGATTAGCACTGAAGGGGTGGTCTCAACCAATCCCCGTCATCGGCGATGAGACTAAGAAAAGATCTAAATCAGGGGGTCTTCAAACTTAGCCCTTTCATGACTTGTGGACTTCAACTCCCAGAATTCCTCAGCCAGGCACGCTGGCTGAGGAATTCTGGGAGTTGAAGTCCACAAGTCATCAAAGGGCCACGTTTGAAGGCCCCTGATCTAAATCCTTGGAAAGTCACAAAACCTAGGAAAGGCCAACGTTTTTGGAGCAGATACACCCATTATGAACGCTTCTTAATTTCTGTTTGTTGATACTACACCTTGAACAGGGTAAATCTAGAGAGAGATCCACGGATTTAGGATTGTTACGTCCAAAGAATTGCCTTGAAGCTGACTTTACTCCAGAAGATGCTCAAACCCCCCCCCCCCATCCCTTTGGAGTTGTCCTCTGCCTTTAAGACACCACCCCAATATTCTCGTGCTTTGGTCTCACATCAACCCTTAGGCTCACGAGACCCCCGATACCACGTAACAGACCTCCAAGGCTTTTCAAATGAAAAACACCCCCGGTCTGGAGCAACTGCGTAACGTCTCGACGACACTGCCCCGAGCCCTGTTGATCCCAATCGCCAACTAGAGAGCTGCTAAAGGGAGGCCCCCAAGGTGAGGGGTTTCAGGGGAACCGGGAAGAGGCTCACACTGCATTCTGTGATGTAGGTAGCCAGGTCCTGTTCAAGGAGGGATCGCTGGGTCTCGGAGGCTTTCAGTTCCACCTCCTTTTGGCTGAGTACAGCCTCCACCTCCGACACTCTGCGGTGCAAACGGGTCATTTCCTGCTCCATCTGCAACAGACATCAAAAAGGTTTAAAAGGGCTTTCCCGGCAGGCGCAGGGGAGAGAGTTTGCGTGGCGTCAAGGCCCACACGGGGAGGGAATCGGTCTCTGGAAAGAGAGACAAGGCTAGAAGGTTGTTTAAAAGGCAAATACCATTATTCCTGGTCCTGGAAATTCACACTTCCTTCTCAGGGAAAAGCAGTAATTCTAAGTCACCCCATTCATTCACGCGGTTTGTTCGCATTCAGTCACTCTTCGAAACCCCGTTCGCAAAGAAGTCACAATCATCTTTTCACCTGATTGGTGTTTTTGTTTTGTTTTTGTTTTTTAAATTTTTTTTCCTTTCTCTGGTCTCTTTCTCGCTCCAGAGATGGGTCACTTTCGCTTTATCCCAAATCCATCTTGGACCGGAAGAGGATTTCCCCCCATATCTTTCCGAGGGAGCGGAGAATCGAGTCCAACCCAGATCAAAGCCAGAAAGCGTTGCGCTCCCTTGAAGTCCCCCAAAAGAAGAACGGAGTTTACGCGGATCCCAGGGAGTTTATTTCCAGAAACGGTTAGTTCGCTGCAAAATCGAGGAAGGGGCCAGAGTTACAGAAGCAGAAAGAGGAAGACCAGGGGGTGGAAGAAAAAAAACCAAACCAAGACTTGGCAGTACTCAAAAGAGAATCAGAGAAGGAAAGCGTCAGATGAAGACGGCAGGTGCGAAGCGCTGAAAGCCACCATCAGAGCCGGGCTGATAAAGGATCTTGGAAGGATCCAGAGCTTCTTCTGGCTAAAATGAGCAGCCCTGGAGCCAGACATGACCTAGGCTTATCTCCCTCTGCCCGATAAGCCGCCAACCATCGTCCATCAGCCTCTGGCAGGTCCTTTGGCACGGGTGGGTTGTGAACTTCTGCAGCAAGGAGGGAGGCCAGCCATGGAAATAAATACCTTGTGACACTTTGCCTGGGTGTCTTGCAGCTCTTTGCTCTTAAAGAGGAATTTCTTTTCCATGGAGCTAATCTTAGCGGGAGAATCCAAGCTCAAAGCCGACCTTGAAAGAGAGAGGAGAGAGAGAGAGGGAATGAATCTCAAACACTGTCAAGGAAGAATCTGTGCGCAGAACTGGGTTTCTCAGCCCTGCCAACTTTTAAGATGTGTGTGTGGACTTCAACTCCCAGAATTCATAGCCGGCCGGGGAATTCTGGGAGTTGAAGTCCACGCATCTTAACATTGCCAAGGTTGAGAAACATTGGCCTAGACGCAGGGGTAGGCAACCTTGGCTCTTTTATGACTCGTGGACTTCAACTCCCAGAATTCCTGAGCCAGCATGCCTCAGCTTGGAAACCTCTCCCTTTCCCCTCAGCATGGCTGGCTCAGGAATTCTGGGAGTTGAAGTCCACGAGTCATAAAAGAGGGTTGCCTACCCCTGACCTAGAGAATACACAGCTCTATTTACTCTCGTTAGGACAAGCTACAGGAAAGCTATCAGAATAGCCAGATATTGCCCGCTGCCATTAAGCATCCTTTTAAAATCTCTCTTCTCCCCTTCATCGTTTAAGGTGAGTTGCATATTAGTAGTGCTATAATAAAAACAGCACCGGGCATTTCTTTAAAATGAGTGCAATTTCCCTGCCAGACGAAGCAGGCCTTGGTAAGAGAAAGCCACATGGACTTCAACTCCCAGAATTCCCTACCCAATGTAAAGAAGGATTAAGGGTGGCATGAGAGCAGTCTTCCAATATCTCAGGGGCTGCCCCAGAGAAGAGGGAGTCAAGCTATTCTCCAAAGCGCCTGAAGGCAGGACGAGAAGCAACGGAGGGAAACTAATCAAGGAGAGAAGCAACCTAGAACTAAGGAGAAATTTCCTGACAGTGAGAACAATTAACCAGTGGAACAACCTGCCTCCCGAAGCGGTGAATGCTCCAACACTGGAAGTTTTTTTTAGAATAGATTGGACAAACATTTGTCTGAAATTGTATAGCGTTTCCTGCCTGAGCAGGAGGTTGGACTAGAAGACCTCCAAGGTCCCTTCCAACTCTGTTATTCAATTCAATTCTATTCTAAGTCCACAAGTCTTAAACTGGCCAAGGTTGGACATCCCTGGTTTGTGTGAACTGAGATGTAACATTTTCAAACCATGTACTAGAATGGAAAACGATATTGTAAGGGAACTCTCAGAGAGTATTAAGTATATGTGAACTCCTAATCTGTCGCCTAAGAGGTTAATGAAAAGCCTTAAAAACCTATTCACAACCATTTTAAAGCAATGCAGGATAAAAGAATTCCTCTACCTCTTCAACGGAGGCCTCTAAACTCCAGCCTGGAACATTTTTAATGCAACATGGGCCTATCTCAGACGTTCTCAAAATGTTGTCCTGCCATGACCCCTTAAACAATCATTCTGTTATTATTTACCACAATAAACATACCACTGTTATTGTTCCAACAACAATAAACCTATCATTGGCAATGATGAGACTTCAGTCTAGATCCATAGGATAAAACAATGACAGAACCTTGCCACGTTGCAAAATCAAACCTTCTAACTTGAAAAACAAATCCATCACATATACAAAATTTTAAACCATATTTCATGGGAAGCATGAGCCTCCCCCTGGCTCAAGATCATACGGCTAATGCTTGCTAATTTATTCAGGTAACTGTGGTTTTATTTGTATGTCATGTGAGTGAATTCACACACTGAATTGAGGCTTAAAAAAAAAAAAAAAAGATAAGTCTTTGACTTATGATCAATCAGGACCAGAACTTTAAACGGCTAAGCAAGGCGGGTGGTTCAATGAGCCGCGTCTGATGTTACAACCGTTTTGGCCACCGTGATGGTTTCAGTTGTAAAGTGAGTCACACCACCGTAAGGGGACTCCAACTTCCTCCTTTGCTTTTGCTTGCCAGGAGCCAGCTGGAAAGATCACAAGTGGGAGCCACGGAATCCTGGGATGCTGCAACCGTCGTGAATACAAGGCACAGTTGCCAAGCAACGTGACCGTTGGGATGCTGCAACGGTCATAAGGGTGAGGATTTGTCATAAGTCGCTTTTTTGAAGGCCGGTGTAACTTCAGAAGTTGCAAGTCAAGGATTGCCGGTGGCACATCATGTAAGTGCAGTTACAAGTATTTTTCTTCTATATCTTGATCACCATCCCTTAAACTTTGCATTATTCTCCTTTCGATGGCTGGTCCGTAGATTTTTTTTTTCTTGTTTTTATACCAAAAACTAGGATCTAAGAACCATTTGTTTGTTCAAAAAGTTACGTGTTTAAAGGCTCAATCTGGCACATCGTAGTCATCTCCTGCTATCACTTTTCGTGGTACAAAATGCAAATGCAAATGCAAAAAAAAAAAAGCTTTTTGTCACACAAACTGTGCGACTTCGGGAGAGATATTTTACAGCCCTGTAATTGGGCTCGAAAAGCATAGTTGATAGCTTAGAGTGCTGTGCAAATGAATCCCATGTTTATTCAATAAGCTTTCATTAAACACAACCCAACAAAAAATCAGCCAAATATGGCTTATTCAATAAACACTGCTTACATATGCCACGAGAGAGCTTAGCATTTGAATAAAGTCCTTCGTCTGTACATTTCTGATGCAACTGGGAAGTGTTTTGTATTATGATTATCTCATTTATGCTGGCCTTTCTGCTGGGATATAAAACCACAGAAGTTACACACTACGGTTATGATCTTGCATGTCGTGCAAAACCCTGACTGTGATTTGGAAAGATACCATTAAATGAACTACGTTAGAGCTGGTGGTATTAATCAAACTCTTTTATTGAAACTAGGAAACCATTTACGATGGGGTTTCCAAGCCATTGGTTTATAGCCTGGCATGCTGAGCAATCCCTGCCGATCAGAATGCACTCAGTAAACTATGATTAAGCAAGCATGGTTTAATGTACTGTCCAAACCCAGACTGCCCTTTTAAAATCTCCTACAGCAGAGAAAGCGATGCCACGCTTTTAGTTCGAGAACCTTGAACACCAGTGCTAGCATATTTTCCATTTTAACATCTTCCTCTTCCTCTAATGAGGAATAATTTGGAAGAAACCAGAGAAACTGTAGAACAGACCTTCAGAAGCCAATCAAAGGTGAAGAACCACAGAGTGCCTTGCAAATGAGCTTCGTTGACCATGACTGTGCCTGCCGCTGTCACCATTAACCGATAATCACAGTTATATTTTCTCTGCTCAAGTGAGCCTCATCAAATAGCCTCTTATGAAGGAGCTTAAATCATTTTTCCATCCAATTTCCTCACCGGCTAGGTCAGGATCCAGGGCAAAATTGATCAACTACTCGAGGTGCTCGTCATCCGAAGGAAGACCTTTCAGTTTGCTGCTTTTCGAGATGACTCAAAGGTTCGGTGAAGACTTTTAAAGAGAGACTTTAGGTCCCCCCCCCAAAAAAAATAATAAAATAATAACCCCCTGTAAAACTGAGCAGAAAGTCAGCCTTTTGGTGCAGAGGTACCACCTTCAGATTCCTGATTGGTAGTCCCGGCTTTCCGCCCCCGCCCAAAAAAAGCAGCACCCTCTCTGAGTAGGAGGACACCAAAGGCAGCGAAGAAGCTCCCTTTTAATTGCTGGCCTATTTCAGGTCCTTCTGACTCATAACATGGGAACATCACTGGTGCCAGGAGAGAAACCAAATTTAGGTTCATTTAAAAAAAAAAAAACACATCCTCCATACACACACACACACACACGGGAAACGCAGAAACCTGTGATAGTCAAGACAATCTACCCCAGAACTGGGCTGGCTATACAGAAGTCCCTTCAAAATAGGAAGCTGAGATTTAAAACAAGGATGCTTTGCTGAAAACCCAGGGTTGAATTTGCAGGATTTACAGCTCCGTGCAATAGCTGGAAACCCAATTTAAACAAATGAAAGGATGCTTAGCTTAGGGCGTGCATTCCTATTAAAAAAAAAAAAAAAAAAAAGGGGAAGACACCATAAAATATATAAAATCTCCCGTGCAGGGACAATCTGAAGAGTCTTAAAAGGCTCTCGGCATCTTCCGCCAAACCTGCTTTGCTCGTACTTTCCTTCTCATAGTAGCAACCCAGACTCCAGGGCCCACGAAAGCAGAAGAGGCAATCCTTAGATGAGTGGTTACACTTCATTAGATCAGCTCGCTAGCGTGATCCAGGTCCTAAGATCTCCCCAGCCAGCCAATCGCCCCGGCCCTCTGCATCAGCCATTCTGCAGTTCCGATGCCTCCTTTCACCGTGAGTTCTACCAACAGCCTGCTCCCCATTTTGTTGGGCATCCTGGATCCCTCGGCTCGTCTTCACCGTGCCCCCTTCCCCCAGAGGTTCCCTGGATCTACCAGGCTTGGCAAACACCCCAGCCAGTCCATAGAAGCAGCACATAGATTGCCCCCAATTCCCTTCTGAATTTTATTTTATTTTTTTTGCAAAGCCAAGACGGTGAAGTCCAAAAACATGTTCTTCCCCTAAAGGATCACGGATTGGAGATGGGATCCCAGGAGTTTTCATCTCAAACCGAAAAGAGTCCCCATTGCATTCTACTCCTGGGGATTGGGGGGGGGGGAAGACTAATTAAGATCCATCCTAGTTTGTAGGGAAATAGAGCCTGAATCATCTCCCTCCAGCGGTCCACGACCGGGTGACTGCCTCCTCCCGAGCCCAGCGACTACTCCATCCCCTCCAAGCCGGCAGCGTTGCCTACTACTTACTCTGACCGTAGAACCGCCAGCGCCTTGATGAAGGAGAAGCCCACGAACGGCAAGTCTTCTCCTGAGCAACTTGCAGGGCTCAGCTGGCCGAGAGAGGAAGCAATCCTGGCGTTCTTCTCCGGGGCATCAAAATGAGAGGCATCCTCTTCACGCTTGAGGGTCGGCAGGAAGGGAGGAAGAGCTGGTGTTTTTTTCCCAGGAGTCACCCGGGGGGAGGAAAGAAGGGGAAAGGATGAGCTGCAGTTCGGGGTCCGAGCGGCTCTCATTCATTCAGCCTTTGCAACGGCACTGCAGCGCCTGCGTTTAATCTTGCTAACACCAGCAGGCTGAGCTACGGCTCTCCAACCCTGTTACAGCAACAAGAAATTAACCCTTCCTCCACCAACATGGCCACCCGTTTTGCAGGGAAGAACCTCCACTTGCAGCTTGCCGGCTAGCCCCGGGCCAAAATGAGGGACTCTCTCTAGCAGGCTGCTCCCTTTCTCCAGTTCCTTCTGGAACAGGAAGAAAAATAATAATAATATTTTGTTGTTGTTGGTTTAGCTTAAGATGCAGAAAACCAGCCGGTCTGCATCAGCAGCAAAAGCTATCCTGGATAGCAGTGACAGCATCTTGGGTCGGGATGCTGGACCGGGGGATCCCCGTTCCCTAAGTTAACCTTGAGAGGAGCAGCTTTGGCTGTTGGGTCTGAACCGCTGAGGTCAGAAGCAGCCTCCCCTCCCCGATCTCTCTGCCTCCGGCTGGCTGAACCCTCCGAAGGGTGGATGGCTCCACTGCAGTCCAGCTCCAAAATTCATCTCCCTCTCTCGATTCCCAGTGCGCACCATTTGCCTCTCCGCTGGCCGGCAGCAGCTTCACGGAAGCCCGGCTTTCATTGCAATCGGAGAGGCAAAAGCTTGAACGGACAGCAGTTGCCCTGAACCGGCTTCAGAGAGAAGAGAGGAGAGAGGAGAGAGAGAGAGAGAGAGAGAGAGAGAGGAGAGAGAGAGGGAGGGAGAAAGAAGAGAGAAAGAAGAGAGGAGAGAGAGAGAGAGAGAGAGAGAGAGAGAGATCCCTAATCCTCATGCACCTTTGTCCCTTCCCAGTGTGCCTTTGATCCCTGGAAATCACCGGATGGTGCTAATCCACCAGCTCCTCTCTCCACTCCGGCAAACGGGCATCCCTTTTGCCAAGTTGCTCCCTGTCAGAAGCGGCTGGACGGAGAGTGTGCAAACTGCGGTTACCATGGCTCCATGCAGATCCCTCAGAGCTGAGCTGCCGAGGCGGGTGGGGGGCGAGGGAGCCCAGCCAGCCGGCATTGCACTGGCGCTTCCTGCAGTGCAGGCTGCCGGCTCTCCACTCTGTGCATGTTCCAAGGCTTTAACCCTCTCTGCCCATATGCCTGCCAGACGCGCCTGGTAGTGACACGGAAGGATGAGTCACTGCTGGGGCTTGCCAGACTTGCCAAAGCCTTTTGTAGCCCAGATTGCTTTTTTCTTCTCTTGGGGGGGGGGGGGTTTAACCCTTTGCCTGCCAGGTGCTTTGAAGCCATTGCAGGGAGGGAAGAAGGAAGGAAAAGAGGGAAGAAGGAAGAAGGGAGAAGAAGGAAAGAGGGAAGGGAAGAAGGAAGGAGAAGAGGGAAGAGGGAAGAAGGAAGGGAAAGGAGGGGAGGGAAGGAAGAGGGAAGAGAAAAGGGAAGGGAAAGAAGGGGAGGGAAGAAGGAAGGAAAAGAGGGAAGAAGGAAGAAGGAAGAGAAAAAGGAAGGGAAAGGAGGGAAGGGAAGAAGGAAGGAGAAGAGGGAAGAAGGAAGAAGGAAGGGAAAGGAGGGGAGGGAAGAAGGAAGGAAAAGAGAAAGAGGGAAGGGAAGGGAAAGGAAGAGAAAAAGAAAAAGAGGGAAGGGGCAAAGTCCAAAAGGCAAAGGCAACAGAGAAACAATGTCATAAAATGGGGGGGGGGGCAACTTATTTAACAAGTGCCTTGCTTAGCAACAGAAATTGTGGATCCAGTTGTGTTTATAAGTCAAGGACTAACTGGAGTCTTGAGAACAGAGATTGTAATTTACATCTTTGGGGACCGATCACTGTGGCTGCATTTGAAGTCAAACTGGGCCAAATGTGCCCACTAGTGGTTGTGTTGTTAGCAGGTCACAGAGCACCTGGTAGGGGCACTTTTAAGGCTGGTAATCTGGTTCCTTTCTTCCTATTTTTACTAAACAGCTTTATGATAGGGGATGGTCCATATGAAGGTTCCCTGGTGCTCTCTGAGCTGGGTGGTTTTCTTGCAGACGTTTCATTACCGAAATAGGTAATATCATCAGTGCTAGAAGGGAGTGGGGTTTGCGGAGAGGAGGAGGAGGAGGAGGTGGTGGTCTTTGGTATTCTCTGAGTTGAATTGTTTTCTTGCAGACGTTTCATTACCCAGCTAGGTAACATCATCAGTGCTAGAAGGGTGTGGGGCCTGCCTACTAGCACTGATGATGTTGCCTAGTTGGGTAACATCAAGGACCCCTCATTTCAGCCCTGAGCTACAAATATTCTCTTCTGATGACGGTCAATATCTCTGAGCCCAACTGGTGATGGCCCTGGCACATGGTATATTATAAGGGAATAAAATGGCAAAGAGCGTGAATTACCCCAAAATAAAAAGAGAGAGGTTTCAGGTGTATGGGACAAGACAAATGCAAAATATGAATGAAGATTTCGATCTTGCAGAATGGGATTGATTAAACACAGGCAGGGCTGGGAAAGCATATGCTTCGATGGCATAAAAGGACTTAAATGCCTGCCTGAAAGGATGAATGGATATCATTTAAGTTGCCAGGGATGCTATGAAAGTAGGAATCCATAAATTGATGACAGTTGTGTTATGCTCCAGTGAACGATGATAATGGGAAGAGCCAGAAAAAAACCGTGCAATATTCTAATGGAGGTGATCTGGAGAAAAAAAAAATCGTTCTCTTAGGTGACATAAACAGATGGGCAGAAATGAGATGAGAGAATGCAGAAGATTTGATGGGGCCATCTGAAGACACGGGGCTGAATGAGAGGACGGTCTGGCGAGCATCTGGTTTTTTTTTTTGTTTTTTTTTTTAAAAAAGGCTCGTTTTGAAGGCATGTGTACCTGGAAAAATATAACTTTAGAACAGGGGTCTCCAAACTTGGCAGCTTTAAGATCCGTGGACTTCAACTCCCATTAATTCCCCAGTCAGCAGGGAATTCTGGGAGTTGAAGTCCACAAGTCTTCAAGTTGCCAAGCTTGGACACCCCTCTGTTCTAAAAGCATGATGGAGGTGGTAGCTGCTGGTGAAAGGCCGAGAGAATGCAGCATACCCCTCACAATGAGGGTCCTATTGAGCAGGCATGAGGAATGAAACATTCCTTTGAAACTGAGAAAGAAAGAAAGAAAGAAAGAAAGAAAGAAAGAAAGAAAGAAAGAAAGAAAGAAAGAAAGAAAGAAAGAAAGAAAGAAAGAAAGAAAGAAAGAGAGAGAGAGAGAGAGAGAGAGAGAAAGAGAGAAATAAAGAGAGAGAAAGAAAGAAAGAAAGAAAGAAAGAGAGAAAGAAAGAAAGAAAGAAAGAAAGAAAGAAAGAAAGAAAGAAAGAAAGAAAGAAAGAAAGAAAGAAAGAAAGAAAAGAAAGGGAGGGGGAGAGGAGAGGAGAGGAGAGGAGAGGAGAGGAGAGGAGAGGAAGTTTGTGTGTGTTACAAGATAATTTGTTTATAGCTACTTCTCACAATTTGTAGCAAGGGATAAGGAGTGAAAATTATGGTTTTCATAATTTACCGAGATTTACATCCATGAACTACATTTTTCTTATTTTTATATAGGAATAAGCTATGGACTACTAAACCCTGTTAACCAATAACGCAGGAAACACCCTCTCCTTTCGAACCGAAGGAAGCACAACGTACAACCCCATACAAAGTGATACATATCAAATGATCTGGAATAGGAAATGCCAATTTATCTTCCCAGGCTTAAATCCTTCATTAAACCGTGGTCAGCCAAAAAAACCCATCTAAAGCCCAAAACAGCTTGAAACAGACCAGCCATTTGCACAGGAAGAAACACGGTTTTTCATTAAGTGCTGTTTCTCCACAACTTTCTTTAAAAAGAGCGAGTCCTTTTTTTAAAATGTCGATCTCCAAGCCAACAGCATTTAAAGACACTGAGCTTGTGAGCTGGAGAGCTGACAACCGAGGTTCAAGACCCCGGGCGCCACACGACTGGGTGAGCTCCCGTTCCTTGCTCCAGCTCCTGACCAGCAGTTCGAAAGCATGCAGATGCGAGTAGATAAATAGGTACCACTTCAGTGGGAAGGTAAACAGCATTCGGTGTGCCTTTGGTGTGTAGACATACTGGCCACCTGACCACGGAAAATAAGTCTTCGGATAACGCCGACTCGCTCGGCCAAGAAACAGAGCTGAGCCCCTGTGCCTTAGAGTCGGACACGGCCGGACAGGGAAACGTTTACCTCCAAGCCAAAGGAGATTGTCCCAGCTTCAACCCAAATGATTCCCCCAATTGCTTTGAGGCCACGTTCCTGGACCCCACGGGAACCCCACAGATCCAAGGGCTGACAAGACACGCGTGGGCTGTCACTCACAGTTACGGATGGCGCTCCAGTCCACGTGGGAAAAGAACGGATGACAGCAAAGGCCTTCATAATCCAACCGCTCTTTCGGCCCACACAATAAACCCTGCAGCAGATCGAGAAACTCGTGGCTGACCTTTACATCCCGCGGGAATTTCAGGAACCTCTGCGTTTGAAACAAAGATAAATCTCCCTCAGCGGTTAAGAGAGGAGGAAAAAAATTCCCCGTCTCGCCCGTAAAGCTTCCAAATTCAAAGCAAATAAAAAATAGTCCCCCCCCCCAAAAAAAACCCCTCCTTTTCTCCAGAATGGTGGTAGCATCACCGGGTCCCTTGAAAAGTTTTCCTCTGCCAAAGCTGGATTAACTCCCACGACGAAAGCTGCTCCTCTCCCATGTAAAAAGGGGATGTTTTAAATTGCTGTATCGAGACTTTATTGCTGCTAAGAATACATCCACCGGCGGCATTTAAGATCTTGGAGGAAGAGAAAATGCAAGGCAGCTTTGGAAAGCTGGCTCTGATCCCAGTCCTGGAGTTGAAGTTTTATTCCCTTCTTCTAGCAACGCCCGATTCGTTTCGCTGCATTTTATGTTTTATGAAGATTATTTTAACAGGCAGTCCTCGACTTACAGCCGTCCGTTTGAAGTTACAACGGCATCGAGAAGAGTGACTTGTGACCGCGTTTCACATTTATGACCACTGCAGCGCCCCTGTGGTCCTGTGATCAAAATTGGCAACTGACTCGCATTTATGACGGTCGCAGCGTCCCGATCCGCTTTTGTGACTTTCTGACAAGCAAAGCCAATGGGGAAAAGCCAGATTCACTTTACAACTGGGTTACTAACTTAAAGGCTGCAGTGATTCACTTAAGAACTGTGGCGCTGACAAATACTTAACCAGTCCTCGCACTTGTGACGGTTGCAGCGTCCTAAAGTCGCCCGATTGCGATGCCGATGCTGGGCAACTGGTTTGCATTGGCAACAGGGGTTACAGGGGTCACATGATCCCTTTTTGCAACCAGCTTCCCACAGACAAGATCCACGGGGAAGCCGGCAGGGAAGGTGGCAAGGTGCAACCAGGGGGGGGGGGGTCTTGCTTAACGCCCGCCGTGATATGTTTAAGGTCAGTGCAAAAAAAGGGGATACAATGGAGTGTGATGACATGGTACCTTGCTTAACGACCACACCACGATTAACTTTCCAGTTCCAATTGTGGTTATATGACCGCTGTCCCCCTCTCTCACCAGCCCCTCCTGCCTCTGGCCCCCCTCCCCAAATTCCCCTGCTCAGCCCTTGGTATTCCAAAGCCCTTCATTCCCCTCCCAGGATCCCCCCCCTGCCCCTCGGATCACTTTCCCCACTCCCTCCTGCCCCAGTGAGCGCCAGCCCCTCCCTCCCCATCTGCTCCTGCCTCTGGCCCCCCTCCCCAAATCTCCCCTCAACCCTTGCTGCTCCAAAGCCCATCGTCCCCCTCCCAGAAGCCCCCAGCCCCTGCACCCCCTCCCCACCTCTAAGCCAGGGTCATGCCCTCAAAGAGCTTGGGGAGCGAGGCGTCCATGCTGAACTGGCCCCCCTGCGGGCCCAGCCCCCGAAGCCACAGACCCCATTTTATGTGCACCCTACATGTCACCCACTCGAACGGAGAGAAGCTCCATTTCTACCTGAAAACTCAGGATGTTGTTGAAAGTTTTAGCCGAGGTCCCTTCGGCAAACGGCGATTTCCCGTAGGTCATTTCATAAGCCACCACCCCGAGGGACCACCAGTCGCATCCCGACCCATAGGAGGCTTTGCTGTCGCTCGAGGCACTAAGCACTTCCGGGGCCATATAGTCAGGAGTGCCAGGGGGCACCTTGGCATCCACCTAGAACAGAAGGGCATCGGTTATTATTTCAGCCTACTTAGGACAGCTGGAGCGAGCAGGTTAAGATCACAGGCGTTTGCCCAGTTTCTGGAAATGGAGAAGAGGAGCTCTAGTCATAAGTAAAATCAAATGCTCTCTTCAAGAGACGATGCATTTTGAATCTGGATTTCTTCCGAAAAAACACACCTTGAGAAGTTCTCGTTTTTAAGCATCTCCCAGATTTCTTTGGAACGCAGTTTAAAAACTCATTTTCTCTCCCACCTCTTAGTCGGTGTTAGTTAAGTTTAAACCAAATCCCAGCTGGCTAAGGAAAACGCAAAGGAGGCCAAGACTATTTTAATTATAATTTTGCATTGTTTTTTTGTTTTTTAAACTACTCAAGTTCAGTAGAAAAGGGAAGCTACGGTTTTCAGCCAGGACTCATTTACTATGTAAAATTCTATCCCGTTCAATTAGTTTAATCAGGAGGCTTTTCTTACCACAATAAGAGACAAGCAGCTCTAACCGTAATCAAACCCACCATTATTTTCCAACCCTAACCTCAGCTTCCCCAATTACTCATTCGATGTTTTCCTCCCAAAATTAGCATGCACACGGTTAAACTCAAAGACCAGGGCAGAGCTAGCCATGATCGCCGTCCGTCGCCCACGGCTTCTGTTTACTTCAGCTGACAGACAGATGTTCCCTTCAGGACGAAGCAGGATAATTTAAAGGAACAAATACTAAAAAAAGAGAGAGAGAGAGAGAGAGAGAGAGAGAAAGGGAAGGAAAGAAAGACTAAAGGAGGCTCATTTGTATTGCACTAAACCAAGCAGTTCCCATCCTATACTTGTTAGATGCTGCCCAGTTATAACGCTAAGATGTGGACTGCAGGAGGGAGGGGGACCATTCCACTCTCTCAGGTGTGAGAGAAAGAAGGTGAAGACGGCTCCTCCTCAAGAGCTCCCAGAATAGATTGCAGATACAGATAGCAGAGTCCTCAGTCTGGGCCAGATTTTGTCTCTAGGTGTGATACAATTAAAAAAAAGTCAGCTTGGAAGAATCACCACCTGTCATTCTTGGTTTCGAGCCGGACACATGGTGACTGAGGAATCCTGGGAGTTGAAGTCCATACATGGTGGCTGAAGAATTCTGGGAGTTGAAGTCCACACATGATGTGATGGAATGTATTAAGGAGGTGGATCCTCAAGAGAGGGAGGATTCCGGAGGAGGAAGAGGCAAACTCAGCCTGGAGATTGTGTGTGAGAAAGAGGGTGAGGACAGTCCCTCCTCAAGAGTTCACAGAGTATACTGTAGGGGCAAACAGCAGAGTCCTCAATCTGGCAAGATTTTATCTATAAGAGTGAAACTATCAAGGAACTCAGCTTGGAAGAATCACCACCTGTCATTCTTGGTTTGGAGCCTGACACATGGTGACTGAGGAATCCTGGGAATTGAAGTCCACACATGGTGGCTGAAGAATTCCATTCCAGAGAAAGAAGAGGCAACTTAGCCCAGTTATTATGTGTGAGAGAAGAGGGTGAAGGCCTCCTTAAGAGTTCCCAGTGTATTGTGAATACAGATAGTAGAGTCCTCGGTCTGGCCAGATTTTTATCTATAAAAGTGAAACAATAAGGAACTCAGCTTGGAAGAATCATCATGTGGTTGGTTTTAGGCCTGACAAACTTTCTATGCTGGTTGTGTATTCAGAGGCTGTGGTTCAGAATCATGTTAAGAGTCACTGCACAAACAATGCAACGTTTGACTGTAGCCCTTAGCCAGAGTCTCAGACAGATGCTTATTTCCAGAATTTGGCCTTCAGGCCAATTTAATTTGGTCTAGTTGCTTTTCCAAGATCGTCACCCATCATCTGTGCAACTCTGTGATACAATTGCAATAGATGGCAATATCCAAGATTAAATGTCAATCTTTCATTTCTCCATTTCAAAAATATTTTATTACCGTTTTATCCACTGTCATTTTGGCAGCAGAACCAAAATCCACCAACTTGATGTGCCCTGTTCTGTCAATGAGGATATTCTCTGGCTTAACATCTCTGTAAGACATAAAAGAGGGTAAAGGAGGAATCAATAAAACTCTCTTTCGGAAATTAAAATTGCTTGCCCCATCACGCTGCTGCTGAAACCATTACCAGGGTAAGAAATCAAATCGGATGCTTCCTAATCTTCAGAACAATTTCAGGCTACATTTTATCAGGAGCAAGCTGGGCTCATGCAATTGTAACCACATTGAAAGCTTAGCAATAGGTGTACACTCAGTCAGAAGTATTTATACTCTCCCCAAAACTGTTCAACTCCACTCAAAAGTTTTCATGCCTAAGCCGGGACTAGAATTCACAGTCTCCTGGTGATTGGCATAAAGTCACCCAGCCACTTTAGTGCCTAGGGAGAGACTATAATTCAGTCTCCTACTTTATAGCCTGGTGCCTTAACCATTAGTCCACACTGCCTCTCTTATGTTTGGTTAAGTATACAGAACTGACAAACTCACCGATGGACATAACCCATTTGATGGACGCTGTGAATGGCCAAAACTAATTCTGCTAGATAAAACTGTAGGGTGCTTTCCTCCAGTTGATCCACGTATCTGTTTAAGAATGAGAGTAGATCTCCTCCGGGCTCATAATCCATAACCTTGACATCATACGGAAGTAATCAGGCCCACACACAGAGGGAAATAAAATTTGTGAAATAGTAGGTGTTAAAGACGATGCGGTCTCTTGAAAATTAAAAAGCAGTTTCTGCACTGGATTACCTACTCATGTTTGCATGCAGTTAAAGGTCAGTAAGGAAGCGTGGGCTAATCACCGTCAGAGAGGAGTTCTCGTTTTTAACATGAAGGATAAAAATTCCTTTTTTTTGTGTGTAAATTTCCACACTCTCAATAAATCACAAAACCAAAGTTTTATTCTGCCTGAAATTTCCAGGAATTTCCCCCCCCCCCGAACCAGGTAATTTAATCTATTGTTATCCTGCCAGGGGAATTGAATTCCATAATGAGAATTTCTATTTACTCTTAACTTTTCTCCTCCCTGTCTGCTTAAGGTTGCAACCTCCATCAGAAAGGGATGAATATATACACAAATACACCATTTTTATGCCTTTCAGTCAGTCCTGACTCTTAGTGACTGCCTGGACAAGTCCCTGCAGTTTCCTTGGCAACATATTCCTCCTACGCTGAGAGAGAGAGGGACTGGCCCAAAGTCACCCAGCTGGCTTTGCGCTTAAGGCAGGACTAGAACTCACAGTCTCCTGGGTTCCTTAACCACTACATCACCCTTCCTTAAGTAAGGAGGTAAGTGGGTAGGTAGATGGACGATGTTGATACATATACGCCTCTATTTTTCCTTCTAACACACTTAAAAAAGTTTTCTCCATTCATTACAGGCAGTCCTCGACTTACAACAGTTCATTTAGTGGCCGTTCAAAGTTACGACAGCCCTGAAAACAACGACTTAGGACCGTTGTTCACACGTACAACTGTTGCAGCCTCCCCCATGATCAAAATTCGGACGCTTGTCAACTGACTCGTATTTATGACGGCCGGTGTCCCAGGGTCAGGTGATCCCCTTTTGCGACCTTCCGACAAGCAGTCAGTGGGAAACCCAGATTCACTTAACAACCGTGTTACCAATTTAACAACTGCGGTGACACACTTAACCGCCCTGGCAAGAAAGGCCGTAAAAATGGGACAAAATTCACTTCACAACGGTCTCACTTAGCAGCAGAAATGACGGGCTCAATTGTGTCGTAAGTCGAGGACCACCAGGACTTGCAAAGTGATGTTTAACTCAATGCAGTTGTGATGTCATCATTAATATGCACAAGGCCCTTCATTGGGCATGGGAGAAACGCTGCATTACCAACACAGGCCTGAAAGATTTCAAATAGCCCCCCTTTTTAAAAAGCTGGCAGGGAAAAAGATTTAAATATGGACACAACTGAAAAATTGTAAGCTCAGTTGGACACCTGATTCCCCTCTCAAACTGCTCTGAAGCCAGCATAGCACAACTCAGCTCTAAACAGCCAACTACGTGCCTAAAACCCGACAAAGCCACAATGAGTTTTTGCAAACGCAAAGCTTACCAAGTAAAGATTCTTTTTATCTTGGAAGGCATAGTGAAGACGTGGGATCCAAGGGCTGGCATTCTGGGATAGTATATTTCTCTCTTCCTCAAAGAAGACCTAAAAATATATATATATATATTTTTAGAACATTAAATTCATGAAGGGAGGGGAGGAAAACATGGATCTAACTTTAGATGTTGGAGTTGCATCGGAAACGGTCGTGCAGATCACAAGCCAGAGATATTTTTTAGGCCTAATTGTTTCATTTAAGGAGCTCTCCATTTTCCAACTTATTAAAAAAGACAAGTTTCTAGCCCCTGTGAATGCAAGATGCAAACATTTGAGAGTTTGCTACTAACATGGCCAAATATACTCCTTGGTCCTAACACAGGAAATGTCACACCACAGATTTTGTCCCTTTCGGAAACGTTTGGAACATCAAGACACACGTACAAACAGGGCGAGATTTTTGCACTGCAATGACAAAATGCAACTTTTGCCAGAGTGTCCCAGTTGATCCTCCCTCGATCCTCCCTTCTGTGCTAGGGAGGATTTTTATATCATTTTATATCAAGCCTGTGTATATTTCTGACAGGTCGCTAAGGGAGACGCCAAGGACTGGATTTGCACATTTCCCGCCATTGCTGTTAAACCTCTGCGGTTAGAAAACTCTCCCACCTAACAGGGCCGTACCTGCTCTTTTCCCATCAGTGTCTCCTTGCTCATCACCTTCATGGCATAAATGTCACCGGTTGCCTTTTCTTTCACCAGCTGGACTTCTGCAAAATGACCGCATCCTAGCAAATTCCGGATTTCAAAATCTTTCAAGCTGGGTTGAAGTTCCCGGAACTCGGCTATTGAATCTGAATCTGCAGAAGATCAGGAAGGCAGGGGAAGGAGGGGGTGGGGGGGTTTGAGAGAAAGGAACAAGCCATCAGATTAGCCTTTCTCAACTTCAGCAGCTTTTAAGATATGTGGACTTGAGTTCCCAGATTTCCCCGGCCAGTAGAGGCCGGGAAAGACTGCATTAGGTTGAATTTTACCAAATCAATCCTGTTTCATCCATAACACTGCTTTGATATCCTCTGTGTACAAATCTCTAGGGTATTGTGGGAATTGAATCATAAAGTTCCTATGTTTGAGACACACCGAGACACACCGTGGGAAAACCTTTCTCCACGGAACCGGTCCCTGGTGCCCAAAAGGTTGGGGGCTGCTGATCTATAGTAGCTTCTCTTTTGGATCTCCAGTAGTAGATCCCTTGGCAATAGACACAATCCTTGTTACTTCCACTCTTTAAACCAGGGGTCCCCAATCCCCGGGCCGTGGACCAGCACCGGGCCATGGCATGCCGCAAAACCGGGCCGCGCAAACAAGCCAATTTCCATCCGTGGGATGCAGGCAGCACGCGAAACCTCGTCCCCCTCCGGTCCGCGAGAAAACCTCTCTCCACGGAACCGGTCCCTGGTGCCCAAAAGGTTGGGGGCCACAGTACCAGGCCAAACCAGACATCAATAGATGGCTATTAGGCTGATGTTTCTCTCTTGTCAAGCTCCAAATTCTCCCGGAAAAATGGTTTGGAGGCTCTCAGAGGAAATGAACCAGACCTACGCTTTTTTAAAAAATTGCCCGCGTGCTTGATTTTCATTAGCAGAGGACTGCTGCATTCCTCGTACAGCACCATAAGGGAGTCCAGAATGCCTTCTCTTGAGAAGGGAGACATCTGCTGTTGTGTCAGAGACGAGAATTTCCCCTGAAAACAAAGGCAACAAGAACAGAAGAGTCATATTTATACACAATTAGTAAACTGTCCTATTTTAGAAACATGTCCCACACCGGGTTATTGGAGGCTGGTATAAAATGGCCGATTTCTTCCCTTTTTACAGGAAGGGTTTGGGAGCTACAGGTGGGAGGGGGAGGCGAGAGGGAAGGGGGCAAGGGATGAAATTCCGTATTATCGCGATGCCAAATCTGCCAGTTCCATCTATGCATCCGACGTCAAGGGCAGACTTTGTGCTGCGTATGTCATTCTGCGTGTTGTCACCTTGACGCCTTCTCAGCTGTGTTGCTGCTGCTGGACTACAACTCCCATCCTCCTTCCCATGAGGCTGGAGGAAACTGGAGCGCAACCTCTGGAGGAGTTAGCTTCTCTAACTGCTCCCATTACACCGGTGTTTTCCCAACCTTGGCAACTTTAAGATACGTGGACGACAACTCCCATGACTGGCTGGGGAATTCTGGGAGTCGACGTCCACCTATCTTCAAGTTGCCAAGGTTGGGAAAACACTGCATCACATCAAATTAACCTCTGTTTTTAGAGCAACGATTTGGGGGGGGGGGGAACACTGTCCTATAAGCAAGAGAATCAAATGAAGAATAAGCAGCCTCACTGCCTCCTGTACAATTTGTAGTAAACAAGCTAAAACCACCTTTTGCTCTTTCGTAGTAGACTTAATTGGAAACCAAACAGGTGTCTTTAAAAGAAAGTTTTTACGGCCCCAGAGGGCTAGGTCAGAGCCAATAGGTTAAAACAATAAGGAATTCTGTTCAAGCTAGAGGTCAGAAAGACGTTCCTGACACGTCAGCCAATGGAACAGCCTGCCACACGAAGCGGTGAGTTGGGCTCCAACAGGGCAGATTAAATAGGAAACAAATTAACAGGCAAAGTTACCTGAAGGAGCAGGTTAAGTCGAGAAGCCCGGCTGGCAATAGATTCCATCGCGCCCGGTTCTGCTGGATGGGGCGTTGCATATTTAAATTTCAGCATCTTTATCCACAAAGAACACCCCCACTAAGATGGAATCTGTAGTACGTAATCTCTGTTGGAAAGATTAACAACAACAAAAAAGGAAGATGTAAGATCTTTGGCTCTTTTAATTCTGGAAACCTTATTATGTTCCGCTATTAAATCATTTTAAAAGCAGTTTGGCCTAGTAGTTAAGGCAGCAAGCTGGAGACTAGGAGACGGCGAGTTCCGCCTTAGGCATGAAAATGGTTAAGTGACTTTGAGCCAGTCATTCTCAGGCATCCCACGGGCTGGTTGTTGTGGAGAAAATCGGTGGAGGAAGAACTATTGTACGTGTTAAAAAAAAAAAAACTATTGTATGGAGGTTAAAAAAAAAACCCCTAAAAATCGACTCAGCCAGCGTACGCCGAAAATAAAGATTTCATAAACGATATCGTTTGATTAATACGCGACAACTCCGAGGAATCTTATTATTGAATATATCAGTTTATAATCACTCCTCTCAGGCCCATAAGACAGCCAGCAATCCAACTGCCAAACAGCACAACCGTTTAAAGGGCCCCGAGGAAAAATGACAGCTAAAATAATTTTCCACCAGCTCCAAAAAGCCTGGCTGTGAAGGAGACATCCCTCGGTTCTTCAGGATGGGAAAGTCAGGCTTGAACGCGATTCTTGCTTCCACGGTTTGACGATCAGAAGAGGACATAAAAGTTATTAAACCCTGACTTTAAACCACAAATAGGTTTCCTGGCCCCATTCCTTTTTCCCTCTGGTCTGATGGGGCAGCCATTAGCCAGATGTCAGAGGGGGGAAAAATGATCATTTTGAGGCAGATGTTAGCAACACTGGAACAGGCAATTGTGATGAGAATCCACGGGGGGGATTAACCTTCCCAGTTTTCCCCCTGCTGGGATGAAGAGGCTGCCTTTCTTTGCCCAAGGAAGATGGGGAAATTTGGGGTCTCCTGCCCCATCCTTGAACGCATCATCCGAGTCTCACAACTATCAGGTCCACAAAGGGAAAATTATAAAAATTACAAAAGATACAGGCAGCCCTTGACTTTCTGTTATTAAGCTAAAGTGAGTTTTGCCCGCGTTTTACCGCTTTTGCCACAGTTAAGTGAGTCTGCAGTTGTTAAGTGAACTGCGCGGATATTAAGCGAATCTTTCTCCCGCCCCCCCATGGGCTTTGCTTGTCAAAAGCCGATTGGGAAGGTTGCAAACGGAGATCACAAAACCCAGGGGGGCAGCACAACGGTCATAAATACACGCCAAGGGCCCAATTCTGATCACATGACCATGGGGACACTGCAGCAGTTGTGTGAAAAAGTGGCCATATTTTTTTCAATATTGTTATAATTACAAACAGTCACTAAACAAATGGTTGTAAGTCAAGGACTACCCATAAGGGAGGGAATATATGACCAAACAAAGCAAGGAGCTGCCTTATTTGACAATATTTATGACTCATTAAAAACCCAGCCTATTCTGGGCAAGATACAAGAGCAAAACGAACAGTAACAAGTGAAATGATCCAAAACACACACATCATAGGTGTGCATAAAAGTAAATGAATAGAATAGAATAGAATAGAATAGAATAGAATAGAATAGAATAGAATAGAATAGAATAGAATAGAATAGAATAGAATAGAATAGAATAGGAAATAGAATATAGAATAGGAAAATAGAATATAGAATAAAGAATATACAGAATATAGAATATAGAATATAAAATATAAAACAGAAAAGAGAATAGAACAGAACAGAATAGAAATAGAGATATAGAAATAGAATAGAATATAGAGTAGAATATAGAGTAAATATAGAGTAAAATAGAGTAAAAATATAGAAATATATTTTCTATATTATATTATATAGAGTAAAAATATAGAAATAGGAATAGAACAGAATAGAAAAATATAGAAATACGAATAGAACAGAACAGAAAAATATAGAAATAGGTACAGAATAACTTTGTTACTTTAAATGTATGCTAAGCAGCATACATTAAAATGAGATTTTGTTGCATACAGCTCTCGAAGGGTAACCACCTCCAATATGCACTGCATAAACATGTCAAAAATATTATATATATAATATGTATAAATATATATAAAGGGATAAATACATATAGTAGAATTAAGACAAAAAGAAGCGCCAGCCCAGCCAAACCAAGCCAGCCAGTCCTTGGGGGGCTCCTGAACGCCCACGCCTGAAAACTCGGGTTCGGCGTTCTGCATTCTATTGCATTACACGTAACTATTCCATTAAGGACAGCGCAACGAGCACCTCTGAGCATGTGCAGAAAACCCCTTCGGCTGGCCACCCCCGCCACCCCCCACGCTTCCCTCAACTACTGAGGCTTACTCGCTCCCGGCTTCCGGCGCCCTCCCGGGAAGCGCCGACCCGGAGCTCCGCCGTCGCCAGCTCCCCTCAGGCGTCCCGCGGCGCGGCTCCCGCCATCGGCGTTTGAACGGAGCCCGCCCGGAAGCCCCGCCCCGCCTTCGCCCCGCCCTCCAGGCCGCTCTGACCCGCCGATTCGCGTCATCGGCGCTCTCCGCCAATCCCCGCCGGAGATGACGTCACCCGCAGTTCCGCGTGCGTGCTGGCTCGCGTCCTGCTGACGCGTCCCCTGCCCGCTAGGGAGGCCCCGGGGGGGCGTGGTCAAGCGGACACCCAACGGTCGCAACGATTCTCGGAGGGGCGGGGCGGCTGAGGTCACGTGCCCCGCGAGAGCTCCGTGATGCAGGCTCGAGGGCTGCGTTCGCACGACGCGTGTTGCGTGTTCAGCGGCAGTAAATCATCATCATCATCATAATAAAAATTATTAACCAGTTTTGGTCAATGTAGGATGCAAGGTAATATACAAAGCTAGAAAAGGGGCTAATTATATAATATATATATATATATTGGACTTGAAGCATTTATGGCAACGCAAAGACTCCAAGCTAATGGTGCATTTAACTCCTCCCCCCCCCAGCTCTGCCTGCTCTTCTCCTACAGCTGGGCTGTCACCTCTGTTGTTTCACATGCTTTGTGATGTCACAACAGCTGGGCAGCTACCTGGCCTGGCCAGTGTCCCTGGGCAGCAGAAGAGCATGGGAAGGTAAAGAGGCTAGCCCCTTGTCTTTCAGTCTCGCAGAATCATGTCCAACCTTCAACACAAAGAGTGCCCCAACGCCGAAGGCATGGTCCCGGTGACCATGATGACGTCGGACATCGACTGGCTGCATTGCCGCGCCGGCCTCTGCAAAGTCAGCCTGTTCGACGACAAAGTCCCGACTGACAAGCAGCGGAAGCTGGTCTGTTTTGTCGACGTCTCCAGCCTGAGCGCCAAGAATCAAGACCAGGATGCTCTGTCCACTTCCAGTGAGTTCAACGGCACGGAGGCCCTGGAAGGAATCGATCTGGGGGAGAGGGAGATCGTGGTCATCAGAGACGAGAAGAAGGGCTTATCCAACACCGAAGGGGCTGTGTGTTTCTTCAAGCAAAGCTCCTGCGAGAAAGGGAACGTGAGCGGTTGGCTCAACAGGGACCTTGAGAAGTACGCCATTGGATTCCAGCATGCTCTCAGCCCTTCGAAAGGACCCAAGAAAAACCTGCCTTGCGTGGCGGCAGCAGAGAGGACGGTTCAGAACGAACCGGCTCCTTTCGGCTGTTCTGGTGCATAAGACTCGGGAGTCGTTCTGTCCGTGAGAAGCTGCATCCTTGGACCTTCAAATGACATGCAAAGAGATCAAAGATCATCAATAAATTCTTTTTGTAAATGAATGCTGCAGTGAGGCTGTCATTATTATAATCTGAGGTTGGGTAACAGCCAGGAACTGATCTGCATGGTGATTATCACCCACCAAAAAAATGTCTAGATTGTGACCCGGTAGTCCCACAACCTTACTGCCTCAGAGACCCGATTTCTTGTGTTTTATTCTGAATCACAGCTTTTTGGCTGTGTGTGTGGCTTGGCTCCCCTCCTCCCCTCAAGTTGCTGCACTCATTTCTATCTTTGGAAGACTTGGCAATGGCCTCCTACGCCTTATTTTATTTTCCTCCCCAAATTAGTAATGATGTGCAGTTGGCTTTGTCATACTTGGCCCTGAAATGATCATCTTCTTTTTTTTTTAATGGTTTCTGCAAAAATAAATTCTTGGTCTGTGTCTCTTGTTTCATCCATTGTTCGTCTACTGATATTTGTTTAGACTCTCTTACAAGGATGTATATTTGGAGGATTTTTGAAAAGTAATCAAAGCCTGGCATCAATGGAAACAATGAGAGAAACATGTAATCACAAAAGTGGCATTCTATTTGGTCCGTGTTAAATCGTTGCCTGCTTGGCATGGACTAAAGCGCAGAGTGCCACCGAGTGATTAATTTGGTTTTGGCTTAGTTTATGGTTTTGTTTATGAAACCACAATTGCCTGGCATCACAGATGGTAGTAAACTATAAGCTATGATTTACAAGCCATCAAGGCTTTCCCGATGATGCCTTCCCAGCTCCATTGAACTTCAACTCCCAGAATTCTCAGTGACAGGACTGGAAGGCACCAAATGACACCTTCTGAGGTTGGCTCCTTCAACAGGTTTTACAACAGGGGTCTTCAGACTTGGCCCTTTGATGACTTGTGGACTTCAACTCCCAGAATTACTCAGCCAGCGTGCCTGGCTGAGGAATTCTGGGAGTTGAAGTCCACAAGTCATCAAAGGGCCAAGTTTGAAGACCCCTGGTGTACAGCATCCTTTTTAGACTCCAGGTAGTCCTTCATTTAACAGCCACTTATCTGAAACGATATAGGGTCTCCTGCTTGAGCAGGAGGTTGGACTAGAAGACCTCCAAGGTCCCTTCCAGCCCTAGGATTCTATGACTATCATGATATAGGGTTACAAAAGTTGTGTGCATTGTTGCTATCCAGCCCAACACTGCCCCCTGCTGGCGATCAATGGTAGGAAAAAGCATTGCAAATCAGATCTATCGTGGAATCTAAAATCCGGACATAACTGCATGCTTTGAAGCATTAAATTAAACGAAGCAGGATTTACCCAACTCCATAACATATTGAACCCCAGAATTAACGCTTGGCAGTGCAAAACCAAGTCACGAGTCAAGTCCACCCCGTTGTGGCATTATTCCCTGCAAACAGAAAAGCAGCACAAGATAAAAAGAGAACTGGAAGTTATCTTTTTGTTATGCTAAGCAAGAAGTAAGACCCAGCGGACTTTGGTTAGCTTAGAGCTCAGAGTGTTGTATGAATCGCCTTGTGTGAAAAGTCCGGCCACTGTGAACACAAGCAAATCAGAACAATGTCAACACCAAAACCTAATAATAATAAAAAGCCAACATGAAGCAGGTTGAAATAAACGTTTTATTTTAAAATTTAAAAAGCCTTAAGGCATGTCCCAAATTTTGGACACATTCGGTAAGTTAGCCCATTTGAGGGGTTCAAAAATGGTTACCCTACGATGCATTGTTTTGCCCAGCCAAAGGTTACCGGAATCAGAGTTTTAGTAGCATATTGGTAAAAATAAAAGGAATAATACCTTACCTTTTTTCAACCTCGGCAACTTTTAAGAGGCGTGGACTTCAATTCCCAGAACTTTTTTTTTTTTTGGGTCCATGTTGAAAGTCGTGGTTCAAACCTGAGTCGCTATAGCAACTTGACAATGAGATGAGACACGTTCGGTAAACCTTCCCAGCATTATATCCTGAAAAATAAAATCCGATCACAATACGAAGTGACTAAGAGCTGAGCTGAAATGAAACGTGGTGGATGTTGCTACCTGCCAATTAGAAGGCACGGAGAGGAAAAGTAATCACTGGTAGGCATGCTCTTAAGGCCAACGCACCATGTTCTTGCACGGATCGGCTCTTTATATAACAGCGACCACATTGTTTTAACGAGAATGGTGTGTGAGCAATAAAACATGCCATGTGGGAAGTATTAGTAACTCTGGAACAAACTTTCCCAGGATAGATGCCTTCCCTTCCCCCGGACGTGATTAGTCTGGAATGGTTATGAACACTAAAAGGAGAAGATCTCCACGGTCCTTTCCAACTGTATTGTTCTATGTTCTAAGTATTTCAGACTTCAATTCCGATGCTCCTTAGCGGCAAAGTCAACCCTGAAGGATTCTGACTTTGTACAGGTAATCCTCCACTTAACAACAGTCCATTTTAATGACCGCTCGACGTTACAAGGGCACTGAAAAAAGTGACTTATGACCATTTTGCACACTTAACAACCGTTGCAGCATGCCCCAGGGTCACGTGATTTACGTTCGGATGCTTGACAGCTGGTTCATATTTATGACGGTCGCAGTGTCCCGGGGTCACCTGATCCCCTTTTGTGACCTGACGAGCAAAGTCAGTGGGGAAGCCAAGTTCACTTAAGAACTCCAGTGATTCGCTCAACAAATGGGGCGAGAAAAGTCGTAAAATGGGGGCAAAACTCACTGAACAAATTTATCACTTAGCAACAGAAATTCTATCTGTACAGAACGCTCAGGAGGCCACCCTGCCCACCCACTGAAGGCTAAACTTCCAGGTAAACTTCTGGTAAACTTCAACCCACAAGGCAGGTGGTGGTAGATGGTACTCCAGTGACACCAAGATTATCCACCTAATTCCTAGAGTGGTCCACTTCTCTTCACCCGCCACTGATAGGACCTTTTTAAGGCAGCCTGGCTCCCAACGACAAGAAGCCCTGTGATTCCCAACATCCTCAGCTCATCGTTTTGTACCTCTGGCTCTTTCTTGCTCTAGGATTCCCCAGTAGTATCCAATCAAGCACTAATCAGGCCCTACAAAAACAAAATACACGAAAGGAAGACCTCTTCCAAGGTAACAACAGTTCCTAGTGACTACCTGAAGTCACCCATTCAAGTTTTCTTGACCACAACATGTGTCAGGCCTCCAAGGCAGACCAGACTAAGAAGCCAAGGCCATGTAGGTTAGGACTACTTTTCTTGTGACAGCCATGCTAACCCTGCTAATTTTCCTCTCCCTCCTTTTTTTCTTCAGGGAGGGTCATGTTGGAGGTGATTTCTCAAGCTACCTTCTTGGCCCGGACTCAAGCCCCACTTATCTGCCTGTTGACTCAGTGGTAGCTCTTTCTCCTGTCCTCAGAGGCCATTCCCTCTCACCACTGACTTCGTAGGAGCTCTCCCTAGCCTGTCCTCCCTCTGACTTGGTAGCAACTTGTCCTCCAAGGCCATTCCTTCTTCCATCTACAATACAGAAGTCTTCTTTTGGATTTTTTGGATTTTGATTTTGTATTTTTGTATTTTCCAGTCTAACCTGCAGTCCTAGATTTTCCTGATGGCTTACCATGTCTGACTTCCTTCAGCTGTTCACGATCGGCTCCAAGAAACTGGATTCAGAGAGCTCAACCATCCAGACAGGCTAGATCACAGAAGAGGGTTCAGCGGACTGTATATCCCAAATTTATTTCCTACGCATCCTCCCTTAAAAAAAGCATTCCCGTATGGATTTGGACCTGAGCAATCTTTTGCTCCGCTTCTTCCAAGCACAATGAAGCAAACGGACCGATAGTGCATGAGAGATATCAAAGCAACCCCCTCCATTTTTTTTTCTGCCAATGGCAATCAATAATTAAATTCTGGGGACAATGACAAATTGTTTGGGACTGAAGATTAACGGGAGGTTGTGCAGTAAACAAAACATTCACGTCCCCAGAGCGAGCGTGTGAGGGGAGCTGCGGATAGGCTGAGGCGCTGATGTGACCCAGTGCGGGGGCACGATGGCACGATGATGGAGTCACACACACGTTTAGCCATCGTCGTATGAATTGTGGGCCCCTTCTCCTGCAGCTCAGCCTGAAGAATCTAGGGCACAGCTTTGTTTGGGGTGGATTAAAGCCCTCGATCTATAATCCCTTTGTGTGCTAGACTCTGGAAAGAGATTTGGAGATACATTGCTCAGGTGGGATCTAGGTAATCAGACCAGAAGATTACAATAAAATCTTCCAGAATGGGACACACTCTATTTTTCTTTCTTTTCTTTCTTCTGGAACAGAAGCACTAGTGATTGTACAGTGATCTGGCATCACTCCGTGCTTCTCTTTTGTACTTCCATCACAACATCACGCACACTATGACACGCTTTCATCCTTTGGATCCTGGTGGGCGTGCCTGCAAATTGTGTTAAACTTTGGGTTTGCTCAGCCGTACTCCATTGAATAATTCATGATAGTTATGTCTGGATTACATTTCCAAAAAAAAAAAAAGCATATCATGAATTGGTCTCAGCTTAGTGCCCCACCAGTATTCCGTCACCGTGATCGTAAAACCCAGTTTATGGCTTGGAACATTGTGGAACCTAGCCAATTGTAGCTTATTCAGTTCTGCCGCATTTACAGAATTATGGCTTCCTGCAGCATATGAAACCAAGTTCTTCTTAGCCTGGAGACCTCTAGTGCTGGAAAATTACCAGTGGTCTTCATGTTAAGAAATTATGGGTGTTGTAGTCCAGTACAACATAACCCGCAAGCTAAGGAAAGACTACATCAGTAAGTTTTTTTGATATTATGAGGTGTTTTTTTTTAGTATTCTAACGGCTGTCTTCACACAACATGTTAAGGCCTAACTTATTTTATTTCATCAAGGTTTGTTGAATAAACCACTAATAGCTAGCTCAACAAAACTGACTGACAAGGGGCCTGTTTACCAGGCTTCAATCACTTCCCTGGCTATTTTTGTCCCTGCTCGTCCAACAATCTTAATAGCTGCAAAATTGAATGTTTGTCCTTTTTCATTGCTGTGTGAGGCTACTGATGAGTTTGGGTCTCCTCATCTGACCGCTTGCTATTATGATAGATCTATTATGATGGTCCACTCCAGACACCCGATTTGTAAAGCGCACCTGGGGATTTGCCCTGACAACTTACAGACTGTTCTGTCTTTCGTGCATCTCAGGAATATGGAAAAAGCCTAAAACACATCCAGATGACGAGGCTCATTCATTCTCTAAAAATAATATCTGATGAAAGACAAGGATTTATATTTCTCTGTCTTGGGAACCTTATCAACAACTACTCAAAATCTGGAGAGAAAAAATCTCAAAATGAAGACTGTTCATTCATTGCACTGTACTTGTGTGTGGGTTTAGCTTAGCATGTGGTGCAAATGCAAACAATTGGGCTTTATATAACAAAACTACTTCTACACAACATTGCTTTCAACAATAAACTCACTGGCCTGGTTCATACATTTTACTGAGCTATAATGAGGCTCTTTGATGTAGCATGTTCTATTAACCTAACCAGTAGGAACTTGGTGTACAATAATGTCTGAATTTACCTCCAGCCTTAAATTTGGGGATACTTTTTCATGCCTGAAGGATGAAAAACAACAAGCATTAAATAACGAGGTGCATTCACCGAGTAGGCTGCATTAGCCAACAGGCTAATCCTGGTTGAGTTTAATCTCAACTGTTATTTATCAATTTAGGGAAGTAATGTGTCTTGGGGAGCTCCCAGCTCTGAGGTTGGCTTTTGGTTCAATAATAAAATCAGAAAACAAGTCAATACACTAACTGGGTTAAACATGTTGGTTAAACATCTAAGACGGTGTTTCTCAACCTTGACAACTTTCAGATGCGTGGACTTCGACTCCCAGATTTCTCCCAGGCTGGCTGGGGAATTCTGGGAATTGAAGTCTACACATCTTAAAGCATGCTGGTTGGGGGGATTCTGGGAGTCGAAGTCTTCAAATTGTCCCGGTGGAGAAATGCCGGCCTAGGTAGGACATCATTGCCCTTCCCTGGCCTTTCCCACCGTGGGCCCTGCTTTCCTCTCGCCCCAAAGAACAGCCGGCACCGGGTTGAGCCCTCCTCACCCAACAGACCAGCGCGGATGTTCTGGGGCCAACCGGGACGGGCGGGGGTTAAGCCTGGGGAGGGGCGGCGCAACACCTGTGGGCGTGACCGTGGAGACACCCGTCTCGACCAATCAGAGCCGTCGGCCGAACAGGTGTTCTCTGGCGTCACGGGCTGGGGAGGGGGGTGGTGGAGGAGCCGGCCGCCCCTCCGCCGCCGCCGCCGCCGCCGCCGCCGGTGGCTTCGCGAGCTTCCCTCGTCCGCGCGATGTTTGGCCGGCGCTCCGGCGGCGATGGGGCTCGGCGCGCGGGGCTGCCAAGCGGGGCCGCCGGCAGCAGCAGCAGCAGCAGCAGCAACAGATCCACCCCCGGCCCCCGCAGCAGCAGCAGCAACGGCCCGCTCCCCTCCAGCCCCGGCCGGGCGCCCGGCTCGCCTTGAGAGCGCCGGGCTGCGGAGGCGGCGGCGGCGGCCCCAGCGGGCGTAGGCGGCCGCTGCCCTTGCGCGCCTGCCCGGAGGCGGCGGCGGCGGAGGACCAGGAGCCGGGAGGAGAGGCGAGCGGCCCGAGGGCGGCCCGCTGCGGGCTCCGGGCTCCCTCCTCCCTCTCCTCGGCCGCCGCTGCCGCGCCTGGCGTGGCCCGGAGCCCGGCCATGTCCGCCTTCTGCTTGGCGGGGCCCCTTTCAGCACCTTCCGAGCTGGACAGCGCCTGCCGCATGGAGCGCCCGGGAAGCGCCGCGCCGGCCTCGCAGCCCCCGACGACGGCAGGGCAAGAGACGGGCGGGCCGGCTGCGCACCCCGCCGGGCCGGCTGCTCTTCTTCCGGCGGCGGCGGCGGCGGCCTCCCCGTCCGTGGGCGGCGAGCTGGAGCTGGCGCTGGAGGAGGAGCTGGCCCTGCTGGCCTCGGCCGGGGAAGGGCCCGGGGAGGCCGAGGCGCAGGGCCCGGCGTCGCCGCCGCCAGCCGAGCCGGAGCTGCTGTCGCTGATGAGGCAGAAGGAGAAGGACCTGGTGCTGGCCGCCCGGCTGGGCAAAGCCTTGCTGGAGCGCAACCAGGACCTGAGCCGCCAGTACGAGCGCATGTACAAGGAGCTGACCGAGAAGCTGGAGGTGAGGCCGGCGAGGCGAGGCTGGCAGGCCGGGGCGGTGACTCAGGACTCGGCCGCTGGGGAGGACTGGCCGGCCTTCCCCTCTTGAGAAGCCCGAGGGAAGGGGCCGGAGGGGCTCCCCCTCTGACCATGTGCAGAGAGCATCTCTCCAGGGTCGAGAGGGCGCCCCTGCCCCGAGCGAGACTCCATCCCCCACGCACGCCCGTGTTTCGTTCCGCTCGTCTACAGCAGCCCTTCCCGCGGGAGCTCCCAGCATTCGTAGCCATGTTTCACAGGGAGCGGGTGAGGAGGGGGTCATGGGACATGATATCCAGAGCATCAGGCTGGGGAAAGCTGCGGAGGATGGACACACCTTGGAAAGCCTTGATTTAGGGGGGAAAAAGGCTGGGCGTGGAGAGGGTGGGATTCCGCTTCCGTCTAAGCAGAGCTTTAGAAACAAGCCGGGAGGTTTGGGGGCCGGCAAACCAGGATTGATTGAATGTCACGTGCAGGAAAGCCAGAGGAAGAAGGAAATACATTGGGGAGTAGTCCTAGGCCCATGGGGGGGGGTGTGCTCCAGTTCTTCTCAGTTGTGCGGAGAGCACAATTCCTCCAGGCCAAAGCTGGTTGGGAATTATCGGAGTTGCAACTGTTTCATCTGGGGTGGGGTGGGAAATGCCAGACTATTTAAGGTGACGGCGGTTACATAAATAGGCCCACATCTCCCCTTTAAGCCTGTATTTGTCCAACTGTTACTCAGGGGTAAACCGGATCCACTTTCCTGGATTTGCAGAGGGTACTAAACGAGGCGAAAACAAGATTGGGTGATTTCTGTGAACCAGGCCTTTTTGGTAAACCACAAAATGTTGGTTAGCTTGGGGTGGGGCAGGGTTTCCCCGCAGATTAAATGAACGCAGCAGCCCTAGTGTGTCATTAACCTGGGTTCTCAGCCGAGGGAGTTGTGCACACACCTGACACCCGGCCACAAACAAACGCAAACCCCATTTCACCCTTGGGTGAACTTGGTCGTTGAACTGTTGAGCTCGGGTGACCTGTTGGATTCGGTAAAGTAGAAACAGGACTTTTCCCATCGATTGTGGATCAATACTGGCTTCTCTTCCTGGGCATTAAGCATTTTGGGCTTGGCTGGATTTCCTTCTTGGCCTGTTCAGGATATTGGATCCCAGGTCAAAGTCTGAAACTTTGGGGAGCTGGGACTCCCTCCTCCCCATTGAAGTCCTCAGTCCATGTGGGCTCTTCAAACTTGGCCCTTTTATGACTTGTGGACTTCAACTCCCAGAATTCCTCAGCCAGCGTGCACGCTGGCTGAGGAATTCTGGGAGTTGAAGTCCACAAGTCATAAAAGGGCCAAGTTTGAAGAGCCCTGATATAGACTGTCAATGCTGACCAACAACAGCTCTTCCATGTTTCAGGCTGAAGCCTCAACAGCTCTGTTCAAATAGGCTAAAAATTCAAATTTCAACCGTTCTGGAAATAATACAGAAGCAAGACAGATTTCACTGATTACCAGTTGCCTCGAAATATTTTATTTTTAAGACTTATAAAGCTGCCCAACTCAAAACAGTGCAGCTCTAGGTGGGAAGCTGAGCAATTAAAACTGGACTTAGCTGGATTAAGCAAGGGATTCTATTCATAGAATCCACAGCTTAACACTAAGCTTCGGTATGTTGTGTAGTGAGTTAATATTATGTGTGAACCCAGCCCTAATGACATCTAAACCATGATGGGATGGCTTATCGTTGTGACTTAGGCCAGTTTGGGTTGTTGAGATCTGAGTCGAACAAACTTACTACGAGGTGAACCCAGCAAAGTTTTCATAGTTAAGTAGGGCTGTTGTCCATTGGGTACTAGGGATCTGACCACAGCTATTCTGTAACCAGTTTACGGTCTTTGATACTGTACTATTTAGATCTGTTCCTATCTGAGCTGAGCAAACCAGAGCTTACTACAAGATGAACCCAGCAAAGCTTTCGTAGTTTCATGGCTTTCGTAGTTTAATAGGACTCTTCTTTAGCCTACCATCCTTGGTACTAGCAAGTACCAACTAGACATCCAATGAAAAAAATTATTGATTTATTACATTTTTACGCTCCTCCATCTCCCCTGCAAGATGACTTTGGGCAGCTTGCAAGTTATAAAACTGGTAAAAACAATGAAAACACGAACAAATTAAAACCATAGCAATTAAAAATCTGTACTGAAACCAAGAGAGCTACGAGATGGACAGGATGAGGTCTTCTTATTCCCTCAGCAACCCCCACTGGTGAGCCACCCCCTCAGGGCCCCAGGCCAAATAATAAAGTTTTGAAGCGCCAGAGGTTTGGGAGCACGGACGTTGAGCGGAATCTAGGTATCTTATTGGATCACGGCTTAAGGATGAGCCAGCCGTGTGCTGCAGCTGCCAAAAAAGCCAATGCAGTCCTAGGCTGCATCAACAGAGGGATAGTTTCAAGATCACGAGAAGGGCTGATACCACTTTACAATGCCTTGGTAAGGCCACACTTGGAATACAGCATCCAGTTTGGGTCACCATGATACAAAACGGATGCCGACACCCTAGAAAGAGGGCAGAGAAGAGCAGTAAAAACGATGAGAAGTCTGGAAGCTAAACCGTATGCTGGACGATTGAGGGAACTGTGTATGTGTCTAGTTAGTGAAGAGAAGAAGGAGGAGTGATATGATAACTCCACAACTGCCTTGCTTCATAATAGAAATTGGTCAAATAGAGTTGCCCACAACTGCCCATAGCCGTGACTGCATAGGAGTTGGTGGTAAGTAAGCGAAGGTTGCAGAAGACTGCAAACGGGCTGACACAAATAGCTCCCAAATCACAACTATGTGTTGAGCAGCGTTGCCCGCCCTCCATGCTGATTGATCGGACTTCCTTTGCTGTTTGAGGGCCCTCAAGCCAGAACATTAAATTTCACAGATGCATGAATGCAACCGCTATGCAACCGTCTATGAATGACGGACACCTATATTCCCTCAAGTGTACTGCCGGGGAAGTCTACTTGATCCTTAAGAAGAGAATAACAAGAAGAGACCTTGAAGGTCTTCTCTAGTCCAACCCCTTGCTCAAGCAGGAGATTTTATACCATTCTGGACAAATGGCTGGGTCCATTCTTCAAAACTTCCAGTGTTGGGTCAACCACAACTTCTGGAGAGAACCTGTTCCACTGGTTAATTGTTCTCACTGTCAGGAAATTTCTGCTTAGTTCTAGAGTGGTTCTCTCCTTGATTAGTTTCCATCCATGCACATCATAACAATTGTGCTCATGTAGCCTATTACATCCATGTTTGGTTTTGTGCAACGTTTAATCCAAACCAGAGGATTTCAGGGATCCCTGGAGGCTATCCAGTCCAACCCTTTCTTAGCGAAGAAATGCCAAATGGTTCTTCAAAGGTGAACCTCCAGCTTTGCTATCCTTCTTTCTGCCATCGATTGCCAAGCTTCTCTTCAAATTCAGTACTTCCCTCCAGTCTTGTTTTCTATCAGCCTAGCTAGCCTGTTTGTTCTGTTGCAAAAGCTCAAAATGTCCTTTATTCCCAAGACTCCCATCTGTCAATCTGAAGCTGGGTTCTCCTGCTTTCTCCCCCCCCCCCACACACACACACGCACACATTCTACCCGGTTTATATAAAACGGGCTTAATTCCTGCCTGCCTGGAACCCAATTTGGCTGCACTGAAGGCTCCATTCAAACATCCCTTGACCTCCAGCTTTAGGAAAACAGGAAGCCGTTTGAGAAAATAACATTTCGGCATTCAAAAGCAACCGAGCGTTTTTTTGTAAACAGCTCCTCTGCTGATCTCTTTGAAAAGGCAGCCAGTGCACTTTTTTTATGCCCTGGAACAAGCCCTCCAAGCAGATTTGCAATTCAGACTCGAATAACCCAGCAACAGGCTGCCATAAAAATTAAGCCTCTGCCCTTAATTTTTTATTTTTTTTTAAAAAGCAAGCCCATTTTTTAAAAAACAAGGGTTTCCAGTTTATTTGCCCTTAAGGTTAAGAGAGGACTGTCACATTCAAAAAGTCTTATGTATATAGGTATGTGTATGCGTGCATGTATCCCGTCTTTGTTGTTTTCATAAAGAACTCATTAGGGGAAACCTACCTAACTGGTTTATTTTTTATTAGATCTTTTTTTCTGTCTTGCCTTTATCGTTTTGATAAGTAACTCGAGGCAGCAAATATAAATAATATTCCTTCGTCCTCCTATTTTCTCCACCCACAACAATCCTATGGGGTGCTAGGGCTGAGAGACAGAGAGAGAGGGATTGGCCCAAAGTCACCCAGCCAGTTTTTATGCCTAAGGGAGGCTATCTCCTGGCGATTGTTTGGAGTCACACAAAATGCTACCCCTCAAAGCAAACAAACCTGGTATGCCAGTACATCCTATGGAAAAGGAAGGAGACGCATGGAGAAGAGAAATAATGTTTCTGTCTTCTCCAAAATGATCCTCTTTCCTTTGTTCACCTGCGCTGGGCGTTTGGTCCTGGTAACAATTTAGTAAATCTTGAAAAGCCTAGGAGAAGAGGAATAGTTAGGTGTGAAGTCTAACAGAATGACAAAGTTGGAAGGGACCTTGGAGGTCCTCTAGTTCAACCTTTATACTGTTCTGGACAAATGGCTGTCCAGTCCCTTCTTAAAAACCTCCAGTGTCAGAGCACCCACAATGTCTGGAGGCAAGTCGTTCCACTAGTTAATTGTTCTCACCGTCAGGAAATTTCTCCTGAATTCCAGGTTGCTTCTCTCCTTGATTGGTTTCCATCCGTTGCTCTTTTCTGTTCACATCTGTTAAGCGAATCGCTGCAGTTGCTAACTTAGTCACATGGTTGTTAAGTGAATCTGGCTTTCCCATTGGCTTGGCTTGTCAGAAGGTCGCAAAAGGGGATCGACGTGACCCCAGGACGCTGCAACCGTCATAAATATGAGTCAGTTGCCAAGGGTCTGAATTCCGATCACGCAACCGTGGGGATGCTGCTGCAACAGTCTTAAGGGTAAAAACGGTCGTAAGTCGCTTCTTTCCATGCCGTCGTAACTTGAAACGGTCACTAAACGAACGGTTGTAAGTCCAGGACACACACACGCACGGTACAAGAGTGAAGGCTGGCTTCCGTGCCATGTGGCTCACGCCTTCCTTTCCCCTTTCCTGACGCAGCACCTGGAACAAGAGAAACATGAGCTGAGGCGACGCTTCGAGAACAAGGAAGGCGAGTGGGAAGGCCGCGTCTCGGAGCTGGAGAGCGACGTCAAGCAGCTGCAGGACGAGCTGGAGAAGCAGCAGGTCCACCTCCGGGAAGCTGACCGGGAGAAGACGCGGACGGTCCAGGAACTATCTGAACAGAACCAAAGACTCTTGGATCAGCTCAGCAAGGTGAGGGAGGGCCTCCGGCCGCGGGGAGGGGAAAGGAAGGCTGCTGTCGACGTGGCGGGCTCGCTTGCAGGGGTTGAGGTACTGCATCTCTCCCTGAGGCCTTATGACGGGGAGGAGTCTGTATGGCAGTCCTCAACGTACGACCACAATGGCTGTATCCATGTATTAACCCGACCCAATGTCAGGGACAAGCCAGCGAAGAACTCAGAGAATGGGTCTAATAGGTGTCTTTATTGCCGATCGCCTGTATGACAAGAATCTCTCCAGACCAAACTTGGCCCTTTTATGACTTGTGGACTTCAACTCCCAGAATTCCTCAGCCAGGCACGTGAGGAATTCTGGGAGTTGAAGTCCACAAGTCATAAAAGGGCCAAGTTTGAAGACCCCTGCTTCAGACTGTCTGCCTTCTCTTGGGAAACGGCAGATACAGGGAGACTTACCACCACCGTAATGTCGGTTGTTACAAATGGGGCGAGAGTTGTGAAGTGAGTTTTACTCCCTTTTATGCCCTTTTTGCCACCGTTGTGAAGTGAACCACGGCGGTCGTACCCTTCGTAACACGGTTGTTAAGCGGAATCTGGCTTCCCCCGTTGACTTTGCTTGTCAAAAAGTCTCTAGAGGGGAGCCCGGGACATTGCCAGCCTCCTAAACATGAGTCAGTTGCCAAGCGGCTGAATTTTGATCCCGGGACCGTAGGGGATGCAGCGACGGTTGCAAGTGCGAAAAACGGTCACAAGTCAGCTTTTTCAGTTCTGTTGTAACTCCAAACGGTTCTCGGGGGGGTTGTGAGTTGTGGGCTACCTGTAAAAACCAGTCCTATTTATTTAGCAACCATTCAAAGCCACGCTGGAAAAATGTGACTTATGATCAGTCCTCGCACTTATGACTGTGAAGTGCCCACCCTCCCGTCACATGACCATGATTTGGGCACTTGGCCTCCCTCGCATGTTTCCGTGGTCACGTGATCACCCTCTGTCATCTTCCCAGGTAGCTTTTGCACATCAAAGTCAATGAGGAAGCTTGCGGGGAAGGTCACAAGTCATGCTCACACGATAGCTCAATACGCATCCGCAGTCCTTTGCTTAACAGCCATGGGGGAAAAAAATAGATGCGGTCACCCGGTGCCTCCCTTCATATCTGCCCTGATTAACGACGGATTTCCTGGTCCCTATTGTGGTTGTAAGGCAAGGACCGCTTGCAGTTGAGAAAAGAGCACTGGAAATTTGCTCGCTGTTTTGTTATGTATACAGCGGTCTCCTGGGACTCTTTCTTAATGGTTTCTCCCCTGTCCTACGGTAAAAAATCTCCTTATCGGGAGTTGTTGGGTTTTTCTGGTGCCAGCTTCATTGCTTCCAAACCAGCTTGCCTGGTAGAAACGGATCTAAAAATGTTTTCACGGTACCGCTTAGGACTTTTACGCTTCTGTAGCCTTGGCTAATCTCAGAAAACAGCCGGTGCCAGTTTGAACCTGCAGAATTAGCTCAAATGGCCCTGTAGCTCCAAAACTAGCCTTGGAGGGAGTAAATTTGCACTGAAGCCAGCTCTTAAAGCTACTCCATTTTGGTTTTTTTCCCCCCAGTTCCACACAGGTAGTCCTTGACTTACGACTTACGCTTAAAATTGGATGAAACTGGATCTTTTTAGAAAGAAAGGTTGGGGGATATGATGGTTTCTCACTAAAACCCTCAACATTACTTAGCTTCTCTAATCTCCTGCCAGGTTAGCGATGTGCTAGCAGCCCTGATGCTTAGTTATAATCCTGCCGCTGACTAGCACCACATATTGTATGTGCAGCTTCTTGGTTTAATCTGAGGTCCAGATGGACCTGCCAGCTTGTTCCTCTGCTAACAAGCTCGAATTTGAAGGGAGGATCAAACCAGGGAGATTAAATGGTAGCTAATAAAGGCACAAATATCTTGAAGGACAGGAGAGCTGGTAGAACTTCCAGAGGTTGGCATCTCTTAAGCAAGGAGAACTCACTGCAACCGTTTCTGGATTTTCCTAGTTGTGTTTGTCTATATCAGTGTTTCTCAACCTTGGGGGGGTTTAAGACGGGTGGACTTCCCTTTGGCTATGCTGGCTGGGGAATTCTGGGAGTTGAAGTCCACCCATCTTAGTCCCCAAGGTTGATGGAATGAGGTCTATTGTCCAGGCTCAGCAGTTGCCTTAAGTGTAGCTGCCCCCAACCTGGGGCCTGTATTGGGGATTCTAGGAGTTTTATAAGAGCTGTGGTGGCACAGTGGTTAGAATGCAGAATTGCAGGCTAATTCTGCCCATTGCCAGCAGTTCGATCCTGAACAGGCTCAAGGTGGATTCAGCCTTCCATCGTTCCAAGGTGGGTAAAATGAGGACCCAGATTGTTGGAGGCAATAATGTTGACTCTGTAAACTGTTTAGAGAGGACTGTAAAGCACTGTGAAGCGGTATATAAGTCTAAGTGCTATTGTAATCCCAACACTGGTAGGGGACTCTGATAGGGAAAGCTGGTTTAGATGATCCTCACTCACCCAGTGGTGACTACCAGGATATAGTTCTTGACTGCTGAGAGTGGCCCACCTCTTCGCTTTCTTCTGGATCTCCAGATCCTTCAGCAAACATACCTTGGTTCCTGATGGAGCAAGCTGGGATGACCCTAATGGAGAATTCCAACCAGTTCTGGTTCTGTTCACACGAACACTGAGGAGCATCACCACTTACTGGTCTTGGTAGTAAAACAAGTTCTATGCGCACTCAAAAGTCCGTATTTTGGCTGTTTAGCACAGCAGACAGATGGAGGCAATGCTGGGAATGACATGTCTGCTTTCTTGTTGGGTGTTCTTGCCTTGAACTTCGAATCGTGTCTCTCCAGCTGTTTCCCTGGGCTTGCCTTTGTCTTGGGAACTTGCCTTTGCCTACTGCAGAGGTCCCCAACCTTTTGGGCACCAGGGACCGGTTCCAGGGAGAGAGGTCTTTCCATGGACCGGAGAGTGCGTGGTTTTGTGTGCTGCCTGCATCCCGCGGCCCAGTTGCTGGCATGCCGCGGCCCGGTACCGGTCCAGGGACCGGGGGTTGGGGACCCCTGGCCTAGTGGACCAGTCTTGCCTTTGCCTTGAGGACTAGCATTGGCTTCATTTGAGTAGCCTATATGGAACTCATTGGGGTTGAGCTTCTCCTGGCACAGGGAATGGCTGGGCAATACAATTAAGGCTCGGAAGCCTTAATAAAGACTCCTTACACCCTTGGTGTGTGTGCGTGTGTGCGTGTGTGTGTGTGTGCTTGAGTGAGTGAGCTAGCCCATGTATTTACGACAGTTGTAGCTTCCCAGGGATATGCGGTCATCATTTGCGACTTTCCCAGCTCTCTTCTGACAAACGAAATCAATGGAGGAATCCATTGATCCACTTAACAATGGCATTCTTCACGTAACATCCGCAGCGATCCACTTAAAACAACCCTGGCCCAAAACGGGTATTAAATCAGGCGCGGCTCCCTTAACAAGCAGCTTAATTAGTAATTCCGATCCCAATTCTGGCTATAAATCAAGGAGGGCACGTATGCGTCCATTCCCTCTGCCTCCCCTCCCTTCCCCAAGGCTGGCTAGATGACTTGCATCCTGTCTCCCACATTCGGCACATCAGAAGCGCTCAGAAGATCGTGCCCGCGTTGCTCGGCTTGATCTTCACCAGGGGTGATCAATCTCAGACAACGTCAAGACCAGCCGCTGCTCAAAAGCCCTCCGTCACCAGTTGCTAGGCAACTGTATATCATTGTCTCCCGGGCAGCTGCTGTTGCCATGGTAACCCGATGGTGGTTCCTGGTTTTTGAGGGTTTTTTTGGGCTTCCTCCCTCCCCTTTCCACTGTACCATTACGGTGAGCCTGGGGATAATGAGGGAGACACGACAGTGACGTCTGAAATGACTGGGAGTTATCTGGAAAGTCTCTCTCTTTCTATCTTTCTTTCTATCCTGGGTGTCTTTCCTGATAATAAAACGCAGCTGGGCGTATTGGCAGAACTTGGACCATCAAATAGTCTTCAAACGTCACAGACAGGGACCCCCCGTTCCCCAAGATCCAAAGCCCACAGAGAAATAATGACTCTGCAAAGATGCTAAGGGTGTCCCTGTCTCTTGGGTTAATAATATTTGAACGCTATACAGAATACAGATTTTTTTTTCCAAGTTGGAAGAACAACAGAGTTGGAAGGGACCTTGGAGGTCTTCCAGTCCAACCCCCTGCTCAAGCAGGAGACCCTACAGCAGGGGTCTTCCAGCTTGGCCCTTTTATGACTTGTGGACTTCAACTCCCAGAATTTCTCTTTCTCTTTCTTTCTTTCTTTCTTTCTTTCTTTCTTTCTTTCTTTCTTTCTTTCTTTCTTTCTTTCTTTCTTTCTTTCTTTCTTTCTTTTTCTTTCTTTCTTTCTTTTCCTTCCTTCCTTCCTTTCCTTCCTTCCTTCCTTCCTTCCTTCCCTTCCTCTTTCTTTCTCTTTCTTTCTTTCTTTCTTTCTTTCTTTCTTTCTTTCTTTCTTTCTTTCTTTCTTTCTTTTTCCTAGGCTACACTTCCTGGATTTCCTATTGATTTCTCATCCAAATATTAACTACATCCAACCCAATTTAGTTTTTCAACATCAGCCAAGGTTGGTTAGTGCTATTAGCAAACTGCAGGCATGGCTCCATTCAAGGTGAATGAAAATGATGGTGTCTTCTCATATTGCAGGCGTCAGAAGCGGAGCGAAAGCTCTCCACACAGGTTCATGTCCTCCAAGAGGACTTCAGGGAGAAGAGGTCATCCACCAACCAGCACATAGTACGACTTGAGAGCCTTCAAGCAGAGGTGAGTCCTTCAGGGTTGGGCAGTCTCGGGCAATTGTACTCTATAGTGATGTCCTCTCAATGGAAGGGAACTTCATTTCCCAGAATTCCAAGCCAGTCCTCCACAGTTTGGAGGCCTCCAGGTTGGAGAAGCTTTGTCTGAAGTTGCCTTTGAAAAGGGTCTAGTCCAGGGGTAGGCAACCTTGGCTCTTTTATGACTCGTGGACTTCAACTCCCAGAATTCCTGAGCCAGCCACGCTGAGGGGAAAGGGAGAGGTTTCCAAGCTGAGCCAGGCTGGCTCAGGAATTCTGGGAGTTGAAGTCCACGAGTCATAAAAGAGCCAAGGTTGCCTACCCCTGGTCTAGGACAACTCGCCACGGCCAACTTGCTGTGGCCAACCTCGCCAGGGCAATCCTGCCGCGGCTACTTCACCACGGCTATCTTGCTGCGGCCATCTCACCACAGTGAATTGGTGTTTTGGAACTGTCAGCACAGACAATTCCACAGGGGATAATTCAACACGATAAATGTTACCTGCCACTGTTTCTTTGACATTATTATTATTATTATTATTATTATTATTATTATTATTATTATTATTATTATTATTATTATTATTATTATTATTATTATTATTATTATTATTTTTACCAAGAAAAGGAAATAATGTTGAAGCAACAGTGGTGGATAACACTGTTGCGTCCCGTCACTTACAGTTTATCCCTTACACAGGGTTAAATATGAATTTGATTTGCTGTTTTTTCCCCCTCCCATTTCTGCCTTCAAAAAAGTTTTGAATGAAAAGCAGGCGTTGAAATCCTCAAAACCATTGCAGATATAAGTACTGGAAGGATTCCCCCGTTGCTTAAAACCGAGAGAATTTGGACTAGGGCAGTGAAGCTCGGAAATTTCTCAGACTGCCTATCTAATATTTGAGTTGTCCATCAGAGGTCTTTCCAGACAAGAGGAAGACTTTAGAGAAGGCAGTTCATAATTGTCCCAAAGATGCTTTTTTTCAAAGAGGCAACTGGACTTTCATGTTTTTCTTTGAAAACGTTTTGCTTCTCATCCAAGAAGCTTCCTCAGCTCCAACTGGATGGTGGGGAATGTAGCAGAAATCCTTCCATTCTCCACCATTCGGGTGGAACTGAAGAAGCTTCTTGGATGAGAAGCGAAACATCCTCAAAGGAAACCCAAGAAAGTCCAGTTGCCGCTTGAAAAAAAGCATCTTTGGGTTCCCTTCCTTAAGTTTGCCAATTACATGTTCCCCACCCCACATTTCCTTAACCCTAATTGTCCCATTTTAACCTCCTTCCCCATCCTCCTTTTATTGGAGCAGCAAATGCTGGAAGTAAGTATGAATCTTGTCACAAGGTTTGCATTGCATGTCATCACATCCCACTTTTGCACGTGTGTTTTCATCCTCTTCTGTGGCTGTCTGGTTTCTCGGCTTCTTTGTGGCCTCTGGTGTCTCCCTGGTCTGCCAATGGGGCGCTGGGTAGAGTCGTTCACGTGCAACGTACATGAAATACACCCGCTGTCTCTACAGCACGCCGTCTTTAAAGGCTCTTTCATCGTGCTCACTCACAAAACCTCTTTGCCCGTTAGGATGCTGGATCAAGCCCACGGGATCCATGACATTCGCCATTCTGCATGGTCAGTGGGATGCTTTGAGGAAATTCCCGTCAGGCTTTGCTCGTGAAAATCCTTTGGAAGTTTTCAAAGTTTCTGGAGTTTTAGAATTTTAGGAGGGAGAAACGTATCCATGTGGAAGAGCTGGTGTTGGGGGTGTGGAGTCTGAGACTCTTCTTAGAAATCTCTACAGGCAGTCCTCACGTTATGACCATAAGGGGGCCCGGCCATTACGGTCATATGGTCAGGGACCGAGTTGGTTTGACGATTTTCTTGCAGCAGCCGTTAAATGAATTTGGACATCGTAAGTGCGAATGTCGCAGCTGTTAAACCAACACCGGTCATTAAGGTTTATGGCGGAGCTTTGCCGAAAACCAGAAGAATGTGGCCGCTCTCTCTGGATGGAAGGAAATGCTTTTTTCTTTTAATTGAATCAGACTTGAGTCAATTGGTTTGGAGGTCCCAATTCGAATCGCACCGCTAATTTTTTCCCAAACAGATTTTTGTCTTGTTTCAACCACCCAAGAGAGTCGCTAATTCCCCCTGGGCTTCTGCCTAATTGGTCTCGAAAGATGTGCCTGACTTCATCAAGCCTCAGGAAGGATCACTATGGGAAATCTTTCTTAAAATTCCCAAGGTTGCAACGAGAGAAATGCAACACGGAAGACGGCGGGTCGCTTTTCTCAGTGCTGCTGTCACTTCAAACAGTCACTAAGCAAATGGTTATAAATCAGGGGCTGCCTGCCTTAGGAACCATATTCGAAGGTGCTGGCTGAGAAAGCAAAGTCAGCTTCTTTTGGTGAATAGAATTCAAATTTTTAATGCCGTGTCAGGTTCTTGAGTAAATTCCATCTCGCAGTTGTTAATCTGTCTTATTTTTTTTCCAGCTTTTCTTTTCTTGCATTTCTCTCTCTCTCTCTCTCTCTCCCTTCGTCTGGGGGAATTTTGACTCCTTATCTCATGCCTGACCTGGGAACAAATGTACACACACACACACACACACACACACACACACATACATACATTCAAGGAGTTACTCCGGCATGCTAAAAGCAGAATTCACAAAAACAGGGGAAGGGGTAGGCAAGACTGAAAGGGAAGCGGTCGCGAATCCTACCTTAGACGTTAGGGAAGCAGGAAGTGGGGTAAGTTTGGGCTTCCTCCAACTCCCAGGACATTTCTGCTTACGTTTCTTGCTGGAAATGGTGGTGTCTTATCAAGGCAGAGGGAGAAGGGAAAAACTCTGCTTCCCGGCTGGGCAAAAATGTTGCCTACGCTGCACAATATTGCGACAGCGGTTAAGCAACTTCAGGGTTTGGGATTTCTGTAATCTGGCCCCTACCCTAACAAATACGCACGTGGGTGTGTGAACACACAGACAGGTAGACAGAAGCCTTCTGTGTGTGTGGGGGGGTGTACATGTTTACATGTACATTCATA